>JABUIW010000010.1:1390505-1402250 GCA_013363375.1 Menidia beryllina
TGCTAACAGCAATATGTGCTTACAGCAATATGTGCTAACAGCAATATATGCTAACAGCAATATGTGCTAACAGCAATATGTGCTAACAGCAATATTTGCCTACAGCAATATGTGCTAACAGCAATATATGCTAACAGCAATATGTGCTTACAGCAATATGTGCTAACAGCAATATATGCTAACAGCAATATGTGCTTACAGCAATATGTGCTAACAGCAATAGTTGCTAACATTTTATCAAAATCATTCGCTTTCAAAAGTCAAAGCAGCAGAGTTAGCCACGAGAAAAGCAGAGCGTTAAGAGAGAGGGCCAAGCTGGGCTACGATGGAATGCCCCGGCTCGTGTTTTGTCCCGGGTGTGAGCGCAAGGTCAAGGGTGAGGCCTAGAAGTGTTTGCTGTTGGTGAGGTTCTGGTACGGGTCAAAGGGTAAACCACGGGGCACAGAGAGCAGGTCCAGTTCATACAGAGTTGATGTTTGATGTTTATAGATTTGTTTTAGGGGACTGGTGAGGTGACTTTGGTTAGTGTATCTGATTGTTGGCCTGTCAATCTCTTCAAAGGCGGACGGTTTGTCGAGTAACTTAAGCAAGGGAGGTGTCCGAGGAACAGGTTGAGAATTTACTTCCTCTTAATTAGACGTAGAATATTCATGCTTGTATTTGTTCACCAGTGGACATTAATGTCCACAGATTTACGCCTCCCCCTGCTTTGGTAGATGGACTTTCTGACCTTTCAGGAACTTTTTTTGAGGTCAAATCAAATATGCAAAGATTGTCCACAGCATTGTCGTGTCTTTTTTTTACATTTTTTGGCGTGCAGTTTGTGGTCATCGGCGATTAAGATGGACCGCCAGCAAAGTTCTGGCTTTGTCGTGCTGATATAATTAGATTTTTTTTTTTTAAAGCCACTGGACGTGAATGCTGTGGATTAATTAGTGGAATGATTTGATTTACTTTTCCCCTTTTTAGCGTGGGAAACCCAAAGGGGTGCACCACGGGGCATTGGGAGACTTGGGAAAAGCGAAAATGACAAATCAGTGACAGTGTTCTGGGTAGAAGGTAAAAGTTTGAGCCACTGTCGCTCCAACTCCCAACTTCCAAGACTTGAAGGATCTGTTTGTAATATGTCGGTGCAAAATACCACAGCATGCCCTCAGACATTTTGCAGAGTCCAGGCAACTGTTGACCAATTTTTTTTTTTGTGTTACACTAATAAAAGGAAAAAAGTTTGAAAAAACAAACAAACCAACCACACAAGGCTCCGGCCATCTTCCTTTCATTCTTTTTGTCTTTGTTTTTTAAAAGAGTTTCCAGCAAGTTTCCGTGGGGGAATACACATGTTGTGTGTGCTTCAGGGGAGTGTGTTGTTGCTGGCGGGTCAGTGTGATAACCACTGGCCTCCTGTCAGATCCCTCCGAGTACGTGATCCGTCATTCCAACCTGAGGGGCCACGCCCACTCCTATCAACACGGCGTAGCGAGTGTCGAATGGCATCTGGATGACATCGAGCGCAAACAAACACAGCTACAACGTCACTGTTTCCTTCCCACCGCCGGGCTTCTGCCGATTTAACAGTTTGCCGTCCAGTTTATTTCATTTTTTCCTTTACCCAATGCCCAAATTTAACCCGAGGCCTTTTAATTCCTCATCCATCAAATCCGAATCGGCCTATGGATCAATTTGGATCCTCTCAGCCTCTTCAGCTGTTCCATGCGTTCCTGATTAGATCCTCTTCCCTGCTCCCCCGAGGCTTACATTTAAAAGAACATCTCACATGGTAAATACCCGCCACAGGCCCGAATTGTTGCTGCGTGAATCGAAATGCTGCAAAAATATGTGCCCGACTCCGAGGTACTTCGCCAGTGGTTACTAATCTGATCCTCGATCTTCAGCTGTGGGTTTTCGCTAATAAAACCTCGTCTGACCATCGTATAATGGCAAAGTGTTTTTGATCAGATTCCATTCCATGCTTTCCTACGGGGCTGTTTATTTTCCAAAAGATCCCAGTGCGATGGGAGTTTACGCCACTTTGATAAGGAACAAATGAGAGTAGGAGAGCTCGGCAGCCCTGAAGAAGGAAGCAGAGCCTTAGAGGAATCAAGATACCTGCCGTCAAATGCTTTTAAACTCAACTCCTACGGAACACATGAGCTGGTGGCTTGCTGAGGACATATTTTTTTTAGAAACAATTCCTTCCAGGCTTCACTAAATCGAGTGGTAAAGTTTGCTTGACCAGCTTCCAGTAACATGGTTCAGGGAGTGGACCAAGTAGGTGAAAATGCAGCACAACTTTAAAAAAAAAACACACATATAATACTCTGAGTAGATATGAAAAACTATGTAATCCTCTCTCTTCAGTTTGCTCCTTCCTGACATCCTTAATGTTTGTCTCGGGTCTTTTTTCAGTCATATATTTGAATTGCTTGGTTTTGCGAAGCTTTATCACTTCTTCCAATATCCAAAGATCTTTGAAAGTAGCAGTGGTTGCACATCACATTGATATCTTTTAAAATGATCAGATTTACCAGTAGTCATGACAAGTCCCGCTTTTCAAAAGATCTTAAAGAATTCAAACAAAAAAAAAATCAATAAGTCAACAGGTAAAGCAGCAAAAGTGCCACTAAAGCTACATTAAGACTGGTTTAAGTTATATATATTTGACATATCCTTAATTGTCAATAAGAATAATTAATGGAGTTGGACTGGGTTCTAGACGCAGACCAATTCTTCAATACTTCAATTAGATTAAATTAGACGGCGTGGAATCAATTTCTCTTGCTTTGTTGATCTTACTTGGCCACATTTATCTATGATATCAGATGATGGTCTTTTGGACAACCCAGTTGGAGCTAGTAGTAGCTACATAATTATTCTAGATGGCCTTTTCCTGAATTATTTACTCACTACTAAATACTCCATCAAGGAAGTTTGTAGTTATTTTCACCAGGACCCGCCCTTTGACTTACATGTACAACACATTTCTTGGTTTGTCTTATTCGTAATATTTCCAGATTTATGGACATTCTGTCTCCAAGTGGTGCAGAAATACTAGCTCGTGTGTTTCCTGTGTTGGTATTTAAAAATTCGACCACTATGTCAGTCCCAAGAGATCTCTGAATATAGAAGAAAGGGTCAGTCGCAGCAAGATGTTGCCCTTCAAATTGATTCATCAGCAATTGTGAGCGCCTTTATTGAAAAGAACAGGTATTTTGCCAGTTTGGGTCTGAAGAAAAGGAAGACCATGCCAATCTTCCAATGAGTGGACTCTGCAATGCATCACTTTTTTTGTATAAGTCCAACCCAAAATCTTTAGATGCTACAAGTCTCAGTTTGCAAGTTGAATATTGGTGACGACACATTTATGAAAACACAGAGGAATTTTCTTTCTATGAAGACTTTGGCTGCATGATCTAGGTTTGAATTGATTCTATGTGAAAAACATTATGCATTTCGTTTCATGATGCAAGAATTCTGCTGGAGTCATTGGTTTGACAGCCCAAAACTGGGTCCTGCAATAAAGATAAAGATCTCAAACACATGAACAAATCCACAACAGAATAGCTGAAAACAAAAAAAGAACGATATTGCCGTAATCGCCCAGTGAATATTCAGACCTTGGCCAAGATTGACCTAAAAGAGCTGTGCAGGAATGACTGCCCACAAACCTCAAAGAATCGAACCCATACTGTGACAAAGAGAGGACCAAAATTCCTCCACACTGATGTGAGAAGCTGATAACATCACACAGAAAACTAAATAATAGTGATTCTATATTGAAACATGGAGCCTGTTAAGTTTTTTCCCACACTGCTTTTACATTGGTGGTCTTCATCTTCAATAAATCTTACAGATAAAGGTCACAAATGGTCACAAATCTATTTCATAATGAGATTTTTTTTATTATGTCCCACTAACATACATTTTTGGAGCTTAGAATTAAGAATTTACTTACTTTTAACTGTGGTTTTCTCTTTGTGGGTGCAACAAGCATGTCCTATTAAAGGAGATAAATTAGCTTTTTTATGACAAAAAAAATCAACAGATGTTAAATATTCTGCACATTTGGTCAGTCAGAGACTAAGTGTGCATCAGGGAATTCTGTTGAAGATGTTCAAATACTGACGGTAGACGTTCGTCATCAGTAGAACATTTTCTTAAACAGTTTCGCATCCTACCCCCGCCCCGTCTGCACATGGTGAGCGCACGAGGCCGTGTGTTTATTGAAAGCATGTGGAAAATTTCACCGTCTCTAGATCAACGGACGAAGGCATATTTAGAGGCCTTTTTTTTTGGGCCTGTTTTGTTTACGCGTACGTAAACAGACTTGCACAATGTTGCCGTTGTCATTAAGCCGCGTGATGCAAAGCGCGGCCGTTCTGTTCGCGTAGCTGTGAGTGCTGCCGCAACTTTGAATAAGCAAATAGGTGACCTGGGCGACGTCGCCCGCATAACCCAGGTGGACGCCCAGATAGGTGTCTGATGTGCGCGCCCTCCTTTTCTCAATACGAGGATCCCAAACCCCGACCGTGAGTCAATCAGCCCCCGGGGCGTTTTGCAGTGATTGATGACTTTAGCCAGGGCCAGGCTCGACCACAGACACACACAAACAGACATTACTCACCCCAAAGATAAGCAAATGTATCCACGGGCTGCCAGTGGCCCTAAGTGCTCCACAAACACAGTTGACACTGGCCTCATTTCAGAAGTGTTCATTGCCTAACCGCAGCCGGCAACCTCTGTGGAACCAACATTTAAAAATATATATATAATAAAGAAAGGGTGTTCAAATCACTTGATCTTCTCTGGATCTACCCTCAGCAATCACTCTGATGAAGAATGGCTACATGTGAGATTTTTGTTGTGCAAAAGGAAGTGACTGAGCAGCCCGACGTAAACAACTGACAGTAAGACAATGGAGGTAGTGTATCATCAAATAAATTTTTGTATAATATTGACAAATTAGTTAGTTTCAGCTTGAGAAATACATACCAGGTGCCCCACACAAGTTGTTTTTCAATGGTAAAGTCATATTCATAGCTGATTAATAGAATAAAACAGGGCTGTAACACATTATTCAAGGTTTTTATCATTTTTTTAAAATTACTTTTTGCTTGCATTTGTTCCCATACCCTGGTACATCATTGGAATGCAAGCATCAGAAAAAAAGCAGGGTGATCCACAGATTGAGTTTGTGTTTTCTCTATTTGCCAACAGCTGCATATCAAAGCAGAAAATATCTGGTGGCTGTTCTGCCTTGTATGTTACACTTAATGAAAAAAAACATTTTCACAAATTCATTTTTTGACATAGTAACATTTAATAAAGCTGAAGACTTCACCAAAAGAAACATTTACTAAGTGTTTGGGGCAACAAATGTGTTGATGTAATTTCCAATTTTTTTAAATTTCCATTTCTCTTAAACCCTCTTAAACTGAGTTCTACAGCTTTCCAGTCATCACTACCTTTGACACAAAATACAGTGGAAGTTAGTTTTCAAGTAATTTGTTAAGAAAGCAGGATGACAAAGGTAATTTGATTGATTTTTTGTAACTCTTGACTACCAAAGACCAGCTCCTAGGTAGAAAAAAAACAGTCAAATTTAGACTACATCGTTAAAATCTTCTGAAATCTTTGTTAGTGCTAGAAGTCAAGCTCTGACCAGTCTAATTCTTCTACTTTTCAAATCAGTTTGGGTCTAAACTGACATACATGTGAAACATGAAAAAAAAAGAAGGAAAGATGTGAGACACAAGCTAACTTCAGCTCTGAGTCGTGTTTTTTCAGTGAGTGGTTACCAAAACAGCTCAAGGGAACACCACAAGAGTTCTGAGTTTGAGCAGTGGTAAACATCAGAAATAGGAAATCAAATCAGCCTGTTGCAACAGAATCAGAACCAAGAAGTCCTTTTTTGTAAAAGGATATTTTTCTGAAAGTTTTTTTTTTCTTTCTTTTCTTTTACTATTGTGTATTGAACTTCAGGGATGACATCAAAGTTTACGTAATTTCTTTGGAAAGATTTGTCAGCGTAAAAGAATAGAATCCTTTTCCACCCCCATAACATTGATGATAGAATCTTGTATTTATAAGTCGGCATTGTTTTTAAATGAACATTTATAATGAACTGGAACAAAATGAGTAGACGGTTCAAGGGCCTGCTGTTTGATGTTCAGCATCCACGACTCAGCGGGACTTTATCTTCTCTGTCCACCTCTTGGTCCACAGGCTGAAGGAGTCAGATGAAAGCGCCCCCCTCCCTTTCCATCCATCACAATCAACGCCAGAAGCCGACCCAATTAGGCCCCCGGAACACTCAGGGCCATGGCTTGATTGTTAACACTGTGAAAATACAGAGAGTGGGGTGGGTGAGGGGTGATGATTAGACACTGAAAGCTTAAGGGGGGGGAGTTTGGGGAGAAGGGGGAGGAAGGTCAGATAGCTGGCGGCCCCATTTCCTCTCTAATGGCCTCCAAATGAGGGAATATGAGGCTACGTTGGCCCTGTAACGCAGGTGACCCGAACTAGAGTTAGGGGCAGTCACACCTACCTACAAACCCTGACACACACACACACACACACAGTTACAAACATCTGCCCACAAGCCATTAAAAGAGAGAAATGAACGGTCATGCGTGATCATAATTATGCATGCAATGCCCGTAAACGGCACACACAAGGGAAAGCCATAAAAACACAAATTATGAGCCAAAGCATGCCAGGGACACGGCGCTGTTGAACATGTTCTTGAGCTTAAAAAGACACAAACAAGAACTTGTAGCGTCATTTCCAAGCAATCCTTAATATCCCCCCCTCCTTCCTTCCAACCACCAGTCGCTGATTTCTCTCATTTTACGCCCTGAAATGCCATTAAAAGCAGTGGTGTGCTGGTCAGTGTTTGGAAGTTTCCGATTTTGTCTAGACCTTTCACCGGAGAGCGGATAGAACACCCAGGCTTCGGTAGTGCCATTGAGGAATCTTTCGCTACAAGTCCCTGATGCTAGCCTACAAAGTGCTTAAGGGTACAGCTCCCATCTACTTGAATCCTCTTGCGAAGGCTTATGTCACAACTCGATCACTCCGGTCATCAATGGATTGTCGTCTAGCAGTGCGTTCACCACGCTTAAGACAATCCAGACTGTTTGCATGTGTCGTTCCAAGATGGTGGAATGACCTATCAAGCGCTACAAGAACAGCAGCGTCCATGTCTGTCTTCAAGAAACTCTTGAAGACCCACCTCTTTAAAGAGCATCTCCTATCCTAATCCTAACCCGTACCTCTACACCCCCACAACTCCTTCTGTAGTCCCCTCTACCTCTATCTCTATCTCACCACTGACTCTGATCAGTGCTTCTCCTCTGTATAGCTTATTGTCATAGTGATGATAAATGTAATATTGTGTCTACTCTGTAAGTCGCTTTGGATAAAAGCGTCTGCCAAATGCATAAACATAAACATACATGAGTTTAAGAAGTCCTCCCCCAAGTATGGAACTTCAGTTGCATTCGAGGAGCCACCATAGCCCCACAATCGGGGTATAGACTGGGCTGATATAAATCTATCCCATGATATTTGAGCTAGGCAGGATGCTATTCGTGTAAATGCTTAACTAACAGAGCTCGACAGAGCCAATACAAAGAAACCACATTCAGTGGCCAACCAAAAAAAAAAGAAAAAGTGGAGTTAAACGACAGGGATTAGAGACGTGCTCGCAAACCCCCCCCCCCCCCCCCCCAGATAATAACCCTACTCTTGTAGAACCCCCTAGTAAATCTGCAGCAAATCCCGATTGTCGACAAATCAAACAAACAAGTTAGAATGATCACTTCGGTTATCGGCCGTGACAAGGCTTTTATTGACTTTGGAGTGACTCACTCTTTCCCTGGATTCTTTCGAGCAAGGGCCATGGCGATACTCTGCCGGCTATATCTGCAAGCCAAGTTTTAGCGGAGTAGAGAGATCCGTCTAGCAGATGCGCTGGGACACATGATGGTTTATGTAAGCTGCGTCTCTGGGTGTTTCGGGTGTTTTTACAGCATCAGACACCCTCGCCCGGGCGACCCGACCCCAGCCTGTGTCCCAGCAGTTATAGCCCACATGTCTTTGTCTATAGCACCCTTTGTCTATAGCCACCTTGTGGCTTTTTCTGCGATTGCCGGTGGTGGTCAGCTACTGCCCTAAGCACCTGGTCATAGCGCCAACGATAGTATTCTTACAAAAATGTACCATGTGTTATAACTACAAATATATCGTAGGCCAGTTTGCTATATGTCATTTATGACATAAAAGTGATGTAATAGATGCCTTGATGAGACCATTATACAAGGAACAAATAGACTTATTGCGGTTGAAGGAGTTTATGACAGTTGTACTGGAGCTTGTAGTGTAAGGCAAATAATGTTAGAGTTGGTTAATGGTTCATGCTCACAGGTGATTGATACTCTCTTCCCAAACAGTGACTGGTTCTGCTTCCACATCATTGTACAAAGGAAGCATACCTCGCTTGGAATGTCTGTTGCAATACTAAGACATCATGAGTTAGCATCAGTAGGTGGCACAGACTACAATAAAATATTTTTAAAAGCTGCTCTGTACTGTACCATGTAATGGAAAAACACAATTAGTCCGCTTTTCAAGAGTTCAGTCTGTTGTGGTTAGTCAGCTGGAGTGGTAAGTCAGCTGCCTGGCTGTGACAAGAAGGTTTATCATCTTTTTTTCAAATCATTTTAGGCCCTGCCAAGAGATTTCAACTATGAGGCAGAACTTTACTATCACTTAAGAGAGACATTAATCCTCCTTCCCTCTCCTTTAGAAAACAAATCAGTCCAAAGAAATTCTCTAACTAATAGCTGTTTCTGAGGGATTTGCATTTATATTGCGCTTTTGACCGTTGAAACCACAAACTCTCTAGTCCACCACACTTTAGTGTGCGCATGAATCCATATGGAGCTTTGTTCTACATGTACGGCCCTGGTTCTTCCTCTGTCTCTCACACACGCACATGGTTTTGGACTTAAAAGTCGTCGCCCACGGACCATGACCATGAAGCTTGGGATAAGTCGACAAACCCACTTCGTGCCTGGTCCCGGGCCTCGGCCCTGACCGTGGACTCTCCTACTGAAGGATTCCCGTGAAGTGGGTCGCATGAGCTGCGACACGCCGCTCTCTGGTTAGCGCGCTGATTGAGTCAAGGTCTGTTTTGAGCTGTTTTCCTCCGGCGTCAGGGGCTGAAAGTGCCAAGCTCTAAGCAAAACCTGCTGTTCCTACCATTTCTGGTAACAGAATCTCACATCATTTGGATTAGTAAATGAGACCAACTGAGCTCTGCCTCTCTTTTCTTTTTCTTTTCATGTTGCCTTTGAGAGTGCGGGTGGGTGGGTGGGCGGGAGCTGGCGTGTACCGAGCGTTTCTGAACCTTTTCAATGTACCTTAAAGTTTTATCAGCCTGAACTTTAATAGATCTATCAGGTGTTGAGAGTTGCCAAACAAGAACAAAATAGAAGGGGATACATTGATCTGATGTACTTACTTATTCCTTTGTTGTTTTTTGTGTGTGTGTGTGGGGGGGGTTTGTACTTACATGTGCGTGTGTACACATCCAACTGTGGTTATTAAGTTACAAATGCCAAACAGATGTCCTATTTTTAGCAGAGTCCGTGAAATGTTCTCATTCTGCTGCAGTTAAGCATGCATTTCTCCCATGGCCAGAAGTTGGTAATAGCGGTCTCTTTTTCTGGTTTGTGTCTTAAATCCATTTCTCCCCATCATCCATCCATTACGTGCCCCCCCTCCACCCTCCACCCTCCACCCCACACCCCTCACCCTTCTCTGGTGCTTTATTCTTCCAATTTTTTCCTCTTTCTTGTTTTGAAAGAGGGATCGGAGGTGTGTGTATATGTGTGTCTGTGTGTGTGTGTGGGGGGGGGGGGTTGTGACGGATGAGAGAACTTGTTTGGCGGAGGGAAGAATGGCTGTGCGGGCGTAGCTTATACCCCTATGCCCCCACACAATACGGCGTAACTGGCCCCTGTTCTGCCCATATCTACGGACAGCCGTGTCTGACGGGCCTGACAACAACAGAAAAGGTGTGGAATTGCAATTGTGAGGGATTTTTTTTTTCTTTTTTCCATGGCTTCAAGCTCTCTGTGCACTGGGCAGACACTGGTGCATTGCATGTGTATTTGCGTGTGTGTGTGTACCATCCCTCCAACAGCATGCAAGCTAGCTATTATGTTTCAGCACATGCAGCTTTAGACGGGATGCTGCTTTTTATTTTTGACAGAGCTCATTTCAGTAAACTTGTACAATCAAATTGCACGTATAGGGATCCTTAGCCGGTCATTATGGAGTTATGGGGAAACCCCCCCCCGTAACAAATGGAGCACGCACGCAAACGCAGGACATGCTATTCGGTGTGCGTTCAGTTAGTGTCTATGCTAGTTTATGTTCAGTATGTGTGGGTGTCCTTTAATCCCTTCACATTCCTAAAGATCAGTGTTAGGAAGCACAGTGTCCTGGGGGGAAGATTTAATGCATCTGCTACTGATTGTTGCCGAAACCTTTGCACACAACAGCTGCGCAGTTGTTGCTGTTTGCTAGTGCAAACGCACTTAATCACCACTATCGATGTCATTTCAGTTTATCGTCAAGCCCTTTCTTGGTTTTGTTGCCATTTGCATTTGCAAATAGCATTTGCAAATTCAAACTGAGTAGGAGTAAAAATTGAATCCATGGCAAACGGCCAAGGATGACGCTCTGAGGGAAAAATAAAATAACCTCAACACTCACCTGAGGTGTGAATCTCTTCCACTGTGTGAGTAAAAAAAAAAACTCAGTGGGACCATAATTGAAGGCTTGGATTTGGATAATTGAGGCGCAGCAATTTGCGGCTGTATTTAGGAGCAGAAAACTTTCTCCGACAGGCTGATTTCCTCTGGAGGAGAGGTGCTTCACGAGCACTCTGAGAGGGGAAATCCACCCCTATAAAAAAAAAAGAGTAAACACATATATATCGTGCGCTACTGCAATTGCTCCGGTAAGCCCGTACTGCTTGGTCCAGATGGAGCTTGCATGACGAAAACCCAAACAGGGATCTAAACAAAGGCTGCATTTTGGGCTAACAAATAAAAGGAATACTGTTCCTTTGAATCATAAAACTTTATAAGTTGAGCACTTGAAGGCCCTTTTCTTCAATGCATCACCATTATTATATGAAAATGAAACTTTTCATGCTGTTGGCAGAGAAAAGGGGGTCTCTGTGTAATGGTTGCATATTACAGCATGGTACCTGGGAGCTGGACGTTACATATAAAAGGCTCATTTCCCCTCTAATGCAGTTATTTTTTTAGCAAAAAGATCCATTCTGTATGCTTCTTACAGCCTCTTCGGAAAATTCTTGTGGAAGAAAACCTCATGGATATCCAAAAACATTTCCGAAAGACGACAATTTGACTGTTACAGTGTGTTTTTTGTCCACACCAGAGCAGGAATTTAACCCCTTGGCCAAGAGTGACAATTACCAAAACAGCTCTACTAATATGGATGTGGACCGTGACTGGAACATCTCATTCCACATTGGATGGAGAGGAAGCTGACCTCTCACCCCTGTTTCTTGGGTCAAGCTTTTTGCTGTCTCTGTGGTCTTTTTTGTGGCTCATTACATTACATTTGAAAATAAAACTTCCCTCATGTGGAACCACAACGTTTTTTCGACATCACCCGGTTGATGGTGAGGGATGTTTTTTTTTTTTT
>JABUIW010000010.1:1402650-1416554 GCA_013363375.1 Menidia beryllina
GGGGGGCAGCCAAGAGTGCAGAAGTGGCCGCTCGGTCCCGGTTTGACACAAAGAGTCCTTTCTCCGGTCTACAGCGGCGCAAAGACGTCCAACAAAGACCGCCAACGGACTGCTGTTGTGTGCTAAAAAGCGCTCCGTCTCGAGGTTTCTGTATTTGCTTTAGTGCTACCACTTTAACCTGACGGGGGCTTGCTTATGCCGCATTACATAGGAAATCTATAACACGAGAAATTCCCGTCTATTTTAGGGGAAGCAATTGTTTCCTCCCCTCCATCGGCAGACCCCCCGTCATCCCCCCCCCCCCCCCCGACCCTCCAGCTCGTAAATAAGAGCGAGGTCTGGCCTGCGTTAAGCAATCCCAGCTCCCTTGGCCGGTTAATGAAGCCTAATTAGCTTGATTAAAGCCTAATTAGGAGCCCAGGGTAAAAGGAGACTCGTCCTCGTAAAGGTGACCTTTGACCTTTGAGCTTTAGCCCCCTTCCCTCTAAGATCAGAGCAACCTGGAACGAGGCACTAAACGAGCCAGACGACTGCGTGTGTGTATGTGTGTGTGTGTGTGCGTGTGTGTAAATAGGTGGAGGTGCAGTGATGTTGTCCCGCTGACACAGAGCAGCCTTGGCCTCCCTGCTGCTTTAAATCTTTAGCCAGAGCTGCACACACACATACACACCTACACACACACACACACACACACACGATACTCCCCCCCCGGAGTCGGGGTTCGGTCATACTTGTTATACCCAGCTCTCCCTTTCATAAGAGAACATTTAAAGGATCACGCTGTCAAAGAGTTTCCATATGTTAATAACACACATCACAGCGCAATCAGGACTTCTGAAACGCTCGAAACCACAACAATTTGCTTTCTCGAACGCCGACATATTTCCGAGCTAATGCCGTGTCCCGGTACATCGCCATTTGGCAGCATCCACCACATCAAATTACACGTCCCGTTCGCTGTCATCCCACATTCTTATTCTTGGCAAGGCAAGCGTCTCGAACAGCCAGATGACCACGGCACACGGTACTTACCCTAGAAAAAGATGTGCTACAGGA
The DNA here is from genome assembly GCA_013363375.1 of Menidia beryllina. Classification (NCBI taxonomy): domain Eukaryota; kingdom Metazoa; phylum Chordata; class Actinopteri; order Atheriniformes; family Atherinopsidae; genus Menidia; species Menidia beryllina. The sequence continues at coordinate 1,403,707 of JABUIW010000010.1, forward strand.
TAAGATCGTTGGAAAAGCCATTGCTGCCATTTGTGTGACACAAATGCATCCAACTGACAAATTCTCAAAGAGCATGTACTCTGTGGTTTAATTACTATTTGGATGGGAACTATAAAAAAGATAGACCAGTGTGTTGTGATTGTAGTAAACAGAAGTGGAATAGGTATCCGTCAAACTGACCGAACTTGGGTATAATTTAGTTGAATACCTCCAACTTTTGTTTTGTTTTGCAAACACGTGCTCTTTTTTTGTAGAGATGGTCCAGAACCAAACACAGCTATTCCTTTCTGTGTTTTGTCTTTCTAAATTGCCATCATGATCCCAAATATAAATTCAGACATTGTAGTGTGAGTGCAGTGTATAATGGTATTATTTTGGGGACTGCCTCATGGGACATGTACATTCTTACTGTACTACTTAGGCTGTCTGGTTAAGTGCACTGCATTGGTAAACCAAAGAAAACTTTTACAAACGGCAACAGGTTTTTACACTCTGCAGATCCACACAACTAAAACAAAAGACGGGCCCTTCTTCAGCTAACATGAGTTATTCGAGACAATGTGTGATGGTCTTATTAGTGTTATGCCGTAGCTCGTTGAGCATAAAGAAACTTCTGGGCTTAAAAAATGCCATTCGATAAAGTGTAATGAAGAAGAAAAGTGTCAAATAGGCTTTAATCGCTACTTCAGCGACAAAAAAAACATAAGCATGAATAGCCTTTTTATAAGATGACAGGTCTGTTTGGACAGTAAATTTGTGTGGAACAATATGACAGCGCCAAAGGAGTATATGTGTGTTTGTTTGATTAAAAAGTCAAACAAAAAATAGGCATGAAATGACCGGGGTCAGACTGCCCCGGAGGTGATCTGTGACGCGTCAGCCGAACACTCCACACAGTGTTTGTGTTTCTTTGTATGTGCTTGCTTTATAGTCTGCGGAATGAAGTTTGGGGGGCAAAGTAATGTGGTGGAGTAGGGGGGGGAGATGGGGGGGACGGGGTCATGAGATAATCAACCACGATTCAACGCAAAACTGCCGACACACACACAAACACCGTCTTCCCCTGGGCCTGAGATAACCGTGTCAAGAGCCCAAGAGGTCAAAGGTCAGGGCCCCGGCTCATAGGGAACACATGGAAGGGATAAAGAGGCTCTGGATTCCATAAAACATGAGCAGGGACGGACTTATTTATGGCGGCACGGAAAACATGACAACCAAACCTCCCTCTGCCCCTGTCCAGTTCGTCCTCTTGTACGAAGCCAGGAAGAAATAAATACAGAGAAGAGAAAAGATATTTTCAGACTTCTGCTACCTGCTTTGAGTTTTCTTTTAAGAGGAAAGACAAAGGGAGACTTTAAACAAACACTAGCAGCCAAAAACTGAGTGTGTAAAGGAAAAAATGTGACACAAAAACTGGAGTATTGTGACTACCAGCGGTTTTGATTAGCCCACAAAAACTAATGGCGTTTCTACTCCAATGGCGCATAGTCGGTTCTGATGTTTTTTTTTTTTTTTTTTTGCAAGCCAGCTGCACTGAATCCATTCAAATGTAGTTTTTTTTATCTTTTCAAACTCAACTAAAAGCTGTTCTCTTCCTCCGTTGCTTTGCAAATAAAGTTTTTTAAGATTTCTGAAGAATACCACGGCATTGAATCCTCTGTACTTGTGCTTGGGAGAGCCAAACAGGAGGCTGTACAACTGCAGAAAGTCTTCAAACCCTTCCAAGTTTTCACCGGTTTTGTTTTTAAAAACCCATCTTATCAAATTAAGGCTTGAGGGGATGTTTATCCATGAGGCAACATGTCTTTATTGGTTCAAATTGAGGACATTTTGACCAAAAGCCATCAGTAGTAAATGGTCCATAGCTTTTTAAAGGTGCTGAAAGATCTAATATTGAGTTTTTTTCATTTCCTTTTAGTATAAAGTCAGTCTAAATGAAGTGTCAGATCAGCTGTGCAGGCCTACTACAGATAACTGAAGTGAGTTTTGACTGTATCAACATGAATTCCTGGTTGTGGATGTTTTTTTACTTGTGCCTTGGAACACAGCTCATCCAAAACCAATTTATTTACCGCAATCCTTATCACAAGAGCTGCTCCCTCTCCTGATCATGGTGTACAGACAGAAAGCTGTAGCTGAAATGTTAGGAATGCTCTCAGCATAAATATACTAAATTGCCTTTAAATAGCTAAAATAACAAAAACTACTAAAATTCTTCCTATTAAAATCTGCATCACCACACTGTTGAGTCTTTTATTAGGTCTGACAACCTTACATGTCTAAAGTTATTCTACTACTGTCATAAACAACACATGTTTAGCTCAGTAAGCACAAAGTTTTGCCATTTTTTAAAGCAATTTCAGAATAAACCGATTACCTTCTTCGGCTAGCTTGTGGTACCATTTTTGTATCTCTTAGTAGCTTCTCATTTTGTAGTGGAAAGAAGTTAACTGGACATCTTCTTCCCAAAATGGCAAACAAATAATCTAACTTCACTCTTATAACAGTAAATTCTATGTGAAAATCCACAGTCCGCAGTGTTTATGTCTAATTCTGCACATTCTTTTTGCTTTACTTCCTCCTAAAAGCTTTTTGGCCAAGTCAATGTGCAAGAACACGTGAAATAAAAGAAGAAAGTAAAAAAAAAGACATATGGAGACAAGGAATGACAACATACTGACACTGTGCTCTTATGTAAACCAGCCAAAACCATGAATTCACTATTATTTATTATAAGAACCTCTGTAATCTTAGTTTTTCGGGGCGGAACTGAATTTTTTCCATTGAAATAATTTTTGGTAGATTATAGAAAGAGACTGCACTGTATTTTTCGGATTGATGTACAAAATATTGAACATGCTAAACGTGTTTGGCGATTATAATACTTTGAACATATTTGCATAAGCATTTGATCGTCATATTAAACCTACGTTGGTATGGAAATGTTGGGAGACTAAAACTAAAGTAATCTATACTTAACAATTCATGCATCTAAATGCTTTTTATAGAAAACTGACAGACCAACCTATTAACTTTTCTTTTTAACTGTGTTATTGTGATATCTATTCCAAAAACTGTACAGGTTGATTGGTACAGTTATCTGTTTGGTGTGCATAAATGGAAGGAGGTTTAAGATTTAATTAATTGACAGAGGCCATCTGTCCTGTTTTGGCCTTTTTACTATTGCTCAATCAACCATGGTAACCACACACACAAACACACACACATGTCATGGCCAGTTACTGTTCTGTTTTCAATTGTTTTTTTTTGTCTGTCCCTACGATCCCCTGCGCCTTCATGTGTGTGAATGCATGAGGTTATGTGTGTCTGTTGGTTGTCTTTAGGTCGTCGGGCTCATCACCTAAGGGCCCCGAGACAATGGCCGTGACATAAAGGAGATTGTGGCCGGCAAAAGAAGCCGATGGAGAACAATGCAGCCGTAATAGCCCTGGCACTGCGTTGGGAGTTTACAGGTTCTCGCTAAGACGCTTCCTTCCTGTCCTTCTTTATGAACACCCGGAGGAGAGACAAATGTGCATCCCTTTTGTCATTGTGACTCTTTTGCAATGCTAAAGACTTAGTGAGCGACCCTAATGATGTCTTTGCAGTAGCAGCTCTTATTTTCTTTACAGTGTCCATCCCACTACTTATCAATTATCCCCATCTGTGTTCCCTTGAGGAGCTAGCATATCATCTTGATACCACTTTTCCATAATATCCTGGGACATTAAAGGGTTCAAACTTGGAAAGAAAGTGAGCATGTGCAAATGGCATCTTGCGAAAAGGAAAACTGTGAAGAACCCTGCTACTTTTTGATATTGTTTACCCAAAAGTCCTTGTCTTTAACACTAGGAGTCCCAGAGATTTTCAGTTTTCCTGCAAGCCCCCCTCCCCTCTGCAAGTTTGTGTATTCACAAGTCATATCTAAATCTTTTATTTAGGCAAACCTATTGAACAACCAGATATCATACGGGTCCTAGTTCCTGAGCTGAGAAAAGGTCATAACCATGCTTCTCCAACAAGGCAAGGCAGAGCCTATTTCTATTGTCCATTCACCAACAGACTCATTCATATTGCAAAGCTCACTATATGAAAGAAAGAATAATTGTATTTTGTCTTGTCTCGCCTTTTTATGTCATTCAAAATCTAATTTTAGAGAATGACAAACAGTATGCCTTTAGTATTGGAGTAACATTTATGTCACACAAGGAAAAGCCCTAGTCTCTTCATCTCACAATGCTGTCTCATGTGTTCTTCCTTAATTGCCTTTTCTTGCATAAAAATGTTACGAAGTTCATTTGCAAGTAGCAGAATTAACTTTGGTGGACTCTCTTTGGTCCCTGTGCACGGCTTGTACAACACATGCTCGTCTGTTGCAGCCAAGCTTGTACGCCAAGCCAAGCCAAGCTTGAAATCTCAATAACTCTGAGTCGATCTGTTGGGTCTATTTATTCTGGGAACTAGACTTCCCACCCACAACCTTTACATTTCCCCCTGCCGCCATATTGGAATTTGAGCTGGAAACCGGTTTCCAGCGCAAAACCGGCTTTCCACTGGAAATCACGAGCGCATGTTTGCTTGTTTGCCCTCTAGTAAATAGGGCAGATGGTCATTGTTGTATAAATGTTCTTGTCCGCTGATGGAGATATTTTCATTGTACAGATCAGTTATCGTCTGATCACTGCGCTGGTGGCCCCGCTGTCTGAAATCATTCCGGTGTTGGCGACACTGATGACGTAGACCTAGTTATATTTTATTACAAATATGATTTCCGCCCCCCCCATCCCCGCTTTCAGGTAAAACACTCCTCAACAGAGAGGCTTGAACTGAAACCAAAACTGAAGGGGGTGGAATGGTTCTCCAACGACAGCACCAATGGGGCATTTTCATCTGAAAAGGGATTCATGAGTTGTGAAGTACTGTTGGGGGGACTGGAGCCAAATACCAGCCCAAACAGCTCCATTTTGAAAAACAACAGACAGAAAGTATAACTTCAGAAAGGTTTTTTTAATTTCAGATAAAGAAAAGCAGTCTACATGTGGATAAAGCACTAAATATAAAGTGGAAAAATGTCAAATACAATTGTCCCATCTAGCAGTATCCACATTCCCATGGTGAGCCTTTCCTACATTTGCCACAGGTAAATTTGCCGCAGTGGACACAACGTTCAGTACTTTTGTTCTTATTGCAGAGTATGCGCACCTGGCATTGAGTCTTTTTATGCTGGGAAACTCTCATCTCACAACGTAGCTGTTTTTGCTCTTCCTCTTGTGACTTTTCCTGCAGGAACATTTTTTTGAGTTCCTCTGAAAGCTCCAGCATGAACAGTCGACGGCTTTCTTTGGATCCTGTACACGCTGTGTACAAAACATGTGCATTTGTGGCGGCCATGTCAAGCAGGTTATAAAACACAGCCATGGGCCACCTCCGTGTTGCTGCACGCACAGAGTAGTTGCGCAGTTTCTGGTCAACACCACATTTGAGATGGTTGTAATCAACGACAGTGTTTGGTTTTTGTTTTGGAATGTCCACAATTTCCACTTTGTGATGCATGGTACTCAGAAGACAGACAGATTTCTTTTTTTTTGTCGCATACACCGTCAGCAAGGCACTTCCAGATTTGAACACCTGTGTGGAGTGCAACTCGCGCCCCGAGGTTTCCTTTGCAGTTGCTGGTAGCTCCCGATGAATTTTGTTGATGGTGCCAAGCAGAGTTGTATTTCGCTGAAGGAGCCTGTTAGCCAAAGACAGAGAGGTGAAGAAATTGTCCATAGCTACAGTCCTTCCCTTGTCCAAAAATGGTTCCATCACTTTCAGAACAACGTTCTCTGAAAACCTCTCTCCTTCTGGACGAGTGGGATCTTTTCCCAAGTAAGGGATGGCATTACAAATGTATTTTGTGTCCAGATCTGCTGCAATCCAAAACTTGATTCCAAACTTGTAAGGCTTGGATGCACTGTACTGCAAAAAGGGGCACCGAACCTTGGACGGAAACAGCTGCTCATCCACAAAAACATGCTGTCCTGGACTGTAGGACGACACGCAGTTCTGAACAAACCGCATCCAGATGTCAGAAATTGCTGCAAATTTGTCATTGTGTATCCGTTCCTTGCGGGTGTCCTTGTTGTCAAAACGAAGGTACCGTCTTATTTCAAAAAACCGGTTACGAGGCATTATGGATTTGATATCTTCGTTTCCGAATTTATTGGCCCACATGTGTCGCATGGGACCAATGTAACCCATGGCAGCCCTTCGAAAAAGTATTGCGAGGAAAGCCATCAGCTCGTAGACACTCATCTGCCAGCTGGGGTTTGTTCTGCGGGCCTCGTGGACTGTGCAGTCTCTGATGGTCAGCAACATGTTCAGATCCAACAAGCACAGGAAGCTGCGAAGGTGACTTGTGATTTGGGTTTTCGCAGAATCTGTTGGCCCTCCAGATCCATCGAAGGCAGTCTGTGGGGTTTCAGGAACAGAAAGGTCTCCAACTTTCCATTGGGACCAAACAGTGCCATCTTTCGCCTTCTCTGTGGATCCAGGCATTGTGCCAACATCAGCAGTTTTTTGTTTTTTGCAAGGAGGGGGGTTGCCGCGCACTGTGTCTTCCTCTTCATCTGACGTAGCCTCAGTGTTTGAACTGTCCTGCTCAATGGTATAATTGACCACTCGGCCCCTGGTGCGTCTTTGGAGGGGAGGGTTTGCTGGTGCAAAAGCAGTCGCATTGTCATCATAATCATCCTCGTCACTTGAAGAATCGGTTGCGCTGTTTTCATTCTGAAATGCTAGGCCTCCAACAGATCCACCATCAGATTCGTAGTCTGACATGCTCTGAAGCATGGCTAAAGCCTCCTGAGCGTTCATCCTTCTTGGTCGCCTTGGTTGTGCCATGGTGAATTCCGGGTGAGTTCTGAGTCTGTGTGCTGTGCCTGCTCTATTTATCCCCACAGAAATTCTGTAAATCACTCCACTCCTTGAAAAAGCTCCTTTACAACACAAAGGGAGGCAGCTCAAACAAAGAAACCCCCAGCACACCAGCTGAAGTTACCAAACCACATTCTTACATTTGCATTTGATTCGCAGATGGCTCTCACTCCACCAGAGGAGAGCCGTTAACACCTTTGGGGGGATACTCGATAAAAACTAGGTGCAGACTAAAGTCTGCACTTTGGGACTTTGAGTGTTATTATGGTAGAAGCTTTTCTTAGCTCTTTCTTAGCCGTCAAAGCAACTTCAGATTGAACGGTTTGATTTTGGATCAGGTTGCTAATCACAAATCAAATGGGAAGTGTATATACAGAATCAGAGTTTGCACTTGGAACTTCACATATGGAGCTTTTCCACAAGTACCTACTCAGCCATATAGGGCTCCACTTGCCTTTCTACTACTTTCCACTACCTACTGTTTCAGTTGCAAATAAGGTCCTAACAGAAACCCTGTGATGTAATTTGCATGCAACACAAGCATTTTTGAAGTGGACAGGGTTCACTTGAAAATCGTGTGAAACCCCGGCCAATCAGCAGTCTACCACTGGCCCAACTCAATGTGTTAGAGTAGGTGTTAAAACTTTCATTGTTAGGAGGCGGTAGCCCCAATTGGATATGCAAAAAAAAAAAAGTGGAGTCAAGCCGAGCAGCCCTGAGGAGGGACGAGTGGAAAACTCCCTACAGATACACACACATTATGGGGACTTGGTGATATGACTTTTGCATAAAGAATACAAGCTCTTCAAAGCTAAAAAAAAAACAACAACTCTAATTTGGGAACATGGGCCAAAACTAGTATAAATTGTTTTCTTTTCATGACAGTGTGAACAAGACAGATCTTTGTTTTTTTATTAATTTTTTAAAAACTTAATTAGTTAACTTTATTAGTGTTTGGGGTATAGCTCTATCCAGGTCAGACTCCAGGGGTTTTATCAGAACCGGGATATTTCTTTTAGTTCACATTGAATATCAGGTACGAGTGATATATTTTTGGAAATGTGAACGACAACGGCAAAAAAAAATCATATTTCACAAAAAAAACTAAACAAAAAAAACGTACTTGGGTCACTTCTGGTTACAGTGTGAATGTAGCTTTAGTAGAATGAGTCAGCCTTGTTCACATCCCAGTTTATCTTAAATCATAGCATGACATTTTTTTAAGTTATCCAACAATGGTTTGCTGTTTATATGACTTATTTGTTCAGAAATTGCTCAATAGTTTGCCCACACAGATTCATACTTAGTGGTGAACCCCGTTTGACATTCGCTTTAATACCTCCGGATGTCCTTTTTCTATTTGATTATGTTGTGACTGACTTGTTATCAATTTACCAAATGAACAGGGACTTTTTCCAAAAGTTTTTTTCTTTGCCCCTTTTAAAATGATTCTATACAAATGCATATCAGGAAGAAAATTAAATGAGCATTTTTCTGCTTTCTTTCTTTTTGGTGGAGTGCAAGTCATTGCTCTCTGTTTTCAACTACTTTTTTAAAATACTCTTTAGATGAAATACAACAGTTTCGGTTACACACTTAAAGTGAGTGTCCTTTAAATTCTAACTCCCTCTCCTTTTTGGTCCTTTCATGTCTTTCCCGACAGCAAAGGAAATCATTTCCTATTCCTCCCTTTTCCTTATGTATTTTTTTATGTTTTCTTCTAAGGGGAAGTGGGAGTTCCTTTTTCAGCACGATACCCCTATCTTGCCCACATTTTGCTCATCTTCTTTATGCGTTGTTTTTTTCTTACACATCCCTCCCTACTTTCCCTCTCTCATTTCAAAGCGTCCTGAAATGCGGAGGGAAGGGAGTGCAAGAGGAAAGGCCTCTCTGGGGTAACCACAATATCTCGGGTCAGTTTTACCCAGGGCTGGATGCTTGTGTGCGTATATATGTGTGTGTCAGTGTATACAGTCTCAGTTTGCCGTCCCATACTTGAAAGGGGACGAGATTGTTGCCATTGCACCCTCTGGAGAAACTAAGGGTGAGGGGTTGAGACTTGCAGGATGTTGTGTTAGCAGAGGACAGGGAGTGCTGACTGGGGGGGGGGGACAGTTGAGAGCGGGGACATGGAGGGGAAGCTTTGTGTGTGTGCATTTTTCCCTTCGGGGTTTGGTTTGCTGCCTTCACTGTCCCCCCTGGATGCTCTTCACAGTAAATGGGAAGCCATAATAAATACTTAGTACAAAGGATGTATTGGTCTAAGTCTCCTTTTGGTCCCAACCTGAATTTAGCACACATTAAGTGTGTGCTAAATGTAAATTTGATCAGATATGCAATTTATTTGGAGCTTTAGATGACATTTTTTGGGACCATATGGGAACAAGCACCTCCATCCTCTTTATATTATCAGAATCAGAATTACTTTATTAATGACACGGTGGTCGTGTACGAAAAACCAGGATTTATTAAACACAAGGCGCACTCTCAGGGAGTGGAAACAAAGTACAAACAACATGACTCCATGAGGAGGTTTCAAAAGTATTGAATCAAAATCACTCGAGAACGAGGACAAAAATGCACAAAGTGACAAAATAATACTCACTAGGATGACAAAACTACTAGGAGACAAAATGCTAAATCACTCGTGAGAGGCAAATAGGGATCAAGGTTCGAAGACTAGAAGGCTGCACAGTTAGGTCATAAGAAAAGTGGAAATGCAGACTATTTAACACATCAGGGAAGGGAACCCCAGGTGCACACAATAGGTGATCAGGAAGACAATGGGACCGTTGACACACCGGGGAGTGCAAGTGACCTGAAACCAGATGAGGGGTTATTCTTCAAAATAAAACAGGAAATGACGAGACCACGCGGAGACGAGACAGAAAAAAAAAATCCAGCCAGGTACACCGCTGTGACAATTAATCCTTTTGAAGGAATTTTTTCTTCTTTTTTTTGCAGTGCACCCGTTTACAGAAGAAAAAAAAGAAAGAAAAAAATTGAATCAAACAAAAAAAATAAAACTTTACAATCAATACTATTAACAAAGCTTATTAAAGTACAAAAAATAATTTCCCTCTGGGATTATTACAGTATTTCTGATTCTGATTTTGATTCAGTGTCTAAATTACTATTGTTGCACGTGACCTGGTTATTGTAAATAATGAAGTGTATATGCTATATTATATATTTAAATAGCAGTCTTATATCTAAATTGGCAACAATAGAGTATACTTTCGACACAGCCTGAGTCTGAATTGCATGCAGTCACCTGAAGTGTTTAAAAACCAGTCTGTAAACCTAAAAATCCGAGACCAGATGTTGGACCACTGAGAGAGGAACATGGCCCTGATCTCGTGCGATACAGGACTCTGGCTGCCTAATGTTCCTGGACCTTCTCTGTGGTGTCTAAAACTTCATGACGTGCCAAAAGGTCTGTTGGCAGGCCGGACCGAACTGAATATGGTGCTGTGACAGATGCAGTTTGCAGTTTAGCATCGTCGTGGTGGCAAGTGCGAGGCCAGATGTTATCTGGATCGGAGCATGTGTTGCTCTAAAAGCTTTTTATACCTTTAAATATCAGTGATGCATTTCCAGATGAGCCATAGAGTTCCATAGACACCGACTAAAGATGATATCTGTTTTATTTTAGTATCCTGCAGCTCTGATGAGCATAAAAGTTTCTATTGTGTGGAATATTGTTATCTTCCTCGATTTCTTTCTGTACTTGTTTTGATATAACCAGATTTTTATCTTAGCTTGTACTTCACAAGCTGCATTTAGCTACATTTTTTTCCATCTATATTATTCAGTTTTTTTTTTTGTCTTTCTGCTTTAACGTGGTAACACCAGTGTTCATGCAAGTTCAGGACAAAGAACTGAGGACCACAGCGCGTGTACAGGGCTCAGTGCTGATAGGAACCATCAAGAAAAATGATAAACCACAATTACCCTTTTGCACACACGCTCATACAGCCCTTTTTAGTCTATACTTCAATATCGGCCATGTTTCTCCATCCCACATATTCCCACACACTGATGGTTGATGGATGTGAGCTTTAGTGCCTCACTCTAGGATACATTCAGACCTTTATATTGTATTGTGATAATCATAAAAATCAGAAAAATATATATGTTAGAATCACATTGATTGAATAAACCAGTGAGTTTACATATCCTACGAATAAAAACGAATACTTTTGGAATACTTTTGTGGAATATAGGTGCAACTCTTGATTCCAGTACTACTCAGGTAAACTGTAATCCTGAAACATCCTCCCCAAAGGGTCATGGCATGAATGATCTGGTCTTTTAAAAAAAGTTCATGCATGTTGTAAAACAGAGTGTAGTGTGCGAGTCCGTTTGTAAAGGCATTGTTTTAGGACAAAGCCACGTGTGGAAGACAAAGACATTCTTTCCGCCAGTCCCTTTCTTCATTTTCACTCATTGCAACCTGTTGATTGATGGTAGAAAAAAAAAAAATTTGGTTCAAATTTAAGCTATTTTGAAGGGGTTTTGCGCCGGCCCTCATCATGGGGTGACACAGTTACGCACACTCGCACGTACACACAAGCACACAGTGTGCTAATCTCTTTAGGATCTCCATGGAGACTGTAGTTTGGAGACTCTGTGGGGGCTCGGCGGTGCCCTGTCCTCAAACCACTGAGGCCGGGATAACTGGGGAAAGCCAAGGCAGTGGGCCATGAAAGCACGCCACTGTGTGCATATGCATTTGTGCGCCCTCTGTGTGTTTGTGCGTGGCCCTTTTTTTTTTTTGCATTTTCACGAAGTTAATCCCGGCCCGGGCCGAGCGGGGGCCTGGTCGTGCATAAATAATCACTTTATGGGAGAAGTTCAAACAAGTTCAAATCAGTATGCGTGACCCTCCGTCTCCCTGACACCGGCAACCGGGACAACCGGTTCCCTGGACCGACACGTGGTCACTTCTGTGAGAAGAGGAGAATCAGAAGTTAAAATAAAAAAGGAAAAAGACTGATCGAATATTGCCGAAAGCAGCAGAAACCGAAACTTCAGCAATTCTAGTAAATCAAATTAAAAGTGAATCAAACCAGAAAAAGCACGATAAACAGAAAAGAAAGGTGGTCATTGAATAAACAGGCAGAAAAAAAAAGCATGAAGAGCAGGAACAAAGAATATAGAAAAGGAGAATTGGAGCTTTGAGAATGTTACTGCCCAAGGCCTCCTCTCTCAATATTGGCCACCGGTTCGCTCCAGTGATCTAAGCCCGAATCCCCTGCTCGCCATCCCAATTTTCCCTCCATGGGTCAAATTAGCTCCAATACCAAGAGCTTAGTTGGGCTTGAAGAAACAGCTGGCTCCGTGTGAGGCCGTATGGATCCAACATGGCCGACCGGTAACAACAGCGATGCTTATGCTGCCCCCTTCGCATTCCTCTCCCACAGGCTTAGCTCGCTTGGGGTTCAAAGTGGGATATTCAAAACGTAAACACGGTGATGTTATTTTGCTCTTTAATGGGAGAGAGCTTTCCCATGGCTGAGCTGTTCGGAAGGGTTAATGGTCAAAGGGGGAACCAGTGTAGCTACAAATACTGACCGTAAAAAATTAAAAACTAAATCTGACTACTTTAACGAAGATGGAGATGTTAAATGTTCCACAAAACATCCGTTTTTGGTCGAGACTGCTGAATGGCTAGTCCAGGTTTTATGGATTAATTTGTAGTCTTCTCGAATTCTGTGAAATGTTTTTATATGTGCCAAAGGATGAGAGCTCTCCCCTGATCTTTAACTTAGTTTTCCTTTCATTTGGCTAATGATAATGAAGATTAAATGTGCTTAAATGTCTTCTAAATAAACAGTTGTAGGAACGCATACTTGAATTTCCCCTTGGGGATCAATAAAGTATCTATCTATCTATCTATCTATCTATCTATCTATCTATCTATCTAT
>JABUIW010000010.1:1427318-1455908 GCA_013363375.1 Menidia beryllina
AAATCTAGTAATACTTTCGGTAAAACTATTTAATTTTCTGTTGAATCAACATTCCCGGCATATTTCCATATATTCCAGGGTTGGTTTCTTTATTAGGCGGATAATCTTTCGGTGGTGCAATGAACTTCTGAGAAAAACCATATGGCATTTTATTGTCATCTCCAGTCTTTAGTGCCGTTGTAATGTTCACGAAACGTCACATTTCGATGCATGCCCACAGTGTGTTTGAGCTATACCGTGCTGATTTTATGGTGACCCTATAAATTATTTACGTTTTTTTTTTTATCTCCCATGGCTCTGAAATAATGCCCCTGCAGTTATTTAATGTGTGGCTGTGGTGAATTAAACTGAGATTTTAATAATCCTGAAGTTACTTTGACTCAGCTGTAGCTGCTGACCTCCCGTTCTTTAACTCATTCGCTGCCAAAGACGTCTATAGACGTCTTTTCAAATCCGACCGTTCGCTGCCAAAGACGTCTATAGACGTCTTTTATGTTTTTCAATTGCGAGTGACTTGGGGGACGATCGGCGAAAGTTTTTCCGTAAATATCGGCTTCTAGACAGAGTATGGACTAACAAATTTACCCTCTAGGTAGCTGTGCCACTTTTGATGGGAGATTAGCATAGATTGTAAGCAAATAAAAACAAACGCAATGGTTCGCTATGAGAGAAATGGCGCCGGTGAGACGCACGTCGAAGAAGAACGGAATAAGGTAGAAACAAAATCTTTTTTCCTGATGAAAGAAGAGAGTCTGCTCTTTCTTTTGGTGTGTTCGGTGTTTACATAGTCAAAGCACAAACTATTCTGTGGCTCTTGAAAAATCAGTCAAAATTCTCAAAAAACTCTGGCAGTGAGCGACTCTCTGTTCTGAAAATGGCTGGCAGTCAATGAGTTAATGACAGAATCTATTAAAACTTTCAAAAATTAAGATAGTTGTTGGACTCGGGCAGGCCATAAAATTGCTGGACTGCTAATTAATTCCACTCTTAATCAAATTGGACATTAAACTGCCGTAATATCAGTTAGAATCTTCCTCAGAGTTGCCGTAAAATAACTTTTCTTAACATTTCCTAACATTTCTTATGCATTATTTTCAATCAAATATGCCTGTGAGAGTGTACAAGAACATCTATGACAGGCAAACATGAAATGTTAGCTGCCTTCAGCTTATATTGCCATTTTTTAGTGGCTAATATATCACATAACTCGTAAAAATGAAATGTTTTGTCTGCTACTTCTACCCAAACTCAGCAACACTTTGTTTGGCACAACGGTCTGTTGCAGTTTTTTGTAATTGTTGGTGCTTAAAGCTTTTTTTGTGATTATTAGAGGTTTTTTTTTTTTTTTGGGGGGGGGGGGGGGTTCAGCAGAATTTTTACAATGGCAGATGAGTATCAAATTTGTACAAGATAGAATAATGGCTGCTGCTTGACAGTAAATGGGTAGGGAACTAATGTAGGGCATCATATTAACAAGAGGTAAACATACTGGTAGGAGGTGAGTAAAACCATTTATTTCTTCTTAGCTTTACTTTATACGATGATTGTGAACGAACTGATCACTGGCTCTTAACATCCAAGTCAATTTAGGGGTGACACAAGCAGACTAGTTTGCCATTTTGTTTTCCGGAGACACTGGGAGGGCAAAGTAAAAAAAAAAAGTCTCAGACAGTGGACTGGGTTAAAATTCTAAACCGCAAATGAGACAAATTAGATGTCACTGTGGTGCCAGCCAACCATGAAGCTGTGTCGGAGCTCGATAGAGCAAAAACACGATTTATTCGCGCCAATTTTGAGAGAGATCGGACTCGTATGTACACAGATCAAGCCGGCGTTGTTAAATTGGCTGAATAATAGCAGCACAATTGTTCGGAAAGTCGAGTTATCGATGCCAAAAATGGTACCACCGTCTGAAAACATGACAAACACTCAGCAGTGGTGTATTCCAAAGCCTGCAATCAACCATGTTAAGCAGTGTCCATCTTTCATCATTTTTGTTCATTGAAAATACCTTATTGTGTTTACATCACACAATTTATTGAAGTCTGAATCTGTGCAGGGTTTAAATGGTGTTCAAATTTCTTCTGCTGGGCAAACCAAGGTCCTTCCAGACTCTGATAATTATACTTCCTGAAGGGACACTACAAGTACTCATTGCATGACTTAATTTTAGACAACTACAGGTGCACTCTCAAGGTGCGTTACCGACCTTTTTAATAGCTATTTTGCAGATTTTCCAAAGGTGACAAGCGAGTGTCGTAGAATTAAGTCTTCCGTGTAATCTTGCAGAGAGATGAAGGGGTAAAAAGAAAAACACATTTGCATTGTCTGCTTTAGGGAGAGGAACACTTTGAGTAAGATATGTGACATATGCTGAGAGACAAGGTCTTAAACCAAGAAGCTGAATGAGTGGAGCTGTAAAAAATAACTGTATTTCACAATGAATACTGTGGTTGTGAATACTGTCTAACATCACTGCACTTTCTATTTTTCTCCTCTCCAATATTTGGTTGGTTTTAGGCACAAAAACCAAGATAAGATATTGGTTACCTCTCAAATATTTCCTTTCACAACATGGATCCTGCCCGCTGAAAAATTCATAGAAACATAAACCTCCAGTCAACCCCTGTAAACATACTACTATCCTATCTCTACAAAGTTGTTTTATCCCAATCTCATTGTGGCTTTTTATATTTTGCCCATGTAAATGAAGTTTGAGTTAGTTTCCCCTGTCCACAAAAGGTTTTATTTTCACTTTTAGTTCATTTGGCTGCCTCAGATTAGGCTTCCTGTCTTTGAGGGATCTGTTACCTTCACTGGGAGTTCCTATAACGTGCAGCAGTTTCGCAGGATTTCATGGTTTATTTCTTATTTCTTCAAGTTCTTTATTTTATCTCTGAAAGAATGCACTGTGGTTTAAACACGTTTCTCTGATTTCTTTGCGGTGAGGTGTCTTTCAGAGTTTCCTGACAATGTAAAACAAAAAATGGCGCAAAGTCAATCCACTCTTATGGAACCCAACAGAGTTGGGGATTTAAACATTTTTAAGTATTCCATGGCTTGTCGGGATTTGCTTAATTTCCAGTGTTTCCAAATGACAAAGCAATATCTAAACATAGGTATACATTTGTGAATCTCACTATCAAAATGGACCATACTCACAATTCATAACTCTTAATTCTTTGAAAAACATGTGCAAATAGAGAAGGTTTTTAGGCTTTTATCAGCATCATCATGTATTCCAGTCCCACTGAAATAAACCCCAGGTGTATACAGTCTGTGGAACAGGCTGTGATTTTTTTGTTTATGGAACTTGTACACATAGGAGCTCACAACCCAACGCTCTTCCCATTACCCCACACAACGTAATGAACTGTTGCATCACGTACAAAAACAAACTTTCTCCTGCTTATATAATGGCCTTTGTTGGAGCCGTGTGTCTCTATAATACAAATAAGCTTTGCATAAATTTTGTTAAGAAGATCGAGCACACGTTCGTTCGAGCTGTATCGCGCACACAAACATGCAGACAGTGTGGAGCGTTGCTGGTAATACGAAAACTGCTTGGTTGGATTAAAGGAATGTACTGAAATTGGAGCTTTCTTCCTCCCTCTGTCTTTCTTTGCCTAGTTTCCTTGCACTTCCTTATTTTGTACCACGATGGGATGCTCCATTGTTAACTTCCCGCCACCTCCTACAGCCCTCGTATTCCCTACCCCTTACTGTCATGGCGCTGGCGGTTTCCTGTGCGCCTTAAGGTTGCTCAACGTTGTTGGCGCTCGGTCGACATGGCGACAAGGTCAGGATTGGGGTTAGCGGAGTCTGGCGACTGCGGCTAGAGCAATTTTCCAGAGGGTAGGCATCCCGGCTTAGCAGACCTCGGGTTTGTTGAGGAACAGCGCTATAGGGTGGGTTGGGGTGAGGTGGTCATTGGGGTCTGGCATATCCGTCTCTCCTCCGCCCCCGCCCCATAATGATCCTCTGCGGCAGGGTTGACCCGGCTCTGCCTTCCAGAGTTTCGGAACCGACGTCGGGGCCGTAGCGAGACACATCTAGCACTTTCCCACGGACCCGGCGCTTCCAGGCCCATCATTACCATTTAATATCCTATAATATAAGCCCCCTCGTCTTCCACTCGTATCCAAAACAGCCTCCACAGGGGGGTGGTGGGAGAGGGGGGGAAATGGCTGCCCACACCGCAAATAAGCAAGGATACCCAATATCCCCCTCTCTTATTTGGATCTAACCAGTGCATAGTTTAACAACAACCCCTCTATTACGCTCAGGCCACTAAGTAGGGGCTACTGTGAATTGGATAAATAAGCATCGATGTGGACTCTACAAGAGGATCAGGGAAACCAGATCCCGTGTCATTTTCATTCAGCTTTGGGAAGCAAGGCTCTGAGCTGTTGTTTGCTTGATAAATCAATATTATGACATAGTGGTTCCGCAGTGGACCAATGCTGCTGACATCACATTGGAACTTGATGAGAATGAAGAGTTCTTTTTATTAAAGACTCAAATTAGATTTCATCACATAAATCTTTTGCAAACTACTTGGCTCTGTATAAGAAAAGAATTATGCAGGTCTTCAGAGAAGTTTTACCTTTACACACACCTTTAGTCACACATATGTATACGTAGAAATATGAAATCCTTTTTTTTCTTACATGATCTAATGATTCCGGTGATCATTCTTATGCTAACCAATTTCAGACAGTGGTAAGTCTGCATTACATCAAAACATGACTAGATACCTTTTCCATTGTAAGGTTTTAAGTTTCAGGACAAGAAACTTCTGGACCGGATTAAATCTTAACAACTTCCAAATTATTTGTTTCACATAAACAATACCAGATCGTACAAGCAGCGAGATAACAACTCATGTCAAGATTCAAAAGTTGCACAACCATCAGCAGCAATAGCTTTCACTCATCACTTCCTTTATGACATTATCAGTCTCTCACACGGTTGTGAGGGACTTATGGCCTAGTTTCCCCCGAAAAATGACTTAATTTCATTGAGGTTTGCTGTTCTAGCCCCTTGAAAGTTAAATTGCCATGCTTGACAGTTTATGCTAAAATGTCAGGTTTGTTTTCTTCTAAAAAATATCTTTATCCAGATTTTACCTGCATTACCATTAACATTTAACATGCTAACTGAGATAAGAAGAGGTAAAGGTGTGGGTCTTTGTTGTTAGATTGTTTGTTGGAGATCATCTTTAATGAAGTAATCTTGAGTCAAAGCAAGATTACTACATTAAAGACACTTACATAGAAATTATATGATAATACATACAAAACATATTATTCCTACATCCAATGAGGAGTGATAAGGATGCAGTCATGAGTTGTTTTTCTTTCCTTATAAATATAAAATCTCAGTGGATAAAGGAAGTTCCCTTGTTCCATTAAGGGGACACAGTGAGACTGGAAATACTTTGACACACATTTGACTTTCTTCTCAATAAAACTATATATCAGAGAGGCAAAGTTTTAGTTGGCAGAATTAGGTGACTGTGGCTCGAGTCATTTTCCAAAAGTCAGTCATTCTAAGCAACTAAACTCTGGTTTTAAAGGAGAGACAGGACCATGTGACGGGTAGGGGTGAAGCATTTAAGGGAATATATCAATCACTCCATCTGGTGAAAATAACCAGTCTCAAATAAACTAGTGTCTGTTCTGAAGCTTTTGATGATAGGGCATAAAGCAGGACTTGATTTTTTACTATGATGTTCCCAGTTGTTTTATTTTTTTCCATTCTTTGAGAGAGTGGCAGATAAAACAAGGTCAGGGTCAGGCCAAAGACAACAACTCTTTGTAAATGCAAAGTAGTTTAATAATGATAGACTTTTTTATTTTCTCCAAAAATCAAATAGACTAAAAAGCCGCTATCCTAATTTGCACCATTGCATTCCCTAATCATTATTTTCACCTTCGTGTCTGCCGTTATTTGCGGTGAGCATAGTGCCTACGTGTGTGTACGTGTGCGTGCGCACGCAGAGGGGATTCGGAGATAGCTTTGGAGGCGTATTGGGTATCGGAGGGCGAGGAGCTCCTCTGAAGAGCTTCATTCAGAGGAGCAGGATACTGATAAGAAGCAGAGCCGGGCCGCTATGAATCCGGCCTCTGTTCGGGCTCTCTCTCTCCTGTCTATCCCCCCCTTTCTACTCTCCTCCAGCCCTTTATGTGCTCTGTGAGAAAGTTGCTGAGATGGGGAGGAAGGAGGAGGAGGAGGAGGAGGAGGGGGGGGGGGGCAGCCTGCAGTCTCTCCAAGTTTAATTAGCAGGATTAGAATGAAAGAGAGAGAAGGAAAAAGGGTGGTAAAATTGCAAAATCAGATGGACAAGTCCACCTGCAAGCTGGGTCTTGCTGAGTTAGATCATTATTTCTCATGAAGAAATAAGAGGACTGACCTCAGCCTAGGCTCTCCTTAAAGTAATAGGAGTAAGTGGTCATGCCTTTGCTTAAAGGAATACTTATAGTTTTAGAACAGGAGACATGGAGTCATTAGCATTGGTAGTGCATGCGCTAAAGCATAAATTGCAATAATCGCTATCAATAATAATTATCTATCTATCTATCTATCTATCTATCTATCTATCTATCTATCTATCTATCTATCTATCTATCTATCTATCTATCTATCTATCTATCTATCTATCTATCTATCTATCTATCTATCTATCTATCTATCTATCTGTCTCTATGTTGATCTTGAGAACTTAAAGTTCATTTGATATTTCAGTTTGATATTTTGATTTTTTAGACGCTTTACATAAAGCATAAACCTCATGTAAAGCATCTAAATCCTTCTATTTTAGGCACCATTTTAGCTTCTTCTTTTAACCGCAACACCTACTTCTCTGAGGAATGTTTTTTAAATCAAAGACCTGTGTCTGTGTAAGGGCGCATATCTGACATAAAGATGGGTGATTCAGTGGTATTCAGACGAATAAATTAAAAAAGTGTGTGCTTCGGATTAGATGAGTAATCGTTTGTATTTTTGCTCGCGGCTATGATTATAATGACACTAGGAAGAATTTCAAAATCTCCATTAGGAGTTTTACTAGTACATTTCTTTGGTCCTGAAGCATCTGTTGCAATACTTTGTCATGAATACCTCACTGACAATATTTTGTCATCTGAAGTCTCTATGGCAACAGTGGAATCATCATCCCGGCCCTTAAGTCATGGGTATGTTTGGCGCCAAGTCTCGGTTTGGCTTCAAACGGGGCCGGAGTGACTGTGCGTTCTCTGTTTCGGAGCTAAAAAAGATCATGTGTGTGGGTGAACGTGGGGACTGGAAGTGTGTGGTTACCATTGTCTATCGTATCTTTTTATCCTGCACCTGCACGAGGAACCGCCCCTAACCTTGACAGGACCGCGTAATCCACATAGGACACACTAAAGTTTTACCCATTCCTTTTATACAAACTTAACCACAGTGTCCTCCAGTGTACACATATAAACCAACTAACTACATATCACAGCGGGAAATTTGAGAAGCAAGAATCCCCCACACGTTGCGAAGGGGAGGTGGGGTTTAATCATATAGAAGGTCATAGCTGCTAAAACACACAGCAAACAAAGTTAGTCCTGTTTGTTTTCGAGGGGAAATCTATATTACCTGAAGTTAAATAAACTCCACTCAATCCACATAGGCCTCCTGGACTCTCAAACAGCCTGCAGCCTTGGTCAGCACATTTCTACCCCATGCCGAGCCAATCCCAGGGCCTGGGCAGTGTCAGTTCTGTTTGGCCTAACTCATGCCTAAGTCTTACACACCCCACACCACCCCTATACTCAGCCCACCCTTCATCCCCCTCATTGCTTTAATCACCATACGCATGGCTACACTCAGAGCTTCGTGAGTGACATGCAGGGTGATTGAATGATAACATTTTCTTTTTGGGCTGCCTGCTCGACTTTTGGCTGTTGGCTGTTTACTCAACCAACCCAGTTGCACGGCCAAAGACCAACTGCCCGACGTTTTTTTTAAGCTGACAGGCTTTCTGTCTGAATAGATGATTATCTGAGGATCTAAGGTCCAATTAGCCATTCGCTGAATGAAGAGCCCGCCAATTTACTCGCTCAGCCAAATGTACGAGGCGCACACATGTCAAAGGCTATGTTCATATTACCGGCTGCACATACTCAGGGAGAACATGCAAACTCCACACAGCAAGGCCCCCGGTCAGTTTTCCGGGGATTCGAACTATGAACCCTCTAGCTGTGAGGCAATGGCGCTAACCACCACACCACCATGCAGTCCCATAGTGAGACCACGTGGGATTTTGGGGCATAGACAGATCACCAATACTGAAATTAAACTCTCACTGCAAAATTGTAAATTATGCTGCACTCTAGATGCTAGTAAAGGTATTTCCTTCTATGCCATGGAAGGAAAAAGACTGACCAAAGTAAGAAAGGCCTATGTCTAGGAATGTTATCGTGTTGTCATACTGGTGGAGTTTCATCAATATGATACTTACTATGTTTACATTAAAAAAAAGAAATCAGCTAGAATCAAATATCCTCCCACATCTCATAGCCATTCATCCGATACACCTGGCAGAAGCAAATACTTATAGATTGAAAGACTTGTTGATTTAGTTTCTACGTCTTCAGATCTAAAACTTGGTATTTATGAGCTTTGCCTTCATTTTGATCATGGCTTGTTGGATAATGGCGTGTTGTATTTTGGCCTTTCTGTCACTTGAAAAACTTGCTTCTTTTCCAGTGACTCGTTATTTTACGTAAGGCTTAAATAAGGTAAAGCCATTGGTTAATTGGTTGACTGGGACCGTGTAACATGTGGCCGAAGTGGTGGGCATCAACTAAGCTAATATTATAACCAGCTGCCTGACTGACTGTTTGACAGGCTGTGACCTCCCCACAGAGCCTCATTTAGTCTCATTAGTGCCAAGCCTCTGGCTCCCAGACAGGAATAGCGCTGCAACTCCCGGGGAAGTGTGCATCTTCTTCTTTGTGTGTGTGTCTGGTGTGTGCGAGGACATGTATAGGACTCTGAGGAACACAGTGTGTCTTGTCTGTCACTGAAGCCCAGATGTCCATTGGATTACATCACAGTGACCGCACCCTGATCTCCCTCCCGTCCCTCGCCCTCCCAGCCACCTCCCCTCTCCTGAACCCTCGCCATCCCTTCCCATCCATCCCATCGCAGCCCCTTCACACGGTCATTCTTTCGACGTAGACAATGAGTCTTGATTTATGACTCCCCACCGCTGTTTTCCCATCGTCCCTTCTCTCCTCATGACTTCACCCTTCATCACACCTCACCTCATCTTCATTAGGCGCTGAGACTCTGTGGCCCGCGATGCTATGGAATGTGTGCTGATGATGAACCCTGAGGGCAGTGCGAAGATAGAAGTCAATGGCCATTGAGGCGTGCGGGTTCCGTAAAGTGAGCATACCCTGATACACACTGGAAAGTTGAAAAATGTCAATGCGGTGTGTTCCAGACACAAATGCATTGGCCAAACTATTAGTCTATCCTCCCTCCTCCCTCCATCTGTGACCTTAAGGTCCCAAGAGACCCAAGAGGAAAGAGGAGTATGTCTTGGAGGAGCTGGATGAGGAAAAGGAGAAGAGCCAAGAATTTTGATGACGGTCCCCAAGCTTAAGGGTCATCCGGTAACATCTCAATCTGTTTGTTGTCAAGTAGCGAAGTGACGCAATGATTGTGTTGAGTAGCTGAAATGAACGGTAATGGAAATCCCCTCCGAGATTTGGTGAATACGGCAATGCTAGAGATCTTGCGTTTAAAAACAACAGGTTGCTTCTAAAGGAATGTGCATGGATGTGGATGGATTTCATAAAGCAGAACAATTAGTCCTATCAGTGAGGCGACAGACCCAATGGAGCTTCTTCCTGTTGGACAGTGCTGCCTTGTTGAAGCCAGTCGCAGCTCTTATCCTGACAACAAAAGTCATTGTACGGCAATCCGCTAAATTCTTCTCAGCAGCTTCCTAAAATGATGTCTGGAAGGGGTGTTGTACAGGATGCAGATATGTACATAAATCAAATCATGTTGCTTACCCTTACCATTTGAAGCAAACTAAAAACAGAAAAATATGAGATTAGTGGGCCTTTGCATGACATTTAGAATTCTTTGAAATTCTTCTAGATAATAAGAAATGAATGTATCTTATGATGTTATCTAAAAAAAAGGACATTTTCAATGACTCCCATGCATATCTGACATGCTTGGGATTACTGTGGATGTCTAACAGATGTCAAACCAGCAAGTATTCATTTTATTAGATGCTTGAAGAATAACCGGTGATGGACAGAACAGCTTAAAGTCGGTCCAATACTGAGCCCATGTACCCACACCCTCTGCTGTCCACGTTGACCTCAGGCCATTTTCTGCCTTTCGGTTTCTTCTTGTCTCACCCTCACATTTTAACACAATACAGTCATGTCCGGCCGATGAATTGATGGCTCTGTCCAGGCCATGAATGGAAGGGAGCCTGAGCGGATCATAGCTGAGAAAGAGGACAGTTTATGTGCAGAGAGCTGTTGCAAAGCTGAAATAAATAGGCACTGAAATAAAAAGTCTTTGGAGGTCAGAAGGGCTCAGGCAAAAAAGATGAAGACAATAACTCCACTGCACCCCTCGGGGTCTTCTGGGCGAAGGTCAGAGGTTGTCGTGCTTGGATGAGATTCATATCTGAAACCCTATTGGCCAATAAACTCTAAATGCTGTTACAGCCTTTATTGCACCAGACATCCCCTCTAGTAACATGCATTCCCTCTTTTTATTTTTTCCTTCCTTGCTTCTTTTTCTGCGTTCCTGCATGCAGAATTTCTCAGGAATTCATTTAACCAAGTGAAAAAAGTTAAACTCTCAAACCTCCAGTAAGAATTTTTTGATACCATGAATAGTACATCGTCCAGTCTAAAGAGAAAAAAGAACAAGGCTTGATATGGACATTTTTATATCGACAAGGGGGTGCATTACAGATCATAATACTGGCAATCCCTTTGAAAGGTACATCCAGGTATTCTAACAACATTTTTCGGCCTATTGTTTTTTAAAGAAGCCCTAAACTAAACAGACTGTATTAGTTATTGTGGTCTGAATCATTTGCCAAATAGAAACATCTCAATACATTCTGCAATGCAGGAAACAACCTAAAAGACAAGAACAGAGCTACCACTCACCCCAGCAACTGGTGGCCTGTTATTTTTTTTTAAACCTGCAGCTGCCAATAAAATCAAGACGTGCTAATACTCTTTCCTGACTGGTAAAATGTCGGTATAAACCCCCAGCCAATGTGTGATGTATGAGTGTGTACAGTATATGGAGTCTGTGTAAGAATGTAAGGCCTCTGTCAAAACTCCCCATCTGTAGCAGGTTTATATTGCCGTTGTAACCAGAACCTGACGGACACAGTAGCCGTGTCTACCCCTGGCCAGTCAAGCGGAACGTGGAAGTAAACTAGAAGCACTGAGTCGGGGGACGGGGACACTGGGTTGTGGGGATGGACTGTGTAACACACACACAGCAGGGGGAAGTTTCTGAATTACAGCCTGAGTGTTTTTTGGGGGAAAGTCTGTATTGCGTTAGCAGTCTGGAATGGAGAGGGCCGTAAAATGTGAGGGTGGTAATCCAAAAGGCCTGAATTTCCTTTGAAAGAATTGTAAATTTCAGAAGTTGAAATGTTTTATTTCTAATAACTGAAAGGCAAATAACATTACAGTTTAACACTTTCAACAATGATAAAACGGGAGTTTCATAAAACATTCAGCCTTTACATTGCTAAATAAATTAGATTAAAGGAAAATGGCTAACAACATAAACAAAGTGACTGTTATTCATTCGTTACCTTCCGACTTGAAGTGGATGTTAGATGAACTTTTACAGTCTAAAAGCGCCCAGTATGTATGTTTATGAAATTGCCAAACGTACATGAGATTTTTCTTTGTGAAATGTGTTTGTGAAACTGGCCAAAAACCACAAGTGTGATTTAGAATTTGCTTTCCACTCTCAACTATAATGTCTGGGCCCTTCGCACACCACTCAATCCGCGATTATTGCATTTCTGAGATTTATGATGTTTACCAAAATGTGGTTCTTTGTTCAATCAAAATACATCTGTAACATAGCAATTACGCGATCTCACAATATGTTTTGTTAAAACACACACACACACACGCTGAATGCGTATCCAGACGGATTCAAAGTCCACTGGAGCGGCCGGTTATAAAAGCGAAGCTGACTTTGAGAGGAGCCAACTGGAGCTAAAGGCCGCCGTGAACTCTTGAGCTCAGTGACCCAGCAATGGACCTCAGGGTATTGATGAGCTGTATCAGTGATGGCGGTGTTTGGTTTTAAGTGGGCCAGAGAAACAGCTGCTGTCTGCCAGATCGCTCTCCGTCATCAGCTCTGGATACATACCAACACTTTGTGAAGTACAAAGTACCAACCACCAAGCTAACCAGGCTAAATGCTAAAGTAGCTTGACACTTTCCACTCAAAAGACGACCATCAAGTGTTGGAATTCAGTTAGATTTCATTCCGTTTCAGTTAAAAGTCGCTTCAAAGTCCTTGTACGTTAGACTGGAAGACCCCCCTGATGGCAGAGCCTCATGTAGAGGTATTAACATGTCCATAATCACCAGTCATGTGTCACACATGGCCGGTCTATATTTAAAAAAAGGATTTTTGGGTGATGCAAAGGTCAGCTGATGTCTGAACCGCACATATGGTATCTCGGTTACTGACACCGCTGAAGCTGTAGACCAAAGCTGCAGACCGTTAAAGACCGGGCACTTTTATAAGACGCATTTCCCGGACGACAACTCTGTTTCAAAGTTTTCCTTCCAAAAAGAATGGCCAGAATTCAGGTTTCTATGTCAGAAAGAAATCGCAGAATGCTGAATGGTGTATAAAAGCCTGGATCTATAGTCATACTTTCTCTGAATGAAGATTATGAGGAGAAATGTTATTGTAACATATTCTTTGGAATCTTTTTTTTTTAACCTTAACCTTAAATTGCGATTGCAAAAACATGTAATGGGTGTGAATAAGAATTAGCTAAGTATTATTGTTAATATTTGCTAGCTAAAATTGAATAATCACACAGAATCTCTTTTTTTCACCACAAAAAAGTTGTTATCTGCAAAAACATGTCTGCTAGCTAGCTTCTCGATTTACTGACTTTATTGGATCTTTGTAAAAAGTTATGGGGTGTCGTCCCCATTGAGGAAATGTGTTTGTACCTGTCAAGACTGTCCACAGTATCAAGAGTTTTGGCATAACCCCAGTAAATCTCTCAAATGATTACACATGCACTCACTTCATGTAGTTAGCCACTGAAACTAGCCACATTTTTTATGTAAACACCTGATGAAGCATATGGCTTTAGCCAACACAGATTAAGCAAAAAAGTGTTCATTAAGCCTACTTACACGTCCACTTCCAGAATTCTATTTATTAAACTCTGTTTCTTGGAGCGCAGTTCTTTTTCTAGATATTGTAAAAAAAAAAAATTAAAAAATCATTTGGATGATACTGATATAAACATCCGCGATTGCTAAACCACTTCACCTCTCTAACACCATTAAGACGCATGTAAATCACCACTGGATGAGAGCTTGTGAGGTCAAGGGGGCCCCGAGGTTGTGGGAGTATCCATTTCCTCACACAAACCGCTCAGTCTCGCCTAATCTCCATGTCGCCTCACCCCCTCTGCTACAACTCCATCCTTGTCCTCCGGTCAGGGTGCAGAGGAAGACCGTGGTCGGTCAGGGGGCAAAGGGGTCAGGCCGGGTCTTCCAAATTGGACGATAGCCAACCGTGCCACCTGGAGTAAATCACCGGCCGGCTAGCGCAATCGGCCGCGACAACCGTAATTCCGAGAGCAAAATAAACAGTGGGGAAAGAATTGTGGGTGAGTCTTAGGGGGAGATCCGGGGATTGGTGAAAGTACGTGGAGACACGTCCACCAGTTTTCTCTCTCCGGTGGCAACTGTTTCGAAAAGGTCCAGAATCCAGTGTTCGCCCTGGAGTAACCCTCACCTCACCCCCACACGGCAAACCCCATGTGTGTGATTAAAGTTGGAAATGGAGAAGGTGAAGGGTCCAGCGAGAGAAAATGTGTCATGGTGGTGGTGATGGTGGTGATGGTGGTGGTGGGGGTTGACTGAGGTGTGCATGCATGTGTTTGCCAAAGTTTAGGGGGGTGTTTCACTGAAGGGAGGGCTTTGTTTTAGGGCTCACATTTCATCGAGCGGACATTTTGTTTGTTGGTTCAATCCACTCGATGTTCTGATGTCACAGTGACAGAGGCTGGGATGGAAAAAGTCTCTCCTGCCTCTCCTTAAACATTGACATGGTAGCACGGTTCCAGTACACAAACTTGAGTATGTGCAAGTATTTTATTACATCTTAGTATAAGGGGAAAACATTAACGTTTCTCCTACCATTTAGAGGAAATCCAATTTACATTGTTCTGCACAATTGATAAATGTCAGTAGTTTGATTTAAATTATATTCCTTTCTTAATGTGTGCCTTAAAACAGTTTGTAAGAGAGGTCATGAAGGTATAGTTTTTGTGAAGTTTTCCTGGACTTTAGTCAGTCCCACCAAATTAAAATATATGTTCTTTCTTATGTATTTGCCTGCCTAGGGACTAAGGATGAAAACTAGCTTTTTAGCTTCAACCCGGCATATTTACATTTGTTTTTATACTGATGTTCATTAGTGTGCTTTGTCCCTATTCAAATAAATAAATAAATACTCAGAAAAAGGGGGGAAGTGCCACAATAAGAGGGTTTAGGTAATTTTCATCAGACAGTGAGTTCATCTAACTAACTACTCTTAATACATATTACGGGAACCCATTTAATACTGGCTCTGTTCTTCTGTTCTTTGGTTTCACCAGGACTAGGAGGGATCATGCTTCTCCAGTTTTAGCTTCTTAGCTAAATTGGCTTTCTGTTAGAGCACAGCGGAGCACTCTGCTTTCAGCTTGCAGGTTAGGTCCTGAGGTTTCTAAAGGTAGAATGGAAGGCAGAGCCTTTTTTATCAGGCCCCTCGCTCATTAAATGAATTGTCAGCATACGTCCGGGAAGTGCGATGCACTTTTTGTCATTCTGTTCTCAGTTTTCCTCTTTTACCACGTGCATGTGACATTGTTGTTTTTGTAATTAACGTCTTTCTTTTCCTTTCCTGACAAATTCCTGCTGGTACACAACTGGTTACACTCTCTGAGTGCAGGATTAACAACATTTCTTCCTGTTCAGAAGGAATTTTTACATTTAGACACTTTTTGTACAGACTGGGGTGTTGGATCAATGTGAAGAGTATCAGTTAGTGTCCTTTGCTAGGTAAAAAAAAAATCCCAATTTACTCTCTATGACTTAGACTAAGTTGAAACTTCACAGAAAGGAATTCATTGGATCATAGCTTTATCACCATTAACTGGATTCCAATTGGTTTGGATTGGATTGAAGCTGAAGTGCCTTGAGTTGGCTTCTGTTGTGATTTGGTGCCAAATAAATGGCATTTTATTCAACTTAAGTGAAAGGAGTCACTCGAGCATCTGATTGGCACACCTCCAGGTTGTTTTCTTTTGGAGGTTTTGAGGATTTTACAAACTCGCAGGAGGGATTGAATATTCCTTGTGAACTGTAAATTTCTCAGGATCCCTTAGGATCACCTAAAAGCGGGACATCTTCTGGATCTATTTTCTTTTGCAACCCAAACTGAAACAAGCAGGGGGAAAAAGGGGATGGACATACAGTGGTCTGCAAAAGTTTGGGCAACCTTGTTAATTTCCATGATTTTCCTTCATAAATCGTTGGTTCTTAGGATAAAAAAAAAAAAACAGTTAAATATATAAAATAGGAGAAAAACACAGTGATATTTGAGAAGTGAAACGAAGTTTATACCATTTACAGGAAGTGTGCAATAATTGTTTAAACAAAATTAGGCATGTGCATAAATTTGGGCACCACAAAAAAAAAAAAATCTCAATATTTAGTAGATCCCCTTTTGCAGAAATAACAGCATCTAAACGCTTCCTATAGCTTCCTATGAGAGTCTGGATTCTGGTTGGAAGAATTTTGGACCATTCCTCTTTACAAAACACCTCTAATTCATTCAGGTTTGATGGTTTCCGAGCATGGACAGCTCTCTGTAAGTCACACCACAGATTTTCAGTAATATTCAGGTCTGGGGACTGAGATGGCCATTCCAGAACGTTGTACTTGTTCCTCTGCATGAATGCCTTAGTAGATTTTGAGCAGTGTTTAGGGTCATTGTCCGGTCGAAACATCCAGCCCCGGCGCAGCTTCAGCCTTGTCACTGATTCCTGGACATTGGTCTCCAGAATCTGCTGATATTTGGTGGAATCCATGCGTCCCTCAACTTTAACAAGATTCCCAGTCCCTGCACTGGCTACACAGGCCCACAGCAGGATGGAACCACCACCAAATTTTACTGTAGGCAGCAGGTGTTTTTCTAGGAATGCTGTGTTGTTTTTCCTCCATGCATGACGCCATTGTTACGTCCAAATAACTCAATTTTTGTAACATCAGTCCACAGCACCTTATTCCAACTTGTCCAAATGTGCTTTAGCATACCTCAAGCGGCTTTGTTTGTGATGTGGGAGGAGAAAAGGCTTCCTCCGCATCACTCTCGCGTACAGCATCTCCTTGTGTAAAGTGCGCCCAATAGTTGTACGATGCACAATGACTCCATCTGCAGCAAGATCATGTTGTATGTCTTTGGTGCTAGCCTGTGGGTTGACTTTGACTGTTCTAACCATTCTTCGCTTCTGTTTATCCGTGATTTTCCTTAGTCTGCCACTTCGAGCCTTAACTTGAACTGTGCCTGTGGTCTTCCATTTCCTGACTATGTTCCTAACTGTCGAAACAGACAACTGATATCTCTTAGACAGCTTTCGGTATCCTTCCCCTAATTCATGATGGTGAGCAATCTTTGTTTTCAGGTCATGTGACAGTTCTTTTGAAAATCCCATGTCGCTGCTCTTCAGAGAAGGTTCACAGAGGAGGGAAACTTACAATTGCCCCCCCTTAAATACTCTCTCATAATTGGGTTCGCCTTGTGTATGTAGGTCAAGGGTCACTGAACTTCCCAAACCAATTTTGAGTTCCAATAATTGGTTCTAAAGATTTTGAAATCAGTAAAATGACAACAGTGCCCAAATTTATGCACATGCCTAATTTTGTTAAAACAATTATTGCACACTTCCTGTAAATGGTATAAACTTCGTTTCACTTCTCAAATATCACTGTGTTTTTCTCCTATATTATATATTTAACTGATTTTTTTTATCCTAAGAACCAACGATTTATGAAGGAAAATCATGGAAATTAACAAGGTTGCCCAAACTTTTGCAGACCACTGTATGTTCTTTAACAAATACAGAGGGCTGCCTTCCTTCATCTGTGTACTGTTGCCAAAATTAGAAAAACATTCGGTCCCGGAGAAAACTAGAAGAACTATTTCGGTCTTTTATTCCATCTCTGCAGGAGTATTGTGATCATTTAAGATCAATACAGCCAAGTAACTCTCTAAAAACAACAGCTAATGATGGGTTCCAGGAAACTAGTCTGTTTTTAATTCGTCAAATTGCTTCCTTGTGAAATCCAAACTAGAAAGTTGAATCTTCACATATAAAGCTTGTATGACCAAGCTCCATCATATCTTTATCTCTTAGTAAAAGACTTAGCATGTTGTTCTCAGAGTAAAGTCTTAATTTTGGTCCCTAAAGTTTTTGACAATAGTCATCTTCCTCTCTTTTAGAACCAACTCTCAGGTTGGGGTACAAAAAAAGAGTATTTCTGCCTTAAAATGAAGGGTGAAAACTTTCCTTTTGTTTATTCAAAGGATTGATCAGAGGATTGAGAAGAATACCTTTGTACTGGTTGTTACACAGGAAGACATACGATGCACAGAGTTTTTCACTTTTCTCTTCCTTTCACCATTCTAAATACATTAATGTGTCATTAATGCACGCCTTTAACTTTGTAGGGAGTGTTTGTTTTATTCCCTGTGCCTTTCACTGGCTCTAAAGGTGCAGGTTGAAGATTTGCTCTACAGTCACCATGCACAAACCTGTATTTGTCATGGTGCTATAGAGGAGATACGATTGAATTAAAGAGAATACAATTTCCAATTCAATATCTTACATGCAAACACACAAAGAAACACACACACATCTGATCTGCTAATAGTACTGTCCAGGTTACAATACCCAACAGAGTATAATGTAGATATCAGCAACAATGGGCCATTACCACACGTGTGAAAGACCTGTAAAATGTATTTAAATACACAGTCAGAATAATGAGCTCTATAACTTTGGTAACAAAAGCTAAATAACCATCTAAACACACATCACACACACACACTTTTTTTATAAGGTGACGCCTGTAAAAGAAAAGCTGTAAGTTAAACAAATACTTCAGTGATTGTGTTCTTGTTTACATCGATTGTAAATTCTGCTCTGACTGCTTTCTTTGTCCAGGCGCAAGTGAAAGTAACACAATTTATCCCGTTTTCTTTTTGAGGGCTTTAAGGCAATAAAAGTAACTGGAAAGATTGAGTGTGATTAGCGTTTTGTTACCAGCGTGGGTGTTTGGTTGTTTGGATGGATTCAGGCTCGGATGGAGGCCTACAGGGCTGCGAGGGAGGAGCAGAGGGAGTCGGTCAGACGAATTCTGTTTTGGATATTAGGACATAGCGATTACCGCAGCGGCCTCTCCGGCTCCAGCCAAACCTCACCGTCGTCGGTCAGCATCGGCCACTGCCGGGCTACTGCTATGTGTTTTGCTCCACGAGGCTCCCCTCCTCAGTCCGTGAGGAGGGGGGGGTCGTGCTTTAGAAGGGAGGGTGACCTGAATGAGAGGAATGAGAGAATTGGCATGGCCTCGCCAGGCTTTTAAATGCTTTTCTTAAATGTACGTTGTGAATGTTGAAAGTCTTGTCAAAACGTGTATTAAGGCGAGTGGAAAAAAAAAAACAGGCCGAGTTACAGATTGTGGGGTTGAGTGAAACTTTGGTCAGACATTTAAGTTTGAGTAAGGGGGAAAAAAGCACCTTAACCACTAAAAATGCCTTTTTAAATTCTTTAACATATTCTCTTTATTTTTACAAATCTCTGTAGAGGCAGCATTTTTTAATTATAATTATGAGAAATATATATTCCAACATTGTTAAACAAATATTTAACCCTGCGCTTCATTCTATTCTTTTCATACAAAATTTGTTTTCATCATATTTTTGTTTTCATCAGTAGACACATTTAGCTTTTGGTCTGATCTATGTAATCTTCTATACCAGACTAATTACTACTTATATTAATTTCCATGAGATTTTAATTTGATACGTCCATATGTCAGCACTTGTTTGTGCAAAAAAAAAAAAATCTCTGTACTTGTTTCCCTATCTGTTTACGTGTGTGTGTGTGTGTAGCTCTGTATTCGTCATTACCACAATTCTATTTGTCTCGTGTGGCTAGCGATCCAGAGAGTTCTGTGCATAGAAGGGAAGGGGGGGGGATGAATGGTAATGGTGGGGAATCTACTGCGGCTGTTTTGGTGGATGATGGTCAGAGGGTTTTTGCAGCCCCCCCCCCCCCCCCCCCCCTCAGCCCTCAGCCACCCTGTCATTAGGGTGACAGTCAGGTCCTGTTTAGCCCCAATTGCCCATGCTAATAACAGTTTTAATAACACGGGTCCAAGTTATATTTCATCGCTGTTTGGGGCTCCGTGTCATGCTAAGAAACCCAGTGATGGAAAAACGGCTTCACGGCCGCAAGAGTGGAATGACTGAGTGAACTGTGTGTGAGTGTGTGTGTGTGTCCGGCGTGTGCGTTGCCCGCCCCGTGTTTTTGTATGCGGCAACCTTGCCGTGCTTTAAATTCTAGTTTGGACTTGTTTATTAGCGCGCGTTGCTTACACGCCGTGCCAAGAAGATCCCACCGAATGTCTGTTCCAACTCGGTGCTCACATGTTTACGCGCCGACACCCGTTTGCCTGTGTTTTCGGGCACGGGACGAACCCGGTGACTGCGTGTTAATGTTTTACTGTGTGCAATACGTTGCGCGTGGGCCTCTTCTGTTTTGACAGCGACAGCTGTTGGGTAAAGCGCAAACACAAGCCTTGCGTGTCGCTGGGACCTACGTGCTCGGCCGCATCTCCATCAGCCGGAGGTGGATGCCTGCCAAATTCGTTAGAACTGGACTGTCGTGTCGAGTTAGAGAATTCCACGAGTCGTGGTTATCCGTGCATCGCCATAACTGGGCCCAAATGTACACAGTGATGTATCCTGTAGGTTTTAATATCCCTCATTAGACTTATTCACCATACCCAACCATCCACCAAGTATACCCATAATTTCGACATCTTGAAAAGTAATAAGTAGATTAATTTGTACCTGAATTGAACAATCCCCTATGGAAATGTTTACTGTTGCTAAACTTTACACACTTACACAGATTTATTAAGTGAGATATGGATTAAAGGAATACAAAAATAAACTAAAGTAAGACAAATTGCGGGGCGGCACGGTTGTGTTGTGGTTAGCACTGTCGCCTCCCAGCAAGAGGGTTCTGGGTTCGAATCCCGGGGGAACCAGGACCCTTCTGGGTGGAGTTTGCATGTTCTCCCTGTGTCAGCGTGGGTTCTCTCCGGGTTCTCCGGCTTCCTCCCACAGTCCAAAAACCTGCATGTTAGGTTAATTGGAGATTGGGGAGATTGCCCTTAGGAGTGAATGTGAGTGTGAGTGGTTGGTTGTCCTGAGTGCGGCCCTGCGATGGACTGGCGGACTGTCCAGGGTGTACCCTGCCTCTCGCCCGTTGACCACTGGGTTAGGCTCCAGTTCCCCCCGCGACCTCATAAGGGAATAAGCGGTATTGATAATGGATGGATTGATGGATGGATGGATGGATGGATGGAAGACAAATTGCTTGAAAGGGTTGTAAAGAAAGAGTGCATTGCCGCAATTTTCAGAGATCCCCATTTTAGTTGGCGGGTGACACAGTGGAACTTTTAATTGGAAGGAACCTCAGGCAGAATTTCAACATCTGGACTGTGGAGGTGTTCTTGTTCACAATTCCATCTCCATTCAACTGAAGTCCTCCAGCATTCATATCAGTGGTAGTCTCAAATAATATTGAAAACAATCTTCACGTCACTGGTTTCAAATCAGAGCTGATATCATTATCAAGTCCATCATTGAACAAGCCTCAGCATCCACATAAGCAGCAAGGAGCGGTTATTAGATAGAGCAACAAACATTTGACAGGCAAAAAATGACTTTAATGCGATGGCTATTTCAGCTAAATAATACCCTCACATTTAACTTTCACTTTCTAGGGTTCCATGTTACAAGTTGTCATGATATTAACACAACACTATACTGTTATGGTTTGTGACAGTAGGCTATGACATAACTTTGTAAGGTTTAAAAGTCCAAACTTCTTGATAAGGCTTAGAAATGGATCTAAGTGGAACACAGTATTACTGTGCCTGCAGGAAAACCTTTTCTTTCTGACACAAAAGTTGATTTTCAGATCCATAAGAGATCTTTGACCAGATATAATGTATGTGCCTTGCTGGCAAACACTATTTTTTTGCCAGAAGGCACATCTTGGACAGGAGATCAGTCTCCAACCACTTAAAATCAGTCTTTACTTTACAGTCTGATGACCATGTAGGCAAGTGTTCCCCTTCAAGGCTGCCAGGGATCTTATATTTCCATCTATAAATGAGGGTTTCAAATCCCTCTTCTGTGCTCTCCTTCATGCTCCTGTCCCACATCCATGTTGTACCTTTGTTAAATTATCTGGATTTCAAGTCCTTTTACAAGCATGAGTTTAGATTCTAGAAATTAAGTCAACTGCTTAAGCTTGTCAACAACAATCCTGTTTTTGGTTAGGAGTTCCAAAGTGTTAAAAAGATCCAAAGTGACCTGCAAAAATGATTTAGTCAGCAGATCACCCAAAGGGATTAATGAAAAACAACATATAATTCTTTCAAAAACTGTATTTTATGCAGGAGTTGTGTTTCTTCTCTCTTCCTTTGGACAAAGAAAATCGTTTTGTGAGTTTAGAATTTACAATCAGCTTCCCTTAATTCGGAATGGAAACTGCTGAAACGGAGCCCCAGTAATTTGAACGCAGACACAAACACACACACACACACACACACTTTCCATCCTTATTTTTGAGACAGGCTGTGTCAAACGTGTGAAACCCAATTCTCTTGCAATTCCTCTCTCCGAGCCAAAGCACTGAAAGATAAAGACTCAGGGGGAAACCGGGGGATAAGAATCCCGCTAGCGTCTGCTTTCACTGGGCAGCCCACATCACAGAGGGGACCTTGAGCAGGTCTTAACCTACCCAAAGAGAGCTGGAGACAGAGGCCCACAGAGAGCAGCGACTCAGTGGCGGCTGGCGATCATCGGGGATGATCCGGGGAGCCCTTTCATTCGCTGCCAGCTGCGAGATTGCTTCCAACTGGACCCACAGACAAGACACGGCATCAAAAAGAGATAAACAAACCCCGTCGCCCCTCAGAAACCTGCAAACCAAATATGCCATTACAACAAACAAAAGGTTTTCCAATTACAGCCGGGAGGTTTTCAGCCTGGTAAACAGCCAGGCTTCAACCTTCTTGCTGAGAAATCATTCTTTATTAGATTTTTCTTTAAGAAAATGGAAAATATTATCTTTTTAATGACATTGCATAGTTGGGATTTGATTAAGTAAGTACATAACATAGTTTATTTCATTCATACACGTATTTATGAACAATAAAACAAACTCTAGACTTGGTTAGTTTGTATTTTACAGCAGAAAAGTGTAGGCCACCAGAAATATAGATAATAGTGCTGTATAGCTATATCATATAAATAGATTTGATATTAATCTCAGTTCAGTGTACGAAGTACAAAGTGCAAAACATTTTTATTCAGATTGCTTATGCTTGTGTCTTTGCACTCTGATACAATTATCAGTATTTCTTTAAAACAAATACTACTTTTATGGTTATGTCTTTGGGTATATACTGTACAGCACTTTATATCATAAGTATCAGAAGCATTTCTGACACTTCACAATGCAGGAAATCCCAAATTATAGAGCATTTCATTTCAGTTAATCTTTACTTTGATACACATCCTCTCGCTCAGCAGGACCAAGCCTTGGTATTAATATCTCCCTTCATTTTTCACTTTAAGGATTAGCAGCTAAGCCTCAGCCAATCATATCCATCTATTATCTATAGAGTTTATTTCCAACAGCTTCGCGGGGGGGCTGTAGCCTATACCAGCATACGGGCCAGAGGCAGGGTACACTCTGGACAGGTCGCCTGTCCATCACAGGGTAACACAGAGACACACAACCACACACACTCACATTCACTCCAACGGTGTCAGGAAGGTTGGGTCTTGGTGGAGGACTCAGGCGCGGAGATGTGGAAAAACAAGGTTTATTGTAACAAAAACACTCAAGAGTGAATGTCCAGACAAAGTACAAATCAAGGCTGTGGAAAACTATGAGCAAAGTATCAAAGCAATAAGTAAACAAGACTGTGGCAAAGTAACAAAATAAAGATTAACAAAACTGTGACAAGGCTGTGGCAAAACATGGCTATGGAACAAAGTAAAAGACTATGGCAAAACGCAAACCTGGACTGACGTGGGGAGACGAAAGACAACAGACGAAAACGCACTGGCACAGGACATTGGAAACGAGGACTATTTAAACACATGAGGGAGGGGAACCCCAGGTGTACACAATAGGTAATAAAGACATGACGAGACACCAGACATTCCCCCAGACGTGACAAACGGGCAATTTAGAGGGTCCAATTAACCCAACATCCATGTTTTTAAATGGTGGGAGGAAGTCGATCATATCATAAAGGTAACATGTTTCCATTGAAGAAGTTACAGCACGTCTTACAAGTTTCTAATCCTGAAGTCCATCTATTGGGCAAAGATTGTGTATGATTCTGTGGCAATATGCATATTCTAAAAGTTTAAACAAGTCCAATTTCTAGACATTGTTCTGAACAGAATCTCTTAATGTAACCTTGACATATCAAAACCAAACTATTTTATTAAGGGAGTAAATGTAAAAGATTAGTTTATTCCTATAGCAACCTTGATTGACAGTCTACATTGTGACTGGTCATATAAAAAATGATCAGGGTAACTGGACGAATAATGACCTCACATGGTTGTTTGACGTTTTATAATTCTGGATTTTTCTTAAACATAGCGATCAAAAAGTTTCAGTTTTCCTTGCTGCTTTCCATAATCCCAGCTTTAGCCTCTGACACACAGGGTTCTTTGCTTTGGACAGGATAGCAGGATGAAAGGAGGATACAGGATAAACAAGGGACAGGATCAAGTTTAATGCTCAGCGCCAGCAGTACAATATAGTTCTATCTGTGAGCCAAGTCTCGAGCTGCTTTGTTGGTGTAGGCACTATGGAGGGTGTACTGTTTTCATAAAAAGCTACTTTTTGTGAGAAAGAAAAGATAAAAATGTGTTAATCAGGGAAAAAAGGTTACAAATGCGGATCATCGTCACTTTGGATGGTAAGTCAAGGAGGAATTTAAATGAAAACAAACCTAACAGAGGTATATATTCTGTCACATTCAGAAAAGTTTGTCCAGTTGTCATGTTCATTGGCACGAAATCCATTCAGTGAGACACTTTGTTGCTGTGAGCGTTGTCATCCTGCGAAACAGTGTTTGTGTGATTGGTTGGCAGGCCCCTCAGAGTGTCACATTTGTACAGAAAATGTTTGACAAATCCAAATGATGTTATCGGTTATATTAAACAATGGGAGATAACCAGCATCAGAGTGCCTTACCGTGCCTTTGTAAGCAGTCTAGTCACAGTCTAAATACCCCTCTAGACACCTCTATGTGGGGAAAAAGACACACCTGGGTTCCTCAGGCCGCTTATCACAGCCTCATTCGGCAACAAACTGAACTCCATGTTGCTTATCTGTTCATCCAGGATAGGTATGAACAATATGTGTGGTAACATGTAAAAAAAAAACACAATGCAACCCATAATGTCTATGAAACACTTTGTGAGTACATAGTGGAATGTCGCATGTGGTGTAAAAACACTTCGAGTGTTCCGGTTGACTGGAAGTTAGGCAAGTACCATTTATGTTTTTTTTTACATATGTATTTAGACATTAAAAAGAAACAACTTTCACCAACAAACCACAGGAGAAAAGTACAATCCAACTCCCTGTTGAGAATCATCCTGGACAACTCAGAGGCAGATGGCCGCCCACCCTGAGCCATGGTTCTGCTCCAGGTTTCTGCCTGTTAAAAGGAAGTTTTTCCTTGCCTGTGTCGCCTAGTGCTTGCTCATGGTGGGACTTGTTGGGTTTCTGTAATTAACTTCAGAGTAGGGTCTGACCTGCTCTGTTTGGAAAGCGCTGTGAGACAACTGTTTGTTGTGATGTGGCGCTATATAAATAAAATTGAATTGAATTGAATTGAACTCCTTTAAAGTTCCACGGGACAAGCCGTATGGGAACCGAAGCTGAATCAATTAGCTCCTGTGTGTGATTTATAGCTGAGGTGAGTGA
This sequence comes from Menidia beryllina, assembly GCA_013363375.1. Classification (NCBI taxonomy): domain Eukaryota; kingdom Metazoa; phylum Chordata; class Actinopteri; order Atheriniformes; family Atherinopsidae; genus Menidia; species Menidia beryllina. The sequence goes on from JABUIW010000010.1 coordinate 1,452,943, forward strand.
CTGAGCGAGCCTTTTTTTCGCAGTGGAAACGCACACCTGCCTGCAAAACAGCGGAGGGTTCAGGGAGCCCGGAGCATGAGCCCACCAGATTAACCACGCCATTGCACTCGGACATTAATCAGTGTCTGACACACACACACACACACGTACACACACACACAAGAACGTGTATGAATGTGTTCCTGCAGACTCTCCCTGTGTGAGCTCTTTCCTCCTCGGAGACTTTTGAAGCTACAGAACATACTGTTCGGCATACATTATGTAACAAAACATCACTGGCCAAGCATTGACCGGCAAACACGTCCCATGTTCCCCGGCTTCTATTTCCAACCGGCAGACGTGGGTGAGATTTTTAGATCCGCCCTCCGGTATGTGCAGTGTTTCCCACTCTCCATGTGCTGTAGATTAGGCTTTGTTCTTTGTGGTGCTGCCACAACACCGGCTCATTAATCACACTCCTACAGTAGTCTCACTCTTCCACTGTCACTTTTCCCTCCATAGATCTTCCACTATTCCCATAGCGTGAACCACAGCGAGTGGGCACGAGGGAAAAGTAGGTCAACAGAAACCACACTGGAACCACCTGAAAGCATGTAAGACTAACTCGTGTTCCTCTGGCTGTATGAGTGCCTGTTGGGATTGTAACATTAAGGATATATGATTTTTCTTATTTATGTAAAGTTAAGTTAATTCAATGTTCATATAATTATATTTTGTTTCATTCACAAACACATCTTTAAGACATTTAGTTGAATCTGCTTTGGCTTGGTTTAGATTCTCGTTGGTTTGTTTTAGTCATGTGACAAAAACAAGGAAGTGTGCGTGTTCTCAGAGGTTGGAAAAAGACGGAATAAAGCGTGGTCGGAAAACCTGTCTCCATCCTTTGGCTTCTCCTTCTGGAGAGTGATCCAACCACCATTCGATCGAACCCTCACGTTACATTTAGTTTTTTTTTTCTTGCATTCATGATATTAGCGATACCACCAGGTTGAATTCAAATGAGTCAGTTGGAGTCTGGAGGATGTGGTTAGGGTTAGGGTTAGGGTTAGAGTTAGGGTTAGTTACATGCAGCTGTTTAATCAGTTTAATCCCAATTAAAAGTTGCGTTTACAGATATTAAACCGCTACTTCCACTTGTGCCCAACAATTTCCTCTTTCCCGGATCGCAGTCAAACGCCGAGTGGATTGTTCACTAATGAGTTATGAAACACTGTGGCGATGCCAACTTTTTCAATGTTTGAACTTTTGGTCAGCCAAATTGGTCTCTCCCTTTCTGATTGTTCACTTTCCGAAACACAACACGGAGCCACGAGATTTTAATGATGATAAGGATCATGACCTCAACTCAAGATTTAAGCACCAGGCAGTCGGACATTGAAAGTTGAATTAGCTTTATTCATTTTGCAAACATGCCTTATGGATGAAGATCCTATTTATCGTATATAAGGTGCTTCAACCAATGGGAAGTTTAGGAGAGGACGTTTTCAACTTTTAAGCATCACAAATGGGATTGTGTGTTTCAATACATTGTGCAGCACATGGACATTGACACATTTTTTTCCAAAGATTTCACCATTTGGAAATATATTGATTTTCAACTCGCTCTGAACTCTCAGACTTTAAATCAGAGCATCATGCAAACCTGGGGTTTAAGCGTCTCCGTGCAGGAGGCTACAGAGTCCGAGGCCTCACTTGCTGCCTTTGTTCGAGAGTGCCCACACTCTCAAACACACACACACACATACTCTAGCCTCCTACCCAAAAATATCCCTCACACGCTACTCTTTTTGCCTTTCGTTCCACCTCCACCCCCTGCCTCTTTGTCACGGCCTCCTCTGCTGCCCCCCACCGCCACCCCTCTTTTCCAAGCCAACGGTGAATTAGCATTTTTCCACAGCTTTCGATTGTCTTAGTTAACCCTCCCCACCAAAACACTGCCCCTCCTTTTTTCTACCCTCTCTGTATCCACTGGTATGTGGCCCATCATTAATGTGCAGCACAGCCTAGAGTGACCCTCCAAAAAAAAACAGCACACGGGGGCCACTGCTGGGAAAGGGGGAGCCCTTCATTTCTCATTAAGAACCAATAGATTGCCCACTACTCCCCGCTTCCTTCCCTCCCTCCCCACTGCCAGCTCACTCTATTGCGCTAATCTCATGCGTTCATTAGCATGGCGCCCCTATTTGGGGTCCTGCCACGCATTGTCAGGTCAGGCGGAGGAACTGACGCCTCTTTTTTCTCAGAGCTGCCATTTTAGAGATGCGAAATACAGTAAGGAGCACTTTCAGCCTCTTCAGCAAACTTTTTCTGCTTCTTCAGTGGCTCTAATGCCACCCACCAATGCCATGAGTCCAGCTAGCAAACCGCTATCGTCCTCCCATCATCAACAATTTAAGGAAATTTACCTCTTGATCCAGTGACCCTTGCTAAGTCTCAGTAAAGCACTGTGCCAGTACGCGAACCTCCTCGGCCATTTTGGCCTCTCCGTCAGACGATGGGAGCCGAGGGGCCATCCAACCCCCCGGGCACACGGCGCAAGTCACAAGGCTCTCAGCTGAGTCAGTCTCAGACCTCAGTCCGCCACCCAGACTGTGGCGGGCTCAGCCTAGCACCCAACAAAGCCAGCATAGCTTTACTTCATTGTGGTTTTCCAAGGTTTAGCTAAAGTCACGGTGACCAGCATTGGATGAGGCATGGGAAAAAAAACACTTTTAGGGCTGCATGCACACTCACACACACAGAGTCACAAGTTGGAGAGCAGATCGACAACATTGAAACTGATGTGGCAAAAGCATTTATTCATAATTACGCTCAATAATGTTACTATGACGCCTTAAGTTAGACTGTAAATCCCCATCCCAATAGTGTAATGTGATAGTATCTCTCTCTTTTTCTTTCTCTACACACACACACACACACACACACACACACACACACACACACACACACACACACACACACACACA
>JABUIW010000010.1:1463469-1474776 GCA_013363375.1 Menidia beryllina
GGGGGGCGTTTGTGCTTGTACAGTATGTGTGGCTACATGCCTGACTGCAAGCGTATCCTTGCTAAGAGTGTGTGTGTGTGTGTGTGTGTGTGTGTGCCAGCACACAAGTCTGTTTACGTGAGGATGTGCAGGCCGATCTGTCAAAGGAAAAGGCAGACTGTCTTGTCGGGGGTGGGGGGGGGGACAAGTCTCGACCCATCTTTGTGCGTATGTCTGTGCGCTTGTGAGCGAGGGGCCTATGGCTGAAAGTTTAGCTGCTTGTTTGGCTGCCTCTGGGGGGGGGGGGGGAGTGTTGGAAACCAACTGGGAGACTTGCGTAGTTTGGATAATTGGCTGTTCATTGTATACGTCACAACTGATTTTTACATGTGCATTCAAGATCTGTCATTCATTTAGGCAATCAGGACATAGATCAAATTTTAATCAAATTCCTATTTTCTCACAAAAAACCACTACTCCTCGTCCTCAGCGTAGCATGCTGGCTCCCACTGAAGGACGGCGTTACACTCTTCATTTGCATGCATTTAAGTAGCTAAATGTAACTTGGTCTAAAGTTACAGAGTTCTGTCTAGGCCAACTTGAGCTTGTACTATCTTTGTTTTTATAATTACACATATACATAGTGGGTTTTTTTGTTTGTTTTTTTGTTCAAGCCAAACAAAGTCGAGCTTAGAGATAGCGAGATGACATAAACACCGTAAACAATCATTTTATGGAAAGAAAACTGCCTTGAAACTTGAAATCTGAACCGTACAAGCTCATACACTTTTGCACACATTTACAGACACAGTTTTATGTTCATGGTCTCCACTTCCCCCATTGTTACATAACCTTCCAAGGAGGTCAGAGTTTTTGTATAAACTGAATCTGTGTTTTCGGAAAATCTTGATGCAGTCGTAAAGATGGAAAAAATTGTGCTATCAACTAAGGATTAACTTTTTGCTTTATCTGATTAATTTGGCTTTATGAAAACATCCCGTTTTATAGCTGTTCACCATCTTTGTTTGGTATGTTCACTGTAAGGTGCTCAAATGATGTCTTAAGACCATTGTGCTAGTCCCAGTTGGGTCATAACCTCGTTGAAGCCTTAAAAACCTGATGAGTAAGCAGTAAAGACCGTTTGATTTTGGATTTCTGGCCATGAATCTTCTGGCTGTATGTCAAAATTAACATACCAGTTACAGAAAATGAAAAAAACATTAATGTAAGTCAGTCAAGATGTGGACAACCTGAGCACAGAAACTGGGTAAATTTCTACACGCCGTCTTCGGTGAATGAGTTCTTTTTCTTCAGCATCTGTTCGCGCACACTCATCTGCAGCATGTGCTCGGTTTTTCTAATTGTCTGTCCTGTCCAACCATATTAGTAGCCTGTTTGTTCCGCGAACCTGATGTTGGTCCTGGACCCCAGCTGGACGAGGTCTGCCGAAGATGGGGGTAAGAATGTGGGAGGGGACGACAATGACGGGTGAGTGGTTGTAGTTTAGGTTTGTATGTATTTGTGTGTATGTAGGGGTTCTTGCCATGGTGCCTGGCCCTTAATGGGATCAGAGGCGAGTGGCGGCATAAGGAGACAAGGTCAAGCCGAGGTGCTGCCAACTCTGGTTATCCGCAAGCGGACCTATTCCCAGTGGGACGGGTGCTCTCTCACGCCACAGCTCCCACTTTCCCGTTACCCCACTGTCTTTCTCCTCCCACCCCCACTTTCACCAATTCATTTTCTTCTCATTTTGCACTCCTTCTCCTCCCATTACTGGACTTGGCTGTCAGCTCCTCACAAATCAAGATGCTCCTCAAGGTAAATTTAAGTCCGTTCATACAGAAGGAATTGATTTACTGTTTCATAAAGTGGCTGCATCGCATTAAAAAACTCCTATGAGAATGGGAAGTTGGAGATAAAGTAGTAAACACCGAGCCACATTCACCTAGTTTTATCTATCAAACATATCTCCAACACTAAAAACAATGGGGGGCTCAGTGTCTCGCCAAAGCAGTGATTTTACTGATAGGCAGATATGTTGTCTACCGCTTGAGCCACAGCCCTTAAAAGGGAGCAGCATAGTTGCAGGAGCAAATTGAAAGGGTGGTTCAATCATTTGTCTCTATTCTCAGAAGCAATGACAGGCCACCGACCAACAAACCAACACTTTTCTAAAAAAACAATTACTGTATGGGGGATACACTGAACACAATAGTCACAATAGTTGTTGTTTGGGGAACTCACAGCAGTCCAATGATGCAAACTAAAAGGCTTGGAAAGTATATGATGGCTGAATTTAATTTTTTTCTTCCCTCTTTCAATTTCTCTCGTTGTGGAATTCCTCAAGGCTCAGTTCTGGGGTCTCTCTCAACCTCCCCAAGGATAAGGTATATGTTATTGTAGCTTTGTAAAGACAATGTCTACCTTTATATGTAAAGTAAACTGAATAGTTTTTCAGTTAGTACAGTGTTGTTAAATTCTGTTTTTGAGAGGTGAACATACAGTTCAGTTAGTCAGCACAACGGTCTGTTATTTAACCTCAAATAATCAGTTGCAGTTTGATAAGAGCTTTGCTCCTATCAAAAAGAAATTAACTGTTTTTTTTATTGTTAATGCTGCTTCCATGGTGGCAGTATATGATTTCAGTCTTCTAAATAGCATCCTTATAAGCTAGTGTTGCATAGATCTAGTAAAATACGCTTGTTAGCTGTTAGCTGCATTGCCAAATACAGCAGTTTTGGAATGTTAAGTTATAACATATATTTTTAGAAATGGCCAAAATGTTCCTGTTACAAAGTTTAACTGATGATTGAATGAATTCACACCACGTAAGCGTAAAACCTAGAGACAGGCACAGTTTTTTGTCCAGCTGCAAATTTGAAAAATACCAACAGATCCCCACAGTATTTTCTTGTCACACTTGCATTCTATCCAACGAGTATGAGTCAAATAACTATTTAACATCATAAATGGCAAAAGCTTACAGTTCTCACAGTTGCCCTGATTTCACTAAACCCCAAAGCTATTCTGACATGTTTTATCATTGTTTTTAGAACACTTTTGCCACTGTGAGTGAACATCTATTTTTCAGTCAGGCACATAAGAAAGTAAGAGGCCTTCCTCAGTAATTATGTTCACATGAGAAGGCCATCTTGCTCTTTCATCATACTCTAGATGATATGCAATGCAGCACTTTTCTTATCACCTGTATTTGACAAAAATCTAATCTGATTGGCAGTATATGAAATAACATTTCTGCCCAAAGATTGAGACTAACTTATATACGTATACATGTTATAAGAGAATATTTTAAGCATATTTTAATTGTTTGTTTGTTTTTTGTTTTTTTCTTACTGTTACCAGAGTGAATTTGAATGTACACGTTCCCATGACAAAAATCAGAGTGATGCAGGTAGTTGTGTAACAGGATTCCTGACATGCATTTCTCTTTCTGTGCGTTCGTTTCCGTGAGCTTTTGAAGGTGCTTGTTGGTGCATGCAATACCTGCAGATGCTTGTGGCTCTCGGGGGTTTATTGCACACACTAATCTGCACACACACATTTGGCCTTTCACACATCTTCTTCAAACAAAAAGAGATTAGCACAAGTCTTGGAGCAGATGTACAGTGCGTTATGTTCTAGGCTGCTACCCTTTTTAGCCGCACCAACCTAAGAAAGATGTAAAAAGAGAGGCGGAAAGGGACAGGCGAAGTGTTTGTATGCTGAAGAGGAAGCCATGGTGGTGAGATAAACAGGTCTTATCGGTGCCTGCGAGCGTACTGCAGGGCAGGTTGAGAAACCACAGTGTACGTAAGACGGCAGCAGGTACACAAGCAGAGTGTGCTGATGTGAAGGAGATGAGAGGCTCAGATTAGCATAGCAGCTGCTTCATACACAGTCATCCGCAAGCACAATTGCAAGCCGACTCTTTTCACAGGCATGACTACGTATAAAGCACGATTACGCAGACCCTGCAAAATAGGTTGGATAAATCATCACAGAAAGACCATGTGAAAGATGTTTATTATTAAATATTAATTATTTTCATGAGATGTAATGCCTCGATTATGTAAACGTATGATCTGTTTTGTTTCCGCTTCCTGCTTGTATACTTCTGTTTCTGCAAAAAAAACCTACTCAGTTCAAGTCTAATTTAACTTTCTCTGATGATATTCATTTTGATTAGATATTATGGATATGCACCAAATGTTGCTCACACAGCCATTTAAGAAAAAGTGCAGTTTTCTTACTCAAAACTGCACAAATTGCAGTTTTTTTGGATTACTATCATGCAATATTAAAAGAGGCCACTTATTAATCCACTCACCAGCTGTGCTTATGTCTTAATGCTCCCAATAGTATAACATAAACAATGACCACATATAATATCATTGCATCTTTGATACATGTATGTGGAGGCAAAGCAAAAGGAAAAACCTAATAATTCAACTAATTAAATCCTTGCAATGGATCATGGATGTGTTATTAAGCAAGGCAGAAGATAAAATTGGCCATAGCTTGAGTAGAAAACAGTCCAAATTAGAGCAGTTGATGTCCTACAGTGTTCTCGGGCTGGAGAGTCAGATATGACTCCTGATGGATTTTTAACGACTCAAACCTAAAGAAAAATCTTTAAGGCTTAAAAAAAAATAACAGTCGCTTTTCGTCTACGTAACATCCATGAAGCATGGCCATTGACTGTGTTAGGCCGAGCCAGTCCGTGCAACTGTCCGGTGCGAGAGCTCGGCTGAGTTAAATCAATAATATATTGTTAGATGGAACCACCATAAAATCTGTGAGGTTTGAGTTGTGTTATAGAGGCCAGCAATCCATTATCTTCACATCCCCCATCCCCAAACGCTTTTGACTCAGCTTTCCCCATCTGGAAAGCTTCTGATTCTCTACACTAAGACTACTCAGACTGCGGTACGCTGAATAAACGACAATGGCTGGGATGTTTACAACTCCTGAGTAAGATTTGTCATTGACTTGGCTGTAAATATTAGCTGTGAATCTGTGTTAAACTGTCTCAGAAACCCATGTGTTCAATACATAGAACGGAGGAAACAATGTTAATTGGACTTTATGAAACCAATTAAACAAGCTACAAAGACCATTTTGAATGGTCAGTCGGTCTAGAAAATGTCATCTTATGATGCTTATGCTAGCTAAACTTGAGTTAGCTTACTTGATATATGTAGCATGTTACAGTGGGGAATCATTAGAAATAAGATCCGATATGAGATATAATTATCTAAAGACTTTTAAGTTAAGTCTTAAGTCCTCAAGACAATGCAAATCGGATATTTGAACTGAAATAACGTTTAAAAAAATAAATTATATTAAAGATGTTTAAATCTTGATTGTGTACTTCATGACTGTACTTCATTGTAAAATCATTCAGATAGATAAAAAGGTTTGGCTAGGGATAACACTTTGTTTTGTCTTTTCATATAAAATGTGAATACACTTTCTATTTTGCAACAACTACAGTTTTTAGAAAACGACTACATGAGCTTGAAAAAGGATCATTTTATAAAAAAGTTGCCATATTGCCCAGAGCTTAAAGTGTTTGAACATATGCTTTAGCCTTAGAATTTTTTAAGTGTTATTTAACCACTGTGATGCTAACTTTCTTAAACCTGTTATTTCAACTTGTCGTCACTTTAAGGTGCTAATAGTGAACCGTTACGTGGGCTGCATTGGCCTCGCCCGTTCCCTCTCAGAAATCTGATACTGTTTTCCCATCAAGGCAAAACAAAGCCTCGATCATCCTCACTGTGGGCCTCAGCAGGAGACCCCTACCTGAGGTTTATCAGAGTCCCGGCTGGCTCATACGGCTCTAACAGAGTAAGACAATCTCTGACGCTGCTCAGTATCAAACACTCCCATTTTGAGTTAGAACTTTTTGTCTTTTTCTTGGTTTTTCATCTTTTTTTTTGTGGCTTTCTTCTAAAGATGAAAGATGGCTAATATTCAACCGTATCTGCTTCCCAGGAATAAGTGAACAGCTGTGAGTTGTATGTAGGCCTTTGCATGTCACATGTGGGTTTATCCAATAGAAATATGCTGATTGTTGTTTTAGCTTGTCAAATGCATCACAGTTTTTTTTACCCTGAGCAACAGGTCTCATCTGTACAGTCTATTCAGTTCAGATTTGGTATAGACTGTGCTTATTCAACAAAACCGGATCACTACTGGGGGCCTGTGACAGTGCGGTTTTATCGGGCCTCCAGCACCACACTGTTGCGTAATCCCCAAAGAGCAAAAAAGGCAGCTCGCTTGGCGTCCGAGACGCGGAAACATGTGCGTTTTCTTATGTCAGTCTGACGCCGTGAGCCCGCAGTGATCCAGTTTGGCGTTCGACAAATGGCGAGCGCCCACAGGCTGAGCTCACACAGCACATGACATGTGCATTGTCCTCGCACAGCCTAAAGAAACCCCGACTACACAAAAGACGACAAGTGACGCAGAAACACACTCACACCAACAAACAGGAAATCAAACAACACTCAAACATAGTCTAAAAAGATGTCTATTTCATTGTCTCATTGCTCCAAATTTAGGAGCATACCTTCACAAAGTGTGCCTGCATCTTTTGTACAGCTCAATGTGGTGTGGTTGCATGAGTGGTGCTATCTCTGCTCACTATATATATTTTTTTCCTTTCCACACCTCCCGACAAGCACAATAGCACATCTGCAGAGACGTGCGTTGCCCCAGTAGCCAGAGGTGCGGGTAAATAATGTACGAGGAACGTGTGTGTGTGCCCTGTGTGCTCCACCACATCACTGACACGCTGTTCTTCCTGCGTGTGTGTGCGCGCGCGTGTGTGTGTGCGCGCGCGACTTTTGTGTGTGATGTGGTTTTTAACCGAGCAAGCATCACAGAGGTTTCCAGTCATTCTGATCGGCAACCGTACTTACTAACAGATGTAGGAACCTTAAAGTGTTCGTGTTATCGTAACCGAGTCCCCTCTTTTGTTTTTTTTTTTGTTGTTTTTCTTTTTTGGTTTTGTTTGAGTTTCCTCTTGAAAAAAAGATCACAACAATATCCGTTCACGTTTCCAATAGGAAATAATTAACACACTGTAAGTATCTCCATCACACTGAAGGTGTTGTGGAAACATGATATTCCTATATAGGTAGTTTTTAAGCATCAGTCAATAATAATCCTGCATCTTATAGTGATTTTACATTAAGATCTTTAGTTACTGTAGTTCATCCTGATGTGCTTTGAGGTTATTCTAGCTCGTTATTGTTGGGAAAAGCAAAGATTTTTTTTTGTTTTTGTTTTTTTTTGGTATTTCTTTCCATCTGTGGTTCCTTTTTTTTGTCTCCCCCCACGTTACCTGTGCTGTGCAGAGAGCAGAGCACGCCACTTCTGCTGCAGCGAAACCAAAGCATCTCGAGAGTTTCCTCTGGTGAAGCAAAAGCAGACACAACAGGTGATTTGCACGAGCCGTGGGCTGATAATAACTGGAGAGCGAATGATTTACAGGCTTTTTTTTCTCTCTCTCTCTCTCTCTTTTTTTTGTTTTAGGTTTTCATATTTCACATAAACGCCCAGTCTTGGAGTAAATCTAGGTGCAGTTTGACTTGCAAGAAAACCACTATTTGAATATCTCCTACACGCTGCAGACATCCCGCACAGACTCCCTCATTTACAGTAATTCATTAATTGAAACTTTTGACTCAGCCATTAATGGGAAATCATTAGTTTTTCATTCCAAAAGATCACGTGAACTCGATTTTAAATAAGTTATTTTTCAGAAGAGCTCAGCCAAGTTTGTTCAGGAAATGAAGTTGATTTTCCAACTTTGGTAGTATTTTTTCTGTATGGCTACAATCTGACATGGTAAATGCCTTTATAGTCCAGTTCTAAATAAATAAAAGGTAAAGTACGCCAAGTCGGACACTCAAAATTGAAAGAATAGTGATACATAAAATCAAAAAACACAGCTTCAATGCAAATAAATGGTATCAAACAGCAAGTAAGGTAGTTTTGGTAAGTTTAAAATAGTATTACAAATTTAGAAATATATTTAGTATACCTGCTATGGTAAATTATTGTGTTTTTATCAAATACAGTATATGCTATGTCAATATTGATGAATAATAAATAAATAAATGTAATATATATCAGACAGCAAATATCTAAAAAGTCTAACAGAGAGGAAGAGTGGTAAATATATTTAGAGATCACCATGAATGGCTTATGAGTTCTTTTTTAAAGTGACAATATTCTACCATAAAATCAACAGCTTGGTTAATTCTCCTTCTTCACTAGTACCCTTCTACCTAGAATCTTTGTGTGCTCGAATGGTCTCAGATTTGAGTAGAGAGGTGTTTAGGCACTGCTGTTTCAATGAAAAAGTAGAATACACACCCCTTCCCATAAACAGGAATGTTTACATCCAACCGAACTGTTTAAAGGAGTGTTAAACGGTTACTCAGTGTCTGTCGAGCTTACAGTTTGTTAGCTTGTTTGCAACTGTGTCAATTTCAGGGATGTTTGGGGGGGGGGGGGCTTAAGGAAGCACTTTTTGTTCTGTCGAAACCCAAAGATGAATCTGCTCTCTGTTTATTTGTTTAACCTGGTGAAATGTTGATCGCGTGGTTGAGTTACAGGACTCACGAGTTAGCTAAAGTTTAGGAGCTAAATGAACTACGCTGAAATTCAACCTATCCATCGTCTATACTTATTCCTACTCAGGGGGACTGGAGCCTATCCTAGTTGACTTTGGGCAAGAGGCAGGGTACACCATGGGAAGTTCACCAGTCCATCACAGGGTAACACAGAGACAAACAACCACCGCACACACTCCTTGGGACACTATAGAGTCATCTTTAATGAAGCTAGCGTGCATGTTTTTTGGATGGTGGGAGGAAGCCAGAGTACCAGGACATGGGGAGAACATGCCCACTCCACAGAGAACGGCCCGCTTTCCGGGGGGGATTCTACTCTGAACAGTCAAAGCTAAATCAATTACATTTTGTCGACATATTGAAGAGATATGCTTCAAAATAACGGTTTAAAAAGTGCTTGATGAGTTACTGAAAATAGGTTTGAGATCAATGGACAAACACATCACTGGAAATGTAACATTTTAGTTTAGCTACATTTGTTGAGCATGTTCTCATATCACATAAATGTAAACTACTGGAAGGACTAAATCACTTCATTAACAGTTCAGAAACAAGAGACCAAGTGACGGATCTTATGAGGTGAATAAGTTCCAGTTCTGAAAATATAACAGCGATGGCAGAGTCTGACAGTTAGAAAAATGTGTAGTTACCTAAAATTAGGTAAGAAATTCCCCACATCTTCAACCAGTGGGCAGACTTGAATGTTTTTTTTACCAACCCAATGCTCATAATTAGACTTTGAAGAGCTTTGTGGCTCTTTTGATAATGCTGTTGATGTATGGGAGGAACCATTATAGTCACCAACATAAAAATGTAGCTGTCTCTTACTCCTTTTATCTGTTCATTCCTTGTAACTCAAGTCATCTCAGAGACGCATTCACTTATTCTGTAAAAGTCTATTGTTTTGGGGGTTTTTTTTCCCTTATTAATGAAGGAATTAGGAAACTAAGAACAATTCAGGAGGGAGGGAAAAGTAATACAACAAAGAAGTTGAATGTGGGGTCCTTAGATGGAGGCTGAAGGAAGGAGAGGACCACCTCCTCCTCCTCCTCTCCTTCCCTCTTTTCTCACCGCTCGGCCTTTGATGTGCAGCTTTAGGCCGAGATTCTGTCAAGTGCACTCGGGGGAAGAGTGTGTGTTCATGTGTGTGCGGACGGGGATGGGGTTTTGGAACGAGCGTGACAAAGCAAACTTGATGGGCCACGGAAGTGGAGATAAAAAGAGGCACAGCTGGACTGATGGGAATGATGAGAGCCCCCTCTTCTCTCCCACAACTTACACTCCCCATAAAATACCCCCACACACACACGCACACACACACACATACACACAGAGAGTAACTTTTTTTTCTTCAGGTTCCACACAGTGCAGAAATATATTTGTACAAAGACAAGCCTGCTTCACAAGATTTCCCCTTTGTAACCCATAAACTCACACACACACACACACACACACACACACACACACACACACACACACCTCCCCGGTGTTGTTGTCAGTCACTGGGCTTGAAAAAAAAAATTCATCCGCTCACACTCCACCCTTCATTCTCCATTAATGGTCAGGTGCTTTTCTTTTTCTGGCCTAAAGAAATCAATCAGCAGTCGGCTAGATGTCTAACCGCCTAAAAGAGGGGCGAGCATGTTTTTTTTCCCACTTTGACCTTAAAACCGTAGGTGAGTTATTGTGAAGACAATAACTCTTAGAAAAGAAAGAGCCGTCTGATCCAGCGCGATTCAGAATGACTCATTGTGGTTTATGCTGCGTATCACGCCGTTATTTGCCTCTTCATAGATTCAAAACATCTTTCAGTCTAATGAGTCATCACCACGAATCGATTTGCTTTTAGCCCAGTGTCAAATTAGTTGTTTTTCTTTTTTTCTTGGTAAAGTTCATGTAATCATAGAAAAATAAGATTTTCTGATTTGCTTCATTCAAAGAAAGTCGAAACTTTATGCAGAGATGAGCAGATTTCCAAGAAACACTCGCCGACTTGTGTGTCCACACGTGTGCTGGCATGCGATTTCAGTTAAAAGTGTGTTCATGTGTTTATTTGTAGAAATAGACATCTACGAATAAATAATTCTTTTTTTTTTTCATCTTTACGATTTAGGAAATTAAATCAAATCTGAATGTAACATTGTTCCATCATTCAAAACCCAACCAACGTACAGTCCACCAAGTTAGAGAAACATTTAATTGTTGAGTTATGCTTACCTAAACCAGTGTTTTGTTTAATAAATGGAAATCCTACAACATCTAGCACCCAGTACACAGGTTTCGCTCTACAGTAAGTGTTTTTTATTGCTATAAAATTGGATCAATTTCCTTTTTTAAGTTATAAAACGGAATCCAAATAGGTCTAACTTTGATCTGTATAACAGAAAATGTTCTAGACATTAAATCACTTTTTTTCTGTGAGAGATCACTTAATATGTATGTAGAGCCCAATACACTGAGGGTAGAATTTATAGATTTGTTTGCGGCAGTTATTTAATGGCGATTTTGTCAGATGACACAGCAGTTATCAAATCAGGACTTTAGATTTCACTAGTAGTTTCTTTATTTAGTGTGCACAGGCAGGAATGATTTGATCCCCAAACGTTTTATATTTGTCTGGGCACGTCCAATTTAAAAAAAAAACGCAATTTTATAGAACTTCATCAGACTGAGCAGTTTA
>JABUIW010000010.1:1475176-1529273 GCA_013363375.1 Menidia beryllina
CACACAGACACACACACACACACACACACACACACACACACCCACACACACACACACACCCACACACACACACACACACACACACACACACACACACACACACACACACACACACACACACACACACACACACACACACACACACACACACACACACACACACACACCTCCCCGGTGTTGTTGTCAGTCACTGGGCTTGAAAAAAAAAATTCATCCGCTCACACTCCACCCTTCATTCTCCATTAATGGTCAGGTGCTTTTCTTTTTCTGGCCTAAAGAAATCAATCAGCAGTCGGCTAGATGTCTAACCGCCTAAAAGAGGGGCGAGCATGTTTTTTTTCCCACTTTGACCTTAAAACCGTAGGTGAGTTATTGTGAAGACAATAACTCTTAGAAAAGAAAGAGCCGTCTGATCCAGCGCGATTCAGAATGACTCATTGTGGTTTATGCTGCGTATCACGCCGTTATTTGCCTCTTCATAGATTCAAAACATCTTTCAGTCTAATGAGTCATCACCACGAATCGATTTGCTTTTAGCCCAGTGTCAAATTAGTTGTTTTTCTTTTTTTCTTGGTAAAGTTCATGTAATCATAGAAAAATAAGATTTTCTGATTTGCTTCATTCAAAGAAAGTCGAAACTTTATGCAGAGATGAGCAGATTTCCAAGAAACACTCGCCGACTTGTGTGTCCACACGTGTGCTGGCATGCGATTTCAGTTAAAAGTGTGTTCATGTGTTTATTTGTAGAAATAGACATCTACGAATAAATAATTCTTTTTTTTTTTCATCTTTACGATTTAGGAAATTAAATCAAATCTGAATGTAACATTGTTCCATCATTCAAAACCCAACCAACGTACAGTCCACCAAGTTAGAGAAACATTTAATTGTTGAGTTATGCTTACCTAAACCAGTGTTTTGTTTAATAAATGGAAATCCTACAACATCTAGCACCCAGTACACAGGTTTCGCTCTACAGTAAGTGTTTTTTATTGCTATAAAATTGGATCAATTTCCTTTTTTAAGTTATAAAACGGAATCCAAATAGGTCTAACTTTGATCTGTATAACAGAAAATGTTCAAGACATTAAATCACTTTTTTTCTGTGAGAGATCACTTAATATGTATGTAGAGCCCAATACACTGAGGGTAGAATTTATAGATTTGTTTGCGGCAGTTATTTAATGGCGATTTTGTCAGATGACACAGCAGTTATCAAATCAGGACTTTAGATTTCACTAGTAGTTTCTTTATTTAGTGTGCACAGGCAGGAATGATTTGATCCCCAAACGTTTTATATTTGTCTGGGCACGTCCAATTTAAAAAAAAAACGCAATTTTATAGAACTTCATCAGACTGAGCAGTTTATAGGTGTTTTAAAATCCAGTATTGGTACGGGTCACCTAACTTTTAGTCGTGCACCATGTAATTATGCGTCCTCAAATGGGCCACAAATACATTAAAGCTTTTAAACCAACCTTGTTTAGTTAAGGTAAATACCCACAGCTGTCAGGAGAGAATTGTCATTTAGGTCTGACATTATGGTGAAATTCTTATTGTTATGGAGGCAGTCCAGTGAATACATCATTTCTTGCAACATTTGGACAATATTTTATCCACCGAGATGCGGGAACAGGGAGGGATATTACATTGTTTTTCTACTTCTTCTACATCCCATTGGTTTAGAACAACACCAGGTCATTCCTGGACCCCGATTCGTGTGTGAAAGTTGCTCCAAATAGCATCAGGAGTCAATTCAGATCATCGGGCACCAGAGGAAATTAATTTCCAATAAGGGTGATTTTTAACCAGAGCAATATTTGACGTTTCATCCTTTTTGTAAGTTGTTGTTTATGAGTTATTCTGACTAAAAATATAGATCTTCCACGTGAAATCATGTTTTTCCTTCTATAAGAACCAATCATTCAACCGAATGATCATTAAGCTTTGTTTGAATAAAAGAAAAAGAAATCGTCGAGGCTAATTTCAAGACAAAATTGGCCGGTCAGATGGATTTTCCTGGCCCGGTGTCCGGGCTGGCACCAGAACCCCACCAGGTGCTCCCTGCTCAGGGCCAGACAGCACTCTCATGCCCTGCCACCTTTCATTCAATTTAATAGGTGCCAGTGCGAAAGCCCGATGGCACCCGGGCTAGCTTTTTTCTTTTCCGCGGGCAGCCGGCCCGAAACGAACAGAACCTCTTATGAAAGCAGAAGAAAAGGGGAAGGCAGAGAGTTATAAAATGAAAGGGGCTGACGTCGTAAAAACACACGGCCCCGGCGAGAATAGGAGGGAAGGCACTAGAATAAACCAAAAACAAGCTACCCGACCCCTGGGTCCAGCACACGTAACACACACACACACACACACACACTCGCTCCCGAGCCAGCCGGCCGGCCCACGACATTTACATTAGAAGAGGAGGCACACAGTGGTCCCGTTGAGGGAATAGAGGGACGGGGAGGAGAGGTCGGACACGCTATTGGGAGGCCGTAAACACTGTAAGACAGTATCTCCATGGAAGCCCGCGCGCTGCTCCGAGGCATCCCGTCTCCCCCCCGAAAACCCCTCTCCATCCAGCCGGCAACCCCCCCCCCACCACCACCGCCGAGTGTTTCCAAAGCCAAGCGCCCCCCAAATCAAGCCCCTCGCCCCACCCAGCACAACAGATGTATGCAGAACAGCGGCCTTGGATGACTGGATCCCCGGGGCTTAACGGAGAGCCAGGGAGGAGGAAAGATGATGAGAGTGGCCTTGACAGAGAGCTTGATCGAGCCCCCAGTGTGTGTGTGTGTGTGTGTGTGTGTGTGCGTGGCTTTTATTTACAGTAGATGGCACAGTTTGGGTTCACGTATGGAGGTCAACATCATTTAGAAACTTTTTTTTTTTTCTCGTCGTAGTCCGCCTCGTTGCTGTTTTAGCCATAAAAAGGTTTAAACCGTGTCATTACATTCCACCTGCTCAGTAGGCAGGACAAGTTCTCCCGGTCCCACAGCGAGGGTTAATATTTAATTGACGGTTTTATTAAGATACTGTTTGCTAACACGTCTGTTTTGTCGACCCGTTGTGCCGATACAGCGAGCGCCTCCAGAGTTCATGGATGAAATCCCCAAACGTCAGGTCAGGGGCCTTTCTGTACCGACTTTGCGAGTTGTTCCTGTGTATGCATGGCTACTCCGGCCTCTTCCCACAATACAAAAACACGTTCATTTGTTACACTTAAATTGCCCCTAGGAATGACCACGAGTGAGTGGGCGTGTTTATCCCGTTAATAAAAAGAACCCTATTCATAAAAAAAGTGTGATGCTTGTTTGTTTTTTATTGTGAACAAAATCTATAATATCTTGTCTTGTTTGGATTTTGTATTGAAAAGTGACAAGTACAAAGGCCATCAGCATGTGTCTGTCACCCAGGCTGTAAGGACAGATGTTCAAAAATAAGCCTAAGAGCATGTGTTTACTCATTGTATGTCATTCTGAGATTATCTTGTGTCCAGAGCTGAAGCGTCCTGCTAGTGTGAAGCAATTTCAAGTTACGTGATGGATTTATGAGGTTCTCCTTTCTCAGGGTACCGGTGGTGATCATTATTGGCATAATGGTCGAAATATG
This sequence comes from Menidia beryllina, assembly GCA_013363375.1. Classification (NCBI taxonomy): domain Eukaryota; kingdom Metazoa; phylum Chordata; class Actinopteri; order Atheriniformes; family Atherinopsidae; genus Menidia; species Menidia beryllina. The sequence goes on from JABUIW010000010.1 coordinate 1,478,786, forward strand.
GCCAGCCGATTCTTACGTGGCTTCAATTCTCCCTCCTCCTTTCCCATTTAACGTCATTTTCTGGGTTTTCTAAAGAATTCCGAGGGTCAAATCAAAGGCTTCCAGTGTGGTAAAATTTCTACCCCCCCCCCCCCTTCTACTTTTTTCATCAGGATTAATCTCACTGGTTAGAAAAAAGAACATGGCATGGGATTGTTAGGTGATGGGTGGATGTCCCGTAAAAACAGATTCCATTTCAGCAGCTCTGTATAAAGCCCTTTTATTCGGAATGGTGTTCGTTAGCCTCGCTCACCTCCCGTATTCGGCACTTCGTGCCCAGAGAGAGAATGGGAAGCAGTTGAAAGATACACATGAGAGAAGTAAAAGGGTAGTCAAGGAAAATCAGGCCTCGGGGCTTTTTTCTACACAAAAGACAAAGTTGGAGAGGGAGAAGAGGGGGGGGGGGGGGGGGTGATTGAATGCTTAGAGAAAAAAAGAGGAGAGAGTACAAGAGGAAAAAGCAGAGAAAAAAGTGGGAGCGAGTTTTACAGAGCCGGAGCGGGCGATGGCTGCCAGGCGCTCAGGAATTCATAGTCGATTTGTCCTTCTGCACAGCCAGCTTGCAATAAAAAAAAGAAGGAGCCGAGGGGGAGAAGAGGCCGGACCGGGCTGAGGGGACAAGCAACAGATTGCAGATGCTTCTATTGGAGTGGGCTTCTTGTGAAAAACTAGGTCCTCCTCTCAGAGTCCAGAGCTACCCCTTTAGAGAAAAGAGCCCTTCTCTACTGTAAAGGAGCGCCCGGGACATTGTGGGGCTTGTCAATGGCTCTCGGCTGGGGCACCGATAGAATACAAGGAGGCCCAGTGTTTAGCACTGCAGCTACTTCTATAGAAGCCAAAACCCGTAATGGGGGGGGGGGGGCCGGGGGCTCTACAGGGATTTTAGAGAGCCCGTTTTCAATGGAGACCACGTCCTTTTAACTTGTACATTGTGCGACTTCTCTCCCTACTGTTCTACAGATGGATAGGAGGGGAAATTCCTGTGCAGATCAAAGAAAATGTCTTAATCTGAAGTGAACTACGGCTGGAGGAAAACTTCAGGGGTACAGTTTGAGACCTCGAGGGGGTTGGACGGTGCCGTCGGGAGGCACAGGTTAGGTGGGCTTGGGTGTGTGTGTATGTGTGTGTGTGTAGGAGCACGTACGCACAGGGCTGACTGAATCCATGTGAGTGTCAACTTTTTTGTTTTCATAAAACTGAAGACGGCAGTCGGCGGGCCGGTCCATCCGAGGTGAACCCAGAGCCAATCACGGCCTGTTAAAGCAGCCGTCAATCAACACAGCGGACAACCGCACCAAGGGCAACGTCCAGCTGTTTTCTATTGCCCGCGTTTGTGTGTGTGTGCAAGTGTACAACTCCTTGCGCTGATTCCGGCTGACAACGTTAAGTAAGGTCAGGCGTGAGTTGTCTTTGCTCCCGTGAAATCATTATTAAAAAACCCCGGTTTCGTTCAAAAACGTAGCATAATCGTCTATGGTACGGAGAAAGTACGGACGTAGTCGGGAAAAACTGGCAGCCGGGCAGCTCGGTAACCCGCAACTTAGAAAAGACAAACTTTACACAGTCACCATGACCGCTGCAGGACGCTGCAGAAAATGTAGCCGATAAACAAAGCCCCGTCCAGTGAAGTGGCCATAGGTTTTCCCCTAAACCTCAGCGGTATGAAAGCACAGTGGGCGCTAAGGCCTTTTTATATCTCAGTTTGTCCGACTCTCCTATCTGCCTGTTTGACTGGCACACATAAAATACTTGAGTACAGTTCAAGTTTATTCCAGTTTTTTTTGGGCCCAATTTTCATAGCTGTGGTCAACCTACTATCCTGGTTAAGACACTGGACACCAAAGTAATATCTGAGATCTAGTGTTTCTAGCGCTATTGCCCCTTTTTAAGCACCCGTGAGTGTAGAAGTTTCCCAACGTGCTTAGTAGTTCATTTTTTAGACTGGGATGAGTAATTTGTTCAGTCCTTTTGTAAAAACCTGCTAAAGTTGCAACACTCTTATCTCTTATCAGTCAGAGGATTCTTCAGATTAGTTGAAAAACGGACTGCTACAGAAGATCTTTTCTGCCCACAGTCGTCACAATGGACCATAACTCCTTAACTAAATTAGTTACTTCAACATTTAATGTCCCTCTTGGAAAGATAAAGTCATTTTTAACTCATTGGCTGCCAAAGACGTCTATAGACGTCAATTCAAATACAACCGTTGACTGCCAAAGACGTCTATAGACATCTTTTATGTTTTTCAACTAGAGTGGCTTGGGGGACGATCTGCTAAAGCTTGTCCGTAAATATCGGCTTCTAGACAGAGTATGTACTAACAAATTGACCCTCTAGGTGGCAGTGCCACTTTTGATGGGAGATTAGAATAGATTGTAGGCAAATAAGAAAAAGGTAACGCTTCGCTATGAGAGAACATGTCGCCGGTGAGACGCAAGTCGAGGAAGAACGGGATAAGGTAGAAACACATTTTTTTTCCTGATGAAAGAAGAGAGTCTACTCTTTCTTTTGGTGTGTTCAATGTTTACATGGTCATAGCACAAACTAGTATGTGGCTCTTGAAAAACAGTCAAAATGCTCAAAAAACTCTGGCAGTATGGGACTCTCCGTTCTGAAAATGGCTGGCAGTCAATGAGTTAATTGATAGATGTACTGTCTCTCTCAACAGGTCTTCAGTAAAGCAACTGGAAAAAGGCCATTATTCAGTCAACTTTGCCTGTAAGTCAAGGTTGGTTGCATTAGCGATGTTGGTGCTTTAGCTTTTGTTCTTGGTGGAAAAAATCAAAGTCAAAGTGGACATAGAATGTAAAACAACTACTTTTCAACTGTGGGTCCTCGCTATTGACCATTTTTGGCACGCCATAGAATGTAGAAAGATATGGAGCAGCCCTTAATCAATATTCATCCGCTGTCTATGTGCCTGGAAACTCAGCTCCGGCTTTTTCTTCAGTCACATTTAAATAAACCCAGATCCATGCTGCGGCTTCTGGCGTTGATCTGGATTTATATTGACCACCCAACTAAAAGCTCATTGAAGTTCAGGCACAATCACTCCCTCGGCAACGGCACTCCCCGACAGCTCTTTCCCAAACACGAGACTGTGCCATGCCGCAGATTTAAAAGCTCCTTGGAAACATCTTCAAACATTCGGAAAGAGCCAAAATCATTTCGGTCCAAACGAGTATCCGAGGCGTACGTCACAAAAAAAAGCCAGAGATGTGGAGGGCCCAACAAGTAAAAGACTTCATTGTTTCACTCAGTGCTTCGATTCCACTCACCCTGTACACCCAGAAATGACTTTTGGGGCCAAAATGTCGTCAGGCAATGTGAGAATTAAAGGAAAAGATCCAAAATGTAGGTGAAACTGGTAATTGATGGTCCACAGATATTGCGCACGACATTGAAAACACACCATACCAAACAGATTTTGTTGTTGTATTCTTCTAAACCTCAATCCCGGTAACGCCAAACACTGATTTAGTTATCAGCCACCGACTGCTGTGCAGGAAGCAGCTCTTCCTGCAGAGTTCCCCCATCTCCCCCAGCTGTGTACAAGCGCGCATGAGCTTGTGTGTGTCCTCTAAGTGCACGCGACAGAGATACAGTAGGATGAGAGGGAGCGCAACACCTCTGACAGCCAGGTTCCTTCCATTGTTACGGGCAGGAAGCTCCCCTTCGACTTGAGATAAAAGACAACAAGAGGGGAAATACAGAAAACAGAAACACAACCAGGGAGGGCGCGGGAGCACACTGTGATGCTCGGTCATCCCCAGAGGGGGAAAGTAGCACAAAGGTGAGGGCCGGGGAAACAACACAAGAGCCTCCCGACAACAACGAGAAGAACAACAGCAGCGCGGTGAGTCAGGCCTGTGGTCGAGAGACTCCACTCAGCTGGTTCAGGGAGTGTACCGGGGAGCCGAAGACCCCGTCATGACACACAGTCTCATGACACCTACGCACAATCACTGAGGTTCACACGCACACAGACACACACACACACAAGCCTCCAACATTGAAGATAAAACTTATATGACTTCACGGAAAGTCACAAACTAATGTCATATTTGCCGTTTGCTTCTTTTTTTTTTAAAACACTTTTTAAGATGTTCATTCTGCTTGCAAAGACATCGACTTTAAACGCACATTCAACCAGGAAAGAAGGAAATGTAGGTATTAATAAGAGGGTTTTTTATTTTTAACCACTTCATGACGGCAAATAAAAAACCAGCAGGAGTATCCAAACTGAAAGTGGTGATGCGCTTTCCTCTTTTCTCCCTAAAAATGATTGTAAATACACTCTGTGTTGCAGGCCTATTAGCAAGCTATTAGCAAGTTATGCTAATAGCTTCCTAATGTCCATCTATCCATCACAGGGCCAACAGAAACACACAAGATGAAACCGACCTAGGATCTCACCCTAATGGTGAAATTGGTGTTACAGATGACTGAAAAAGCATTTTTATTGACTCTGAGAGAAAGCGGGAAGACTGTAAAAACTTAAAAGGATAAAGCTAGAACATCATGGACCGCTAACAAGGCGGCAGGAGTCGTCAGTACCAAGAAGATGCCTCTGTGTTTACGACAGGCTGATGTGACACACATCACATTGGCACAAGATCAATAGATGCTGGTCTAGCCAGATCTGAAAAGAGGAAGCCAACATAGAACACCATAACCCAGTGGCTTGGAAAGATGGTTTGGACGTCTCAAGAGTCCAAATGGGAGATACCACTACCACAAGTGGTGGAGAATGACACAGTTAGTATTCTGTGGGACTGGTGATAGATCAGGGTAACGGTTAACCATCTGCACCGTGCAGTGGTTGATGAATAGAGGATAGTAATGACAGACACGGTGGCAAAAATGACAGTAACACCAAGAAGAATGAGCAAGAAGAGGACATGATAAATATATGGAAAGTGAAGGCAACGATAACATGTGACATGTCAGACTGGCTAATTAGAAAGTAATCTGAGGATTTCTAAGAAATAAAAACTTACTAAATAATCACATGTATGTCAAGATAACATCTCTTTTTAGTCTGGCACGTGACACAAGACATTCAGAAAAAGCGCTCAGAAAGGTGGGAATAAAAAAGCTTTTTATTTCTATCTAACACTATCCATGAAGACTACGTGATTTTCTTCATTTGTTTGAAGTTTTAGCTAAAACAAATCCCCATTGTGTAGTATGCAATGCCCTTTTATTTGTAATATTTTTAATGAAGATTTTATTTGTTTATTCGCAGATGCTGCGTGTTTGTGTGTTTTTTTCTGAGCAACACTTCCTAGAAGCCGAAATGCTGTCGTTCCTGTGTGACAAACACAAATCTGCACAAAAGCAAGTGATAGGGAAGTCGTGTGCAATCAGAGCTTGTCAGTTATCAGAAATGAGTCATGTCAGTAAATGAGGTCGCGGAACAATGAAAGCCCTGTCTGTTACCTTGCCAAAGGTTTCGCGGCCAGCCTTGGATCGCTCCACCAACCTGTTTTCTTCACTGTGATGTTTCGGTAACACCCTGACCCTTAAACCTGGAAGGATTAGACTCTTTACGGAGCATGTGTGATTACACGTGTGTTAGTGTGTGTGTGTTTCAGAAGAGGTGAAGGTGACAAGCTAACAGATACCTGCGGGGATGTGTCTCAGTATCTGGGTCGAGGCTAATCCCATGTGACGGTGACCTGTTTGAACAGCGAGTAGGTTCTCGCCAACGCTGTGACGTAAGGGCCGAACGGAGGCCAGGGCGAAGACAAACGCCCAAACAGACAGACGGGGGGGCAAAGCAGAAGGAGATCGGTCAGCGCTCATCATCCTAAATTCACCTGAGCGCCGCAATTAGACTGGAATTTTCTCCATTTCATTGTGCGTCGAGAAAAAGGCAGAGTGCTCATGAGCCTGTGTTGCGTTTATGGTAATGAGCAGGTGTTTTGCCGTAGGTTTGACTGAAGAAAGGTGGGTAGCCCAAGATTCAAAGACTGGCATTACAAGGTTGAAGGTGTGTCCACACATCCCTGAAGCCACAAGTAAAAAAAATAAATAAACCTACCATTCAAAAGTCCTTCCAAACAGAAGTCAGGATAAAAGTGTTTTGATTCTACAGCGTGGTGGAAGGCATGTCGCTTTTATAGTCATCAAGTTGATAGGATACCATTTTGGGAGCAAAAAAGTGTTTTTTTCATCAATTGAATTTAGAAAATAAGTAAACTTCCTCATAAGGGAATGATGCACATGGTGAGGCTATACACATGTCTCTGAGAATAAGTTGTGAATTATGTCTTATTATGTTTAAATGCGTTTTCCTTTTCTAAATAAAAGCTATTACTAGCAATTATGGAATGAACTTGGAGTTGATACGTCATTGAATCAATATAAATAGATACAAAGTTTACATTAAAAATCCCACTTATGGCAGACAAAAACTGTTGATAGTAATCTGTGAGCAAACACTACACTCTATCTTTATGTCAGTGTTGAAAAAAGCAAATATCCTAATTGTTTCATACAGTTATGCGAAAATAAGGAAGTAGCTGGTACAGTATGATCTTTATGACCATATATTATCTAACACCATATATGTCAGCTCAGATTTAAAATATCGCTATAATATTACTGACCTGTTTTCCTGTTTGTGGTCGAATGCATTCATTCACTTCATGTTTGTAAAAGCAGTTAATGTAGCTCTTAAGGACTAAATGGATGCTACCATAAGTATAACAGCAAACAAAGTTGTCTCGAGTCAGTAAAAGTTAAACAAAGTACAATGAAGCACCTTTTCGACAACAATAGGGCTTTTCCCATAACATTTCCATAGTTACGTTGCTTAACGTTGTATGGGGGGGCCATAGCTCAGGGTTAAGGGCAGTCGTTTGGCCATTGGGTGCATTGGTGGTTGGGGTGTCTTTGGACAAGACATGAAACCACCAGTTGCCTGCAACGCAGCTTCAAATAGAACATGGTGTTTTCCGTGTCCTGTTTGTGCTGGTCCCGAGCCCAGATAAATGCAAGGGTTGCGTCAGGAAGGGCATCCGGCGTTTCAAAATTCCTGTCAAAACTTAACCGTGTAAGTCGAGGATGATGTGCTGTGGCGGCCCCCAATGGGAAGACTTGAAAGACGAAGAAAAACGAGGTTGTTTGGGGTCGTCTAAAGAAATGCACTTAATATAAAGCTTGTGTCTTGAAGCCACAAAAACACATATAAATTAGAAAAAAACAACTAAAGAGAAGGTTTAATTACTGAGGAGAGAGTCCTAAGAGGTTGAGTAAAGGCAACTTAACTTTTGTAGAAGCCTTTTGGTTCAGAAACGACTTAATGACTTACAAAAAGTCCAGTTACCTTACGATTACCATGACCTGGATTAGTAGGAGTTTACAAAAACAATGAATTGCTTCTCTGAGTTTTTGAATATGGATTTGCAGTTTGAAGTTGTGTCTGCAGTGTTAAATCTTCAGTTAAAAATACATTTCTTACTTCATTACAGTACAGTACAGTTATTGATATTTGAACCATGACTAGATAGGCCATTTATCAATGATTATTGATGTATGACTAGAATTTTGTGGTTTGCATTAAAATATCTAAAAAAAAAAGCTATTTCCATTGTTGGTGATGGCTAGTGGTGAGTCATGGCGTAAGTTCTAAATAGGTTTCAAAAAAGTTAATCATTGAGGTTTTCTTTTAGGGGAGGACTTAAAATCCACCATAAATCATAACTACAGTATGGCCTCAAAACAGCATTATTTATCCAATAACTCTTGACCATGCTTTGTAAGATGTCAACTGTTTCAAAATGCCAGAATTTGGCATATAGTTTTAGAAATTTTTGACAAATTTTGTCCATCCACAACTAGAATATCCACTTAAATCATTCTCTCTGTGCTATAGAAAGTTTCTGTAGCAACTGTAGGATGCTAATATATTGTTATCCAAACCCTTGAGTGCTCCAAGAGATTCAAATGAACCTAATTACATTTTTTTATCTCTAAATATTGCACCACACTCTTGTGCTCGGATGCTGTGGGATCATTTCATTTAAAGGTGGACTTCATCGAGCAGAAATGCTCATATTAAGGCCCTGTTAGCATACGTTATATTAGCAATGGAAACAAGTTACAGCCAAGGCTGAAATGAAATTACACAAATGAAGGACTCCATTTTATTACTCTATTCACATAAAATTGTCACTTTTATGTAACAGACTCCATGGTCAGAGCCACACAGCTAGCAAGGCTAACAAAGCCTCTATACATACTGTAAAAGTTTAGTCATTGAATAAACATAAACGATGAGTTGATCCTCTGAACAGTGATTATGGATACGGTTTTTAAGCGGTCAAACTTTACGATGAGTAGTTTTCCTTATAGAAACATGAAAATTCAGTGCTTTAGGAGTCATAAAAGGGGCATTGTTGCTCAGTCTCTTTCCATTAGGACTCCAGTAACATGAGCGTGTTTTCGCTAGCTGGGTAAAGAGAATGATGATACAATGAACGTACAATGTCACCCTCTTCTTGAGTGTGATTCATCTCACAGAGCGTGATTTCATCATTTTTCAACAGCTTATCTTCATGCTGGGCTAACATATTTCACATGTAAATATGTGACCTTGATATCTACAAAAGCCAAAGTAACAGAAAAGTGAAGATAAAGGTGTGTGATTTCTCTTTCTAGCCCATGCACTACTTCTAAAAACCCTTACTTCTTTCTCTCACAGGCATAGCATACACCTAAGAATGACATCATTGTGCACTCCGGGCCTTATAAGGCCTTTAGTCAACAAAATCAATGACCTGTTACATAAGAAAAACCTCGAGAGGCCAAGTGATTGAGCGAGACAACCATGCGTGCACAGTAATGCTCAGACTGGCACAAACAGAGCGAGCTCCGAGTAGTTAATGATTACGGGTGTAATGTGATAGGCTGGGCTATTGCACCTGTCACATCAAGGATAGTCTGACTCCCGCCTGGCCCTTACAAACCGTCATTGTTTTCTCTGCCATGCAACGCTGGCTGCAAACAGTCTATGTGTGTGTGTGTGTGTGTGTGTGTGAGAGAGAGAGAGAGAGAGAGAGAGAGCAAAAGAGAACTCTTGTCAGTTAGAGAATGCGGTTAAGCCTTGAGAGTTAAGTAACAGTTAACCAGAGTATATAGGGGTGGGTTGGAGAGTGTCTGTTTATTAAAAAAAGAGCCATTTGAAAGCTATCAATCAAGTGGAAGCAGCATTTCAGCAAATCGTTATAGATTCCTGCTTTGGGTTTTTCATTTCATAAGTGATGTTCACATTTTACGTGACATTACAGCATAACCTAACCACTGACCTGCTTCATGGCTGGTTTAGGAGGCTAAAGGCTCATGTGCGAACTGGCCTATTATCCTATAAGAAAGATCTCGAAGACTACGTGAATCAATTAGGAGTGATAGAAATCTCTACTCTCTCCCATATAATATGAGTGATGGGGATATGTGGATTTAGGTCTCCTTAACCAAAAAAATGTTTTTGGCATTTAAAGTATGCTTTTATATCATTTTAGTATAATCTCCCCCAATTTGTAGTCACAAGAAATGGAATGGCAACAGTAAAAAGTGTTCCAAAACTAGACAGTTTTTCCTTTGTTTCTCTTTTTTGTTTGTTAGCATGTTTGTTCTTCTTTTTTACTTGTTTCTAATTCCCAAACCATACTTTTTCTGATTTCAGGTTATAAGTGCTACCAACTGTTAGCCTTCCAGCTGCCATTTATAAAGACTTAGCAGCCATCTTGGGGGATTGATTAACATTACATGAATGTAATGTGATTATTGATTAACTTTTACGAAAGGATTGCCGAACAAAAAGCTAAATTACCCAAAGAAAATGCACACGGACACAGAGAGAGCATGCAAACACGACACAGGAGGAAACAAAGTCTGAACCATCATTTTCAAACCAGGATGTGTTTCACAACAGTTAACTAAAGATGTATTTTGTCTCAGTCTAAAACGGATAGATGTGTAAAGTATCATGAAAGTTTTTAAGAACCTGCTTTATTAATTAGCCATATCCCTTTAAGCTGCCATCTCCAATGCTACTGAAATGGAAGTCCTGGAAGATGACACGACATCTAATATCAAGACGACGGGTTATGCCTTTCCCATTATCAGGTCACCTTAATAACCACAGGGTTCTCCGAAGCCTCTGAACCTTTATGAGGACGTGCCCCGTCGCTGCTCGTATTTCATTGCCATGACAACACCTACGGTCTCTGCTTAGCTGAGACCTGCGTGTGACAAGATACACCAGAGAAATCACATCGGTTTTTCCAAGAGAAAGCACCAACGTGCCAAAAATGTCTGTGTGTTGCCAGATTAGTGATGTTTTAAAGACAGAGTTGAACACATATCTGATTGTGACATGATTTGTGTTGTTAAGTGAAATCCCATCCGTTGCTAGGGTCAATCGGGGGTGGATGTGATATACAACAAGGTGTGAAAATGGGATTTCTGACCAGACTGTCTGCATGAAAAAAAAAACAGCTACTGGATTTGATAGATATTAACCAAAGATAAAGATATTTTCCGTTATCCCCCTAAAAATGTAAACAACAAAGGCAAATGAGTCAAGTGGCAGCTGTGATGTTAGCTTTGACCTCACAGCCCGGGCCACGGGGGGGGGGCTGATTATAGGGGGCGGGGCTTGGGTTTGCTGAGAGAAAACTGGTGTCGTGACTCAGATGACTGACACACGGCTGTTTCTGTCATTCCAGGCATAGCAGAGACGGCAGAGAGCCTGTGGTGTTTTTCCAGGCTGCCAAAATGAAAAGTAGAAGGAGGGATGCGGAACAGCGGGGGTGTGGGGGAGGGGCTCCGCGCACCTTGTCATGATATGATCGATTATTATGTTTAGAGAGAGCCATTATAATTGGAATCTGAACACTCACTAACAGTTTGAAGTTGCCGAAGACCTCGGTGACCTTTTAAAGACGTGTTTTCTGGCATTATGCTACTAGAGATCCATGACTCGTGAACAGAAATTGTCTTACGGCTATTGGCTTAATGCGTTTCAGGTGTTTTATAATGCATACCCATCAGTGCTTCTAAACATTTTACCGAGCGGTATTGCTCAATGGAACGTAAAAATGACTGTCTCGGATGGGAGTCCAGGCACATCGGTGAGTTCCAGACTACCTGAGTTGTGGCTATGCTCAGGCTCAGATATGTAGTCACTGCAAACATTGGCTCTCTCTCTGTAGAAAGCCTTTGGCACTTCCTGTATCAGTGTCTAAAATTAGATATAGCTTGGAAAGAATCGTATTACTTGTTTTTGAACAAGCCAACGCTCGGCCGGCTTTGAACGTTCTCGTTTCACAAAACAGTCTGTCGCATCAATTTAGTCTTTGGATTACATTAACATTAACGCAAGAAAGCCAATTCTCAACAAGGCAAAAAAACAAACTTCTTCAAGCGCATGGAGAAAAATACTGCGAGCATAAAGATCCACAGGTACAGCCAATCACAGGGCCACATAGGCCACACTACCATGGACGCTCACAGGCACTCAAGCGGTCAATTTGGAGTCTCCAATTAAACTAAAATATGGGTTTTTGGATCGAGGGAGGAATCCAGATTAGTCATACACAGAAGGGAACATGCAAACTCCACATAGAAAGACCTCCAACCAGGATTTCCTAATTCAGTTCCCCACTGAAACACACATCAGATCCTACAATGTGATTATTTAAATGTCCTGTGGATTAATACATGCCTTAACTTGTGATCATATTTTAGTTTATAGTGTCTAGTTGATGCTGCTCTCACACACTGTATTTGAAGAAAAGTGGGGAAAGAAAACATGAGTACAACGGTAATTCTTTTTTTTTTATGCAGTCCTGATGGTTGAATGTTTTACCCATTGTTCGGCTCTGTTTGAAGCCAGTGTCGACATCAATCTCCCCTTTTCTTCCTAGATTTTATCACTGGACAAATGCCTTCTCATCAAAACAATATACAAAAATCACAAATGGGGCCTTTACACGGGTGTCTTCCTTTGCTGCATACGTCCAGTGTAGATCTTGTCAATCTGTGCTTTCGGGGCAAACAAAAGAATATAATATGAGTGCAGTGAATTTGTTTCTCAAGAAACTGTGGCGAGTGTGTGAAACGCAGGTCGTGTGAGTCATCCTGACAATGCTGTGTTTTGTCACACTAGAATGGAAAAATACACTTTGTGTGTGAGGGCTGATTCATACACCTTTATGACTGCCCCGACAGCATTGCACAAAGCCGCGTTGAAAGGGCCAAGGACATGCATGAGCGTACATGCTCTCTCACACACACACACACACACACACACATGCACACAAACCCATAGCCAATTTTCCCTCCCAATTTCCTCATTATCAAAGAACAGAGAGCATTGCAAGTATCTCCGTCGACACCTTTTTCTAATTCACGAAGTTCCTCGGAGCCCGTTTAAACACGAGCACACTTTTTCTGAATCTGAACTGCCCTACGGTCTATAAAAAGACGCCACTGTTTGAGCCGTCCTTGAAGTTCACCAGACGAGCAAAGACACACTTACGCGCGCGCACAATGACGGCAATCCGTGCCACACGCAGCCCGGTGCGTGTTTGGAAACGCGCGAGCATAAAGGGATGATGTAAGGTGCCAGCACGCCAGTCAAAATCAGTGCTGAACCACACACACACACACACACACGTTCGTGACCTTGCAGCTTTTGGCTCATTTTGTGCGCGTGGATCACCGCACAACTTCCTCAAATAGCTTCACTTCATCAATAAATCACAACTCGGGACACAGTTTGGAAAGCAAGTTTGCAAAGACACTTATTCACTAAACACTAACTAACCCTAACCCTAACCCAAAATGTCAATTTTAACCCAAACCTTATCTTAATCTGACTTTAACCAGTTTATGTCCAACCTTCACATTGTCTTCTTTTCAAAATAAACATCTAAAACCTACTGAGATTAGTTTTTTTAAGGTGTTATGGGGAACGTTTGGTTTTCCGTACAAGGTTGGTGTTCATACTAGAAAAATAAGCCCAGTGATATATATATGTGATGTGTGTTGTGTGTGTTGTGTGTGTGAATACCCATCTGGTTTCTCCACTGTGAGACCATTTGCTGTTTCTAAAGCAGAGCTGTACTTTCACTCAGCTCTCTCCTTTTGCTGTTGTTTAGTTAGCTGCTTTGAATCTGTTGCTCTCCCTCTCCCCGTGCTGCACACACACACACACACACACACACACACACACACACGCACACACACTCACGCGCACGCTCGCATCGATACATGAGCACCGCCACCGCCAACAACACGGCAAAGCTGCCCGAGCAGAGTCAGCAAAGTGTGTCGTCCTCCCCTGTTTCTCTCATTTCACCTCAGTCTCCGCGTGGACTCTCTGTTCTTCTCATCTTCTGCTCCCCCCTCCCTCCTCCCCTCTCCCCTCTCCTCTCTCTCCGCATTGACCCTTAAAAAAAAAAGCCGTTGACCTTTACTGTTTTTTAGCCCGAACGCATTCCAGTCGTGGCTGCTCTCGGACATCAAGATGTTTACGGCCACGGGGCGAGTCTGCAGTCAGAGGGGGTCATAGGGACAGCTTGAGGTAAATCTGCCTTTTAGAACACACTGGGTTTAGTTAACACCCCCCGCGGTTATATTAATGCACGACTCACAAATTATTCACCTTTGCAAATGGTAAATTATCCACAGTGCTTTCAGTATTCACATCAATACATGTGGTAATTTAACAATAAAGAACAATGAGATTTACATTGCCCCGGATTACTGTCAGCTCCTTAGTTTTATGTACATATGCATATTACTTATATACATGACCTTAGCCTAAGCATTTACATATATATTTATATGTTGTTTCACAATACAGTTAGCTTTTCTTACTTTGATAGTTGGTATTACTTAAATACAACTGTTTGTACAGTTTTGATGAGCTTGAAAGTTACCATTTGATGTGACTTCTTATATTCTGTATCACAGCCTGAACCCTATGAGAAAAGCATTCTTGCCATTTCTTTTTTAGTAGCCTTTAGTAGCCTTCTCCATGCGTTCTGAAGGACATTCCACGGCTTTTCTTTGCTTTGGTCCATTCAGATGCTGTCGGTCGTTTTTTTTTTCCTTTCTTCTTTTGCTCTACACTTGTTCGGTTTTCTAAAACTCTTTTTGAGGCACCCTGCATGCCCAGGCGTGAGATATTCAGGCTTTTTGGCAGATAGTTTTTGCTGTCTCTCGCTTTTGTTCTTTAAATAAACTTTGTGTCTTTGCTGCATCGTCTGCTATCCGTCAACACATAGTCTTTTGTGTGTCAGTCTTAAATATTATTACAAACAAACAAGTAAAGAAATGAAAAAAATTACATTTATCTAAAAGGGTTTCCGGTCCAAGGAATGTATTGAATCAAAGTAATAAACTAATGCTCCGAGAAAACTTGGATAGACCTTGAAAAAGTCCAGCAAACTGATTTTACTCTTTGAAAAAACAATTGAAAACAAAAAAAAAGAGCGGTTCCTCAAGATTTACACACAGCACTGTACGTCTGATTTCTGTTCCTCCGAGTAAGCCTTAATATGCAACGGGAGCCCTGTGTGTCGGTGTGTTTGTGCATGCCAGTTTCCAGCGAGCTGTAAATCATTCGCAGGTATGACAGGTCAATCTTCAATCCAGATGGCCTCCCAGACTCAGGGGCAGCTTTCCAAACAGAAAACAGTCTTCATGACAATGTCACCTCGCTCACCGCCTGCCTACACACCGCACATGTATCCCTTACAGATAGTTTCAGTCGTTTTTTTCTCTTTCTATTCAAAAAACACTTTAAGCTACTGAGAAACAATGCGAAAACACAAGGTTTTGTAATGAGAGAGTCTCGCTGACATGCTTTACAACTGCCCTTAGATCCACTATCAGTGTCCCCGCTAAGATAGCCTCATGGTGTGGTACAGTTTTCATGTGTGTCAGTGCCTAAGAGTTTATTATAGCAGACAGTCCTTGGCTACAATGCCCTACTTTGCTATAATTAGCATATTTCTTATCAAACAGGGCAACGGCGGAACAAGGAAGAAAACACGAGGTTGAAATAAGAGGGAATAAAGACAAATAAACAGTGTCAGCAAAGAGTAAAGAAGAGGTTAAAGAGGAGGAAGCCCGGAAAGTAATGAATGAAAAAGAATTGGATAAAAATATGGAAACGTGTTGTAATGAGAGGAACGCCGGGGGAAGATTTAAAAGTGGATTTCAGATTTAAATCACAGAAAGATGTCAGATTTGGCTCTGAACAGCCAGAATTCTGGACATCTGTCATCGGCCCCGGCGTCATTTCTTCGTCTTTTCCCATCCCTCGGCTGAATCGCAGACTCCCGGACGCTTGTGGATGACAGCAGACGATGACAGCCTGCCTAGAGGAGTACACCAAATTCTGACAAGAGGTTCGAAGTTAGATATATGTTTGTAAGGCCCAGCCGCCGGAGGCCAAAAAAAAAAGATGCAGGGAGGACATTTTAGTAAAACACCCTGATAAAACCTTTTTTTAAATCTGGGATGCCTCTTGTATGAACAAGTAGATCAATTTAGACTCCATTTGTGCGTTAGGATAATAAGTAATAAGTATAATAATGGATAATGACTGTTTTCCAACTAGCTACCAATACCATAATATCATATGTCCTCCTTTTCCATCTAAACGTGCTTTGACATTCCGCACCTCCAGTCGAATTTTTCCATAGAGAACATGGAAAATCCCCATCTGCATATCCACTAAGTTCCATCTAATCCATACATACTCATCATGTTAAAGGCAGATAAGAAATATCAGGCCTAACATCTGCACATTCATGAAAATGAATCGATGGATTATTAAAATACATTCAGGCTGAAAGTGTAACTTGGGTTACAATGACACAAATGTGGATGCTTTTGTATATTATGGGTACAGAACATTTTAAGAAACATTGACCCACTTATTTGCATAAGCTACTATGGAGTTTCATTCCCTTTAAAAATAATACAAGAATGAAAACGTAAGTCTGGCCTAAAGAAATATTCTGTGTGCTGTGGGAGGATATTACCCAACAGTCCTCAGTGTAATAGATCGCTCCCTGTTGTGAGTGTGTATCAGTGGAAAGAAGATCATTAACATTAAGGTTACTTTTCAAAGTTCGAGCTACAAAACGTTACAAAAAGCAACAGACGCACAACTTGAAAAACACTTAAGCGATCACTCTGGTTCATTTCAGCCAGACATAGTTCCCGTGTGTGTCAGGTTCTTGGCTCGGGGCGTCTTGCTAACGGTGCACTCTCCACCGTCTGTCGGGACAAGAGGAATTGCACAAAAGAGCGTGAGAATGGTTCCGTTTCAGAATCCCCCCCCCCAAAAGGCTGCAAATGCTACGCTGATAGATTTCTGGAAGCCTCCTGGAAAATTTCACATGGACTGGATTTTAAAAAAGTCACTCGCAACGATGCTGCGATTATGTTGTGGGCTTTAAAAGTCCAAATAATACAAATAATCAGTACTTCAAACTATTAATCTTATTAAACTGATTGATTTCTTTCTGTTCAACTTAGGGAACCAATGAGGAGCCGGCCATTGAAAATCTCTGACGCACATGGCCCCTGGCCAGATAACTGGAGTGGCAAAGTCTACTTTATCTGCCTTTGGTTTAAGCTAACTTTATGGGGAAACTGTAGTTGTTTGTTTTCTGGATCAAAAGGCATTTGATTCATGCTAACATCCAGAGTACCAATGGATAATGAACTACTTACCTGTTCCGTGTACATACCCTTCCTCGTTGGGTGTACTGGTTTTTGAACTGTGGGAACTGGACTTTGGGCTAGATCATGAGAAGGCTAAGCTAGGAGAACGGCCAGATCCTTTGACCGTAAAAGTCTATAATGTGTATATTAGGTGAGTCATCGGTAACTGGGAGTTTTTATCTGCTCCAGTTCCAAGAGATGTGATTGGGAACGCAACACTTGTATACCGAATACCGACCATATTCGTCTGTGTTCAAATAAAGAGTCGTGTCGTTCACGGCTCACTTGTGTTCTGACAAGCACGTTTTCACCGACCGTGTTGACATCCAAGCCGAAGGCTCCAAAACCGGCACCAGCAATTAGACAAAAAAGAGAGAGCGAGACAGCTGGCGGCGCACTCTCGTTACGACCTTTGCCGTCCAGTCAGAAGTAATAAACCGGCTGAAGCTGACTGAGACGATTGCGCTTATCAGAAGCCGTGGTCTGACACAACTTGCAGGCTACAGTGTAAAATCTTCACCTCCTGCTGCAGAATTCCAAGATTGGGAAACACAGATTGTTATTGTTTCTAATTACAATGTAACCCCAAGGAGTCTGAAGATAAACACAACTGTTGTGGTGTTTGTTGTCCCTCTGTCTTGGTATCTGTCTCTGTCTTGAGGCAGATACCCTCCCTTTCTTTTTCTACTTCTTCATGTTAAAAAGTTTTTTTCTTATTCGTGCATGCTCAGGATGGAAGACAGAATAAAAAGAAATGATTTGGTGTAATATTTATTACATTTTAAACCTTTTTGTAGATTTTGGATATTGGATCTGTATGTATTGGACACAGTTTGAATTTATTGGTCCCTTACAAATAGAATTTAGATTAACTTAAACTAAATTGAAAAACTAAAAGCAATAGAAATCTGTTACTCTGACAAATAGAGAGGGTCCTTGAACATTACAAATATATTTCACCATCCAGGTTTTCCTGTTAAAGCAACTTATTTTTCTATTCAGCATCTTATTCTTGGTCTGGAACAATGTAGAATTATAAGGATAACCCTAACTAATACGCTAATAACTAATTATTAAATCATGTGAATGAAAAACAAACAAACACTGAGCTAAAAATACAAACCTGATTCAGCAACTGTTGTGTCAAAAATATATCTGTAAGTACAGCTCTGCTCTTAAAGACGGTCAACAGCAAAAAATAAATCCGGCTCAGTGGCCGAGCTATGGAAACATATACCTGTCAAATACCGCTAAGGATTAAGTGGTGAGGGGGCGACGGTTGTGTATTTAACTGGCGGTCCGCGGGGGGGGGGCAGGCAGGAACGTTTGTGCCCCGACCTGCCCCGACATCCCCCTGCAGGACTGTGGAACAACACCGGCCTGTCAGCACCTCCGGCTGTCCGCATCCCGGCCAGAGACAAGACTGTCAGCGCCACGCACAGTGACGCACGCACACAGCCAATTACATACCTCCACAAACGGACACACACACACACACACAATCGTGTTCTTAATACACCTGTGGGAGCACTCTATCGACACAATGCGTTATCTTGTCTTTCACCTAAAGGCCTCAAAACTCAAACTCTTACCTCTTTGGTTAATCCTGTTATGATTCCCGACCCTATAGGCAAGTCTTCACCCTAAGAAAATCTTTCTATATTTGTGGGGAGACTTTTACAGGCACCATGTAGTTCAAGTGTGTCTCTGCTAAAGTAAAGTTTTTTTTCATTTAATTACTTTTTCTAAAGGTCCGGTATAAACGATTCATTAATCGAAACTCTTATGAATCCCTTTTACCTGTGTTTGAAATCTTTATCCAGCAGGCATGGCTCCTTAGGATTGTTTTTGTCTGCCATTTGAATTCAGAAAACACTGCCAATTATTAGCCTTATTATCATAAAACCTCTTCTTTCAGCAACTGAAAGAAACCAATGATGGCTGGTTGAAACTTGATCGCAATAACTAATAAGTAATAACTGTCAGATAAAGCTTTGTCGAGTCAACAAATGAGAGACTTGGAAAGGTTTCTTTAAATTTCTCTGTCTTCTGTGTGCTTTCTAAAATAATTATTTAAAAAAAAACATGTACATTCATATACATTCCCACAACTTATTCAAGCATTGTGGTACCATGACTCCATAGTTTTCAGAGCCAGAATTCCCCTGTTTTAGAAAAACATTAGAAACGAACAACCCAGATTGTTCCACTGGTGTCCTCCTTTCAACTCCCCCAACCCATGCATTCCTCATAAATTAATCTTATCAGATATTGCATATTAACTGTGTGATGCTGTGCCTGTTGCCAGGCCCCGCAGTGGCATCAGACAACAGATGGCGATGAATAGTGGATGAAGCGGTGGGGTTGCGTCATGGAGGCTGCCCGGGCGGGTCAGATCGGGTCAGGTTGGTTGTCCATGACCCCCCTTTTCATCTTTTGGACTTTGGCTTTTAAAGTCCATTCCTGTGTCTTACAATCACTTCATTTAATCTTTCTTGTTGCCATGAGTGTTGCCATTTAATGGTGCGTTCTCTCATAGTGTGATTACGAAGGGCTTCCACAAGCTTTGCTTCACCCCTCACTCTCTTAGGTATTTTCCTAAGAAGTTAGAGATGTTGAACTCTTGGAATAACTCCTGGAAAGAGTCACGGGAAGACATAAAACACTTCTGAAGTTGACTGAGGAAGAGTCGAGCATTGAGTTCTTTTCTATTGTCAATCTACAAATCGCAGTACATGTAACAATGTCTGAGGACGTGCACAACCAACGCACCAAGCAAACACTGCATGTATTACGCCGCCATGACAAACACGCACATGTGTGGTTAACAGCTAGCGCGGTTATTTATTTTTAGATTGGTTTCCAAAACCGGTGTATGCGCATGAAAACCAAATACATGGTTTAATCCCCTTTGTCCACCTCATTTCAGTCCTGCCCTCTGGACTGTAACTGTACTATTCCACCATAACATCTTAGATCGCCTGCTGGGAGACAGACTCTCATATCACCGTGACAGTTAGCCAAGATCAAGAAAAAACTGACAGAGACCGATAGTTAAAAATTAGTCATCTGGATACCAGCAAATGATATTTGCCCAGTATAACCTTATCAACTAACAGGAATCTTATCAGCCAGCCTACATATTGAACTGCCTTTACCATCAGAGAGGGGTTGTAAAACATGATTCTGTGTGCTCTACGATATTACACCAATAAGAGTGTGAAACCACAGCTAGGTTTTACCTTCAAATGACCGGTTAATGGCAGCCAAACTAATCTTAAATATGTTTTTTGACACGTTTTCTTGGCTGTGATAGACAGGCTGAGGGTAATAGTATTGTAATGATAATAATAGTGTATTCTGCAGTGGTCCATGTCCTCCGAGAAACACCAACAACGATCGGAAGAACACAAAAGATACTTTTCCGTTAAATACAAGACGTGCCCGGGTGCACATTCCCAAACAATTATGAATGAGTAAAACTTTCCCGATGCACGGATCGGAAGGATTACGCGAGGAACCAAAGAGTGGCCGTAGGGACGGCTCACAAAGTGAGTCAGGCCTGACTGTGAGGCCGGAGAAAAGGGGAAGCAATCACATCGGGGGAGGATTGAGTTTCCATAAACAAGTCGCAGATCAGGTATGCACCAGCAGATGTAAAAAAAAAGAGGTAATATTAAACGCAAAAAAAGACAGACAGGCAGGTAGATAGATATCCAGATAGACAGCTGCCTACCATATTAAATAACATTAGCGTGAGTATTGTCTCATAACCTTTTACCACCCCAGGCATGAGATGTTCCTCATGCTGCATTATGGGTTAAGGCTGGTCTGACTATAAACAGATACAGCTTTTTTCTTTTTTTTTTTCCTACACCCCCAGGGGGATTCTGTCCCAAATGGGAATATACTGCCGCAAACATAGGCACGGGACAAGGTAACTCAGCAAATATGTAAAGAGAACCGAGGCCTATAGCAAAGCTCATCTTCGAGTACAGAAATATGTACTGCTGCTTTGTAGTACGTTTGCTATAAAATCCCTCCCATCGGTTTGTTTTCTTTACTTTGTCATCTGGACAAAGTACAGTAATATCGCGTCGACAAACAGATGCCATTTTTGCGGTGTCTTTATTTTAGGATCTTCATATCTTTATCTTGTTTTCGCAGGCCCCACGTAGCACGTTTTCGATTACTTGAAGAAACATAAATGAAGCCATCTGCAAAAACAAGGGAAATCCACTTTGTTGCGTGCGGTGATGAAGAAGTGAGAAGCGTGTTTCTGAGTCAGAGGGGGGTTCATTACGGGGACGGATAAGAGACAAAAAAGGCTTATATCACAAGAAGCCTTCTCAGTTTCACCATAGTCTGAATGAAATACAAAAAAAAAAAACCCAAAGTCTTCTGAGAAGAAAGATAAAAGCGTGTTTCTCAGCAGTGCTGCAAAAGCATGACAAAGCTAGCTCCCCAGTGGGCTAATATGAGTCAGCGCTTTGAGAGTTAAACCAGACTTGTAGTCCCCTCTGTGGTTTCACATGTTAATTTACCGTATGTAAATGTAACATGCAGCTTGGAGCCTTATGTTTGAAGAAAAAGGTGAAGAAAAAGGTTATTCTGTAAGAATGGAGAGCGCTTGACGGTCCACAAATAAGCAGAGCATGGAGGGCAGGTAGGACTGAGTAAATATGAAAAGAGTCACACAAAACATGCCCTGAAACATGTGTGTTGAAGTCTAAGATGTGACTAGTCTTGTGTAGTTACAACAACACTGGTGAACATGGATCCACCCTGTTCAAAAAGACTCCGACAAATCACGTGACACCACTTAACTCATGCCAACACAGACACAAACTTACATATCGTCTCACAATAGTGATTTTTTACTTTTTTTTGTGAACCACAACATGCGTTCTTGGGTAAATTGGAGGGCAACAGTGTGAGGTGAAGTATCTTATTTAGTTGGATAACAGTACTAACAATCATACAGACACTAATGAGAAGTTCAACAGATTTCTAAAAGACCCTTAAAAAGACCATAAAAGACCCCGAAACGTTGTCGCTTTACAGTCGGCAGTTGTGTTATGTTTGTGTTGTGGAAATCCATCCCTCGGCTGTTATTTTCTATGGGACAGGATCTATGGGACATTAAGGCATTAACACGTGTAAGCCATAACCATGCACATCTAAAGCAAAGCTTGAATCCTAAGTATTCGTGAGCGAGTGGGAAATAGAAGAGCGAAAGGACGGTGGAAAATGTTGTGGTGGACCCAAATAAATCATGCAACATCGAGTATCGGCGTCACGACTTCCACATTCATCGTCTCCACGCTGTGAGTTTGGTGATGAATTATAAAGGGGCGATTGAATTGCAGTTCATGAAAATTGTACAATGTCTGAAAGCACAACATTTAGCTTTTTAGACTCATATTGTCTTCATATAGGACTGTCTGGGAAATTTAACTTTCTTTTGACAGAAATATGTTGAATTCAATGAAGAAGGAAACAGATCAATGAAGCCTTCGGTAAATGTTCTGAACTATTAGTTTTTTATATTGAATATTTGTCAATATTCAAATGTATACTTTCTGTTAATTCATTCTTAATTAAACAGAAGTTGTGTGTATTTTTTTTTTAAATAGTAGTATTAAAGTAGTATTCACATACTAAAATCTTGCTTAAATTAAAATTCAGGCATTTGCTTAGCTGTGATTGGCCAAGTCTCGACCCTGAATTGGATTAAGTGGGTATAGAAAATGGATTGATGTTCAGTTTTCAAAGAATTGTTGAAGGATCTCAAAAGATTTCATTAGTCTGTGCACCCTCCAACTGTTACCAGAAAGATAAGAAGTTAAACTCTAGATCTACAACTGTACATCTAATCAGTTTGTTCTACTCAAAGCTATTTTGCACCTAAATCTGAAGATATTTAGGAACCAGAACAATTTAAAACAAATGTTCATTTTCTTTTTAAGCCTTAAGCTGCCAGTCTCATTTTCCAAAACAACCAACATATCTGCTTTGTGTCATGTGTTTCCCACCGAGTTAGGTAATAGCGCATGGATCCAGTGTGTTACGTAAGGTTAAGGGATTCTGTACCCTGAGGTTTCATCAGCAGGCGATATAGAAGCTATTCATTTCATATGGTCTGCATGCTATCTGTACTGTATGGTGTGGGTTACAAAAAAACAAAAAAAGCCCAGAAAGGATTCATGAATAAAGTTCCGAACAGCCTTGAATGTAAATATCACAGTTCACAGCTTCCTTGTAAAAGTTCTTCAAAGCAAAAACTGTACGGCTGAAACATATTTCTGAATTGACATTTCTATAGTTTCTTCTTCATGTTCTCTTCCCTTCCCTTTGTATCCTCCCTGTTTTGTGCCTCCCGATCATGTAGCACCCACCAAGGGGAGCGGAGAGAAAAGACAAGGTGGCCTTGACGTCAAACCTGTCAAAGGTTGCCATGTCGACGCTGGGTGCGGCCTACAAAGTCAAGAGAAAAAGAGATGGTGTGATGTTTCTTCCCACTGAACCGGTGTGTGTGTGTGTGTGTGTAAATCATGTGGCTGTGTTTTTATAGCGCAGTGATCCGGTCATATGATGGTCAAACACCTCCGTAGCGCACTTTACCTTCCTACAGTAGGTACATAAAGCCTTGTATCCACACAGACTGTACGTTTACACAGTAATCCATGAGTACGGGACTGATGGTGCCATTTGAATATGGGGAAAAAAAGAAAATAAGTAAGATAAATCCCCTTAGACAGGAGCAAGATGCCTTTTTTGAAAATAAGCCCTCAGGACTCATGAGATTCACTCAATGTGACAGCGCTTGACAATCGTGGTTTGGGTGGCTCCATATATCTGCTTTCCGCACACAGTAAAACAAACATTACGCATAGCAAATATGGTCTGACCCACTTCCAGTGTCAGACAAGTCCCGGGCCTTTCAACGAGAGCGCTCCGGAGATCCCACCGGAGACCGGGTAAAAAAGTGAGCTGATGTTTTTTTTTTTTGCATGTGTGCTCACTCTAAAGTGTGCTGATTACCACGGGCTCCCGTCAGCTGTGGGGCCTCGGGGGGCCCCGCGCGGAGAATTCCTCGGCGGGCCAGCCGACCTCGAAGTGCCCTGCCTATCTTTTGCCTCCCTCATTATCCCTCGCGGCATTCGCATACTGTACAGACGGTGAACTCGCTCACCCCGCTCATGTCGCTCTCCGAAAACGCATTGTGTGGCGGCCCAGTGACACAGGAACATGCGTACACAGTCAGGCTGTCATTAAGGCCTATGTTGGAGACATACATCACAGAAAAAGTTGTGGGTAGAGCTGAAATAAACGTTTGGTGACCTACAAATTGCGGCTGCGTTAACCCGATTCTTTAGTTGGAAACCTGAGAATTTACAAGAGTGGATCAAAAGTATAAAAATGACATTTATTGGGTCACAGGCAAAGTATATCAGCGCTTGGCTCTCTACTCAAAGAAGGGCAGGGCATAACCAAGTCCTAATGGCTAGCTACCTCTGGTCACAAACAGGCCAGGTCCTAATTCATGCAGATTGCATTAGAATGCGGTAACAAATGGTGTGTGTATTTGTGTTGACCTAAAGGTGGATCTAATGCAACAGAGAAAGAAAAGGAGACTCTGTGGACACAGCCAGAGACTTTAACACAAAAGTACAGTTCTAAAAGGAATAGGACAATTAGTCATTTCCATAGATCATGTTATAGCATACTATGCTAAAGTGAGCAATTATAGCCAAATTTTAACTGCCGTAGAGTCCAGAAGTTTTGTCTGTGGTTTTTCATACGCACCGAATTCAGATGTTGTCGAAGACATAAGCGATGCATAATGATAGGAAACCGATGCTAACCCACGGGGATGCTAGCGGAGTTGATGAAAAGCCGCCTAAACACAGCAGCCACGGAGGAGTCCTACATCGTTAAGCTAAATCAAGGACTATTTTTCCTGTTCACAGCTGCATTTAAGGAGGCGCAAACCAATGCGAAAGCAGTTTATGGAAACGCTGCTCATTCAGTCTGTAGTGACCACTCGTGGGGAAAAAATCACGCAAACAAAATCAGGCCGACGAATGGAAAAAGCAGTTATGGTCTATTAACTGGGCGGCACGGTGGTGTGGTGGTTAGCACTGTCGCCTCCCAGCAAGAGGGTTCTGGGTTCGAATCCCGGGGGAACCAGGACCCTTCTGGGTGGAGTTTGCATGTTCTCCCTTTGTCTGCGTGGGTTCTCTCCGGGTTCTCCGGCTTCCTCCCACAGTCCAAAAACCTGCATGTTAGGTTGATTGGAGATTGGGGAAATTGCCCTTAGGAGTGAATGTGAGTGTGAGTGGTTGTTTGTCCTTGTATGTCCTGTGTGTTGCCCTGCGATGGACTGGCGGACTGTCCAGGGTGTGCCCTGCCTCTCGCCCGTTGACCACTGGGATAGGCTCCAGTTCCCCCCGTGACCCCAACAGGGAATAAGCGGTATTGATAATGGATGGATGGATGGGTCTATTAACTTGCGTGCGATTCCTAGGTTTTATTTTTTATCTTTATAAAAATAGAGAAAGAAGTAAAAGTTTCAAATTATGATTGCGGTTTTCCGCTGTGACAGATGATATCAGTGACTTAAAAAATATCTATTTGAATGTTCAATGTCTTTTCCCAATTTATTGCATGTGGGTCTTGTTGAAGAAGACTTTTGGTGGCTTAACCAAGACGTGCATCCACATAAAAAATCTAACAATTTATCCATAATTTCTCATGATAAGGTATGCATACCAAATCCATGCTATTCAAAGATCTTTCTACACAGTCAAATCCACGAAACGACAAAGATGGGTAAATATAAAGGTCAACATACAAAAGAGAAAAGTTTTTTAATCACTTGGAGTTTTCCATAATTCTGAATATTTGCTGGGATAGGATGGTATCATTTACAATCCACATTTATGTATCAGGTGATTGTAAAGTGGTTGTTTCACTGTGTGGTTTATTCACAAAGGTTGGAGAACCATATACTTACAGCTGTAAATGCTCATTCATCAACCTTCTTGTTTGTTGACCCAGCCAAGAGTCAGTGTTTATTTCAGGTTAAAACTTCGGGAATAAGTGGGTCTGATTTTCTACCTAACAAGCAAAAGCTAAAAATAAGTTGCGTAAACTTGCACCGGCCAAAGTTCTGCTTTTTTTTGCTTTAATTGAACTACTTTAGCCAAAGTAGCAGCGCAGGAGCTCGTAGCTAAATCTGGGCAGCTGGTTCAGAGTTCACAAGTGACAACCACATGCACGGCAGTAAATAATCATAAAGACTGTCACTTGAGTTGTCTTTGCTTGTTGTAATCCGAGATTCTAATGTGACCTCAGATAATTGAGCAAAAATGTCCTCACTTTGCTTTGTCGGCTTGTATGTAGTTCAGGTTGAAGCACGATGTGCATACGATTGACCAAATTAAACATGCATGCACAGGCATATGCACAAGCCCCTTTATTTCCAGTTGCTCAGGTAGTCGGGAAGGGGGGGCTGAGGGGTTAGATTACCAGCTGTCGTGGTAAAAAACATAGAGTTTGCAACGGCTTCTTAGCTAAACACTAGCATGAAAGCTTTTAGGCAAACACCCACTGACATCCCAGACACGAAACACACATGGACAAACACACCGGGCCTCTTTCCCACCTGCTATCGTGAACGGCCGCGTCACCTCAGTGACTTCGGATGTGTGGGAAGCTTGCGTATCCCCTCACCTTTCCCGTACACCTTGTGACGGCCACCTCGTTTCTGTCAAGGTTAACAGAAACATAAACCGGTTTTGTGTTTCATTCTGTAAAGAAAGCGCATAGATTTTATGACGTTTCACATGTTAATGTCAGTTATCTGGTCAGTAATGAAATAGGAAATGAGTCGATATCAAACATTGTTTGATTTAATCTAGGAATCACAATTGTCAGAAACCCTGGGATTCAAAGATGGTTATACACACAGAACAAAAAAAGGTGTTTTTGCATTGGTTTCAATATTTCAGAAAATATATGTTTTAAATCTGCCATAGTTTTGTAAAACAAAGGTGTCCAAATCCTGTCCTTTCCAGCCCCTGAGGTGCAGGTTTAACAATATGTCACTAACAACATGTTTGAGCCATAACCTTTTTTTATATAATAGATCCATTGCATAAAAATCAGGTGTTTTACACAAGGTAAAGATCTAAAACCTGTAGTACAGTGGCCCTTGATGACTGTATCTGGACACTCCGACACCAAGGCATCAGCTGTAGCATGAAACCAACGACTCGCTGGTTCCCATGGTAACTAGCCAGCACTGCACGATCCAACAACTTTCTTCCAGAAAAATACATTAGAATATTATCATTCATGCGCCACCAATGTCTTCATAATATACTTTCCCCTCTACTTGCTCAAGAGAAGGTGGTCATCAGGTTTCCATCCAATGATAAACTTCAGTATTGCACATGGTCTGTGTACACAACTACTAACATAGTCTCGATAGCAATATCCTAGTATTAATCACAAAAAAACGCCAGTGTCAGTTTTAGATAATTGTCTGATAGCTACCATTACAAATGCCATTGGGGCCGACAATATATGGTACCCTATTGAACGACAAGTGGTTTATGGTTGTTTGATTTGACAAAATTTCCCAGTCGTACTCCGAGGGTCCAGCAATCCAGGAGGAGTTTATACATTTAATTTATCCGATAACTTCACAATAAACTCTTCTCAGTCCAAAAGTTCGTATCCTTTCCGGCTGGAGCGATAGTGAAAGAGGCTGAGGCCAGTCCTCCATAGCCAGAGGAACACCACAAAAAGTACACGTTCTCCTTCGCCTGCTCGCGAACCGAAACCAACAAAAACAGTCCGAAAGTCATGCTCCCTGAAAAGCACTCGTGCACCCATGGCATTCGAAAATAATAGGTGGCAGGGTGGCAAATTGGACGGCAATCCACTCCTCTAACCAATAGAACTCCTGAACGCCACAACAAAGTTCATACAACTCAGTAAAACCAGAATTAGAGGAGGAGACGTCACGTTGGTAGGGAGATTTCACATTAGATTCAAGAGGATATAATCTCTCAACCTTTCTAAAAAGGGATATCACTTATTTTTCTGTATTTCATGCCCTTCTGGCTGTAGGGCAGAAAGGAGAAAAAGTGCAAATTGAGGGAAATATGATAAAGAATACAGTGCTGTCAGGAGAGCCATGTGTTTCCCTGACTGAAGATGGACTGATAAAAACAGAATGCATGTGGTGTTTTTTATTGTAGAGTATTTGAATACCCGGTCACGTAACCAAGCTGTAAGTGGAAACGAGCAGCATGTGATACATGACTTATTTCCCATGGTGCTTCACCAAAAACAAGAGTCTGGCAGAGCAACCGACCGATTCACTCCATGTATTTTCCACCTTGATTTTCTGACATAGACCGTATTCTGTGTTCTCACTGCCTTTGTAGAGACCAAATGCACGAAAAGAAAAGCTTGAGTTTATAAGACACCAACGAAAAAGCCAGAGGTCCAGAAGCTACTCAAAAACTTCAACAATATCTCATACATGTTCTTCCTCCTTTTGCTGTCTTATTTTAAGAACCTGGTGGAATACCAAGGTGGAATTTTCTTAATCTTAGATGTAAAATGTAGGTGGGGAAGCTTTAATACTTTGACCGAAGCTCTCAGAAAAGGGCCTCTCAAAACTTTTTTTATATACAAGTGAAACCATTTGCGTAGATGGATAACACCAGAAGGAGGTGAGAACAGACACCTTTGTTGTGGTTTTAATGAGGTGACAGTCTGAAGATCATGCTGTGGAAAACACATTATTTTTACCTTCATTTTAAATACGTCAACACCACACATTGAAACAATCAGAATTATAAATACATGAAAATCGTGTCTCAATATGTCAAATAAGTTTAAGTTGGATTGGTTTGATTAAAGAAAAAACTACAGAGAAGAATTTCATACATGTTTTGAATTGCAGAAAATAGAAGGTAATATGGTAATATAGGTAACACCAGAAGATAATATGAACATATCACTTTCAGATACTTTATCATTTGTTTTGTCAGTCTCCAAGGAAATGAAGCACTCACACACAGTAAAATATTCCTAGTCCAGGCAGAACTGAGCTCTTCTGTTAGTCCTTATGCAGGACAGCTGAAGAAGCCTCTGACTGAAGACTGCTGTTCAATCAGTATGAGTCCAGGGGGTCCAAAACAGATCCCAAAAACAGACCCAAGAGTGATGGGTTTGTTTTCGGTGATGGCTTTGGTGAATCACAGAAAACAGATGTGTAGAGCATACGTTGCAGCATGTTTTTGAAGTTGCAGCTCTCTGTTAATGCAGAGAGAAAGACTAAGGGAATCAGATGTTGGGCGCCTTTTTTTTACCTAAGAATAAGACATTGGGATTCTGGTGTCAGCTCCAAATAGATTCTATTTGAGTGAATTTTGAATGAAAAGAACATGATACGAGTAAACCCGTTTAAAGTTGATTCTCACTGCATGCACCAACAACTGAATAAGCCTCAATGTAAATGAAAGAGTTAAAGATACTGACTAAAGCCACCAGTCATGAGGGCATGGTGTCATCTGCCAGCTGGTTTTATTCTAGTTAAACCACAGTTCAGAATCCTCAGTATTGACTGAAATGACTGGACCAGCAGTACTGTTGCTAAATGTCCTTATTTCACCCTATTTTTTTTCATTTAAGGAAAAGGGTCCATTTAGGACTCAATGCAAAACCATGAATAAAATTCCTGAATATGCATTTTTTTTAAAAATAGGCCATCCATGGCCTTTCGCTAAGCGCGAAATACATATTAAAAACGTTGCCGTTTCCACGCTGGTGGAATCAATATTCACTAACAACACGCGGTCACTTGATCTCTGGAGCTGCTGTAATAGAGTGTGTTATCGCAAGTCTTTGCGGTATTTATTCACAACCATTTCCTTCTAAGCCGAACCTTGCAGCTGCCAGCGGCATGCCCTCGTTTCCAGCAGAAAACCAAACACACCCCCGCTGATAACGGTATCAGGGACCCGGGGCCGATATGACTTTAACCCCCGAAGACCTCTGGAGGTCTTACGCTTTTGAGTTGAGACTCGTGTTGGGGGGGCGAATGAGAGGTGGAAGGCTTGTCAAAAGTTAACACCGGGGTCACGCTCACGAGTGTGTAATCACACACACACACACACACACACTCAGACAGAGTAGAGACAGTAGGGGCGCGTTTGACGCGACTGACAGATGTTGTCGGCCGGCTCCAGCTGTTTCCCACAGGGCTCCTCAGGTAGGATAATGACACACACTGCTAGCACACACACTCATTTGCGCACCGACTTTAGCATCACCTGTCTATGACTCACCCAAAATTTTTATTTTTTTTTCCCAGCACACACAAACACAGCAGTATTCCAGAGCCCGTGAGTGCATGTTTGTGTGGGACGGGGTGGGGGGGGGGGTTGGGGGGGATGTTTACCATTTGGAGGAATGTACAGTATTTAGTGATGTGAAAGGAAGCCCTCAGTGGCCGGTGGCGGTACAAACACGCTCTGTTTTATTGGACGGCCGTAGATTCCTATCGACGCACCTCTGGGCCTTTGAGGGATTCAAACGCTTTTACACGCTGCTTTAAAAACAATTCTATTTATTTTTATATTATTCTTCCCAAAAAGAGAACATCAAATTCCAAAATATGACAAAAATGGGCCCAAAAGAAAACAACTAAAGCATACCTAACTCAGGATAACAAACCAACAACTCACCTCCCACAATGAACACACAGGGAACTTAAACACAAAGGCTAGCCTACACACACAAGAAGGGGTGGGAGAGGAGGCAAAGACAAACAGTGTATAAACATAAACAATTAATTTAAACCAACATATTTTAACTACACCACTATAACAAACACAAATCGAACCTAACATCCAAAATATTTAAGGACTTATGCTATAACTAGAAAGAGGAAAGTTCTTTTAACATCATGTCCCCTGCTTCCAGCAGCCTGATGGTTTGTTCCACTTCCTGGTTCATCTCTCCATCAGTCCTTTCTCCCAGCCAGCCCTTCAACTGGGCCTGTTCTTCCTTATGGAGGCCCTTTTGTCTCAGTGAGTCAATTCACAGGCCGTGACCCACTAAAAACGCTGTTTTTTTGCAATGAAATGCAAACGCCCGGTAGAAAATGACAGCCTGTGACGTCCACCAGTTCTGTTTTCTTTGGTTTCACATCGGCTTCTGATGTCTCCGGGTCACATGAGCGCTCTGTGTGCGTTTCTGTTTGCAGATCAAAGCTCCCTGGCATCGGCCCGGCTCAATACAGTACGGCGTGTGTTTAAAAAGCTCGGGTTTTTCTGGGCCTGTGGTCATTACCGGGGCCCGGCAGAGAGCGGCAGCGTGACCACCTGCGTCTGGTCTCATCGTGTTACGTATATGCATGGGAACAAAACGGGAAGTAATCTACACCGGAGAAACTGGGTCGGCTGAATGAACCCAGCGTCAAAGGTCTTCTGTGGTCGGTCGATGTCATTTCCCCGGTGTACCTTAATCTATCCAAACTGCTTCACGAAGATGTCGGCTGAACGTTTCCACAGTTATCTTGACAAAAGCCTTCATTTGCCACTGGGAAAAAGACATAAAAATGTTTTCCTTTGGCTATGACTTAAGAATATTCTACTAACTGAGGGTTGTATTACCCTGTAGAAAACATGACTAGCAATTTAGGCTTGAATACAAGTCTTTCGAAGGAAATCCAAAACTACTTGTCCTCCTTACATTGTATTGTGTTCATTATCCTGATACTGGGGTGTCTACCTACCTACCGAGCAGCATTATAGAAGCCACCATAGATTCTTTAATAACCGACAGTCAAAACACGACATTTGGGAATGTTTCTCCTTAAGAAAATGTGCCGGTGAAGTGGTCAAATTGTTTCAAAAGCATTGGAAAATGATCTATTTCCAAAAGTTTACTTCGCTTTGCTCACAAATTTGCATAATTGAACTGCCACCTCACTCACTATCCAGTAAGAAAATTTGATGCCAATCTTGATCCCGGACCACCTCGTGAAAGTGTTACAGGTTGGGAACTACTTCTCTAGGCTATTATTAAAGGTGGAGAAAATGTCTTCCTGAATCCAGTTGTTTGAGTAGAAAAAAAACATCTTGAGATCTTGTTTTTTGGATTCTGCACTTTTCTCCTTATTGGAAACATCTAAACATCTTTTTTTCTGAAATATAGCTGGACATTTGTAGGACAGAGTGTCCTATTGCCTAGAAAATGCAAAGTAACGCTTTCATAATGAATAAAATTACATTTATTAATGCATTGTTACTCAATTATATGTTACATACATATACACATACACATACATATTACATACATAAATGTATTTACATCTATATTTTGTTTATAAATATTCTCATTTATATTTAAACAGAACTTATTCATATATTGCATTTATATTTTTAGATGTATATTTTGTCTCAACTGTTGCATGGAATTAAAAACCTAATTTGAAATTACATTGAAAAAGTTTATCTCTTTACCTAGTTTCTCTCACATAAAGTCTGAAAATATTTATACTTCATGGCCTCAGGGATTCTGACCAGCTCTTCTCCTTTGTAAAAAGTAATCTGAAATTTCTGCCTCAGTGCTGGAAACTGGCGCTGCGAATATAAGTTGTTTGACAAGGAATTAATGCTAAGCCCAAAGAGCCCCAGAAACACTCTGACCGGTAATGAACGACTTTATAGACTTCTCCAGGAATGAAAAAAAACAAACTGTTGATCTAATGCTGCTCTAATAAACCGCTGTAGAGGGAAATAGACTCAGATTGGAAGCTGTGGCCGGGTGGACGGCACATGGAAGCAGCAAAAACACGCCGCAGAGTTAGCTCGAACCGACAGGTTTTGCTTTTTTTTTTTATCGGAAGAGATCTCAAACTTCTCATTTCCTCCACAGTGCGGGAGCCCCGGGGGATTTCTCTGTGGATATGAGCTGAGTAGGTTATGAGCTCTCCCATTAATATTAGTTCAACCATATATGCTATGTGAACTGCCCCCTCCATTACTCCCTTAAGAGCAAGTGTCCAGCTTTACTTTGCAACGATGTCAATAATGTATTTGTTTTGTTTTTTTTGGATAGCAGTGGCATGAAACTTAGAAATGCATAAACCATCTTGAACGCAACACTCACATTTTTACCTTCTAGCCTGAAATTTTTAAGACACCACAGTAAAAGACATTTAAAAAATGTATTCATTAACTTAAAATGAAAAAAAAAACAGTTCATTTAAACTGTGTGCTGTGAACTGCTTGGTCAGACTTGACCCATATAAAGGTATTTATGTGATGCTTTCTGTTTCTTAGGCTGCGTCGGGGTGTGTAATGGCCTGTTTAGTCCCGTCTTCAACCTTGTCTTGGGCCCTTCCCAGATGCGGTGGTTCTCCCCCTGGCGATCCAACTTCCTCCCACTGTCCAAAAACACCCCTGTTTAGGTTAAACGGTGATTCTAAATTTGTCCCGGGGCATTAATGATCCTTTGTTGAGAGAAACTGACAGCTCTATGGAGCATGGAAGATTGACAGCAAGGAGAGACACGAGTGACAAATCACACACCGTGGTTCCCACCCTGAGTTGGGACAATGATAAAAGTTCTCTCGGACCACTCTCCCATGATACACCCAAACTTTGCATTTTGTCCTTTTTGGCTTTCGTAGTTCCTTCAGGGTTAATATTCCCCTTTCAAGCAGAACAATTCAAACAATAGCTGAAAAATCCAAGTTGGTTGGTAAGCCTCAGTCTGTAAATAGACTAAACAGAGACATAGATGTATGTAATATATGGAGTAACTTCAAATCAAGTGGAACCTTTTACAAACCTAAATAGAAGCAGCCAAAGATATTGTCCTGAAAAGAACGTTGTTTTGTTTTATGACTGGGAACTACTTTAGTCATATGAACTCAGAGAGACAGTTCAGAGACTGTTACTCAATACGTTAATTTAATACATCCATTCCAATAGTTAATCATTAATAGAGAATTTTACTCTTTCCCTTTCTTCCTCGTGGTCTGCTTCCTCTGAGTGTCCAATAATCCTTGAAAAATGCACTTGCGGTGTTAGCGGGAATACATTAAAGTGTCCAGACCCCATAGTCTGAGTCATAATAGGAATACCTTGGCAGGCCGTTTGACTGACACTCTCTCTTATTTGCAGTTGAACTGTGCGTGGAAAAAAGGCCTCTGGCTAGTAAATAACATCTCTTAGATCTCACATCTTATATCCTCTGTTTAAACTGGCTAAATACCATTTACGTCTGTCCATGCTTTGTTTAACTTTATACCTGTTGAAAACAAAATGTCAAAGCTGTTTGCGTCTCATATCAACCTTGGATATCTTTAGATACATTATTTCATACTTAAAGCTTTTAAATATCTTGTTTAGATTCAGCTGTTTATTAACTATTAGGCCAAACTAGAAGCTTAGTAACGGGAGAACTGAGAGCAGTACTATTACAGAGATTATTTAGCTCTCTCTCCCCCTTTTTCTCACCCTCTCTCTCTCTTCCCTTTCCAGTAAATGGGATAAAGTCATTTCCGGAAACGCTCCAAACGACCTGAACTTATATATAAAGGATATATAAAAGAGTATTTACCACAAAGGGTCACACATACACACAGGAATGAGACGGGCAGTTGTCACTTAGGTCAGACCTAATAACTGACCATTGGTAATTATGCTCTCTAGGGCTCTGAGTCAGGACATGACACACACCCTCTCACACTCCACTGAGCTTGTTCATCAGTTTCATTTTCAAAACTTTTCCGAGCATTTTCGCCTCAGTTTGAGTGACTCAGAAATAAGGAAAGCTCTTAGTCATATGACCAAAAGAGACCCGTTTAGAAAAAAAAGAGCTTTATTATCTGGTTTCCTTTGTTTTTAGAATAAATCTATTTCTCACTTGTAAATCCATTTCACTGTTGTGTTTTGCGTTGAGGTGATTTGAGGCCACTCGGCCCGCGTGTTTACAAAAGTGACTCAACTTTTTAAACAAGGGATTATTTAGGTTAGCTCCACCGGCTACACAGTAACATCAGAGGCATTTGAGTGTGTTAGCGGGCGAGTGTGTGTCCAACTCAAACAAACCAAAGAGTGAACTTCTGCCGGAGTGGCCGTGACTCATCTTTTGAATACGAATTTCTGTATTTTTCTTTTAAAGTGAAATGCAAGGGTGAGAATTGTGACTACGTCCATGTAAACTTCACAGAAAGTGAGCATCTTCTGGTCGGTGTGGACGAGGGGTCGCCCCCCGAAACTGCTAGCGCACAAGCCCGGGCTTCAGACTGATCATTCAAATAAACGGGAGTTTGTTTGTAGAGTGAAATCCATCTTTATTTACCGTAAACAGAGTTGTGTGCGTGCGCGTGTTTGCATAGAGGCAGATGCAAAACTCATAGAGACAGATGAACATACATATGGACTGTGCAAATGAGAGAAGGAGATGTGTTTTCTCACCCCCCGATGCTGTTTGAGTAGGTGAACCGACACACACACACACATACAAACCCACCCTGAGCAAATCCTGTGTGTGTAACTGCCGTGGGTTGCCCTGCTCTAGTGTATGAATAAGTGTCCTAAAAGTGCTAGATAAAGGTGGTCTGTGCAGAGGCTCTGCTCCACTGATCCTTAAAGGGTTCATTGATGGAAAAGACCAGTCCGGCCGGCCGCTCAGGCCCCCTGAACCTGCGTCCTCCTGAGAGGAAGGCAATGGATGGAGCGGGCAGCAGGTGCACGAGATGCAGAGACGGGTCTGAGATCATTTGAGTCCAACTTTTGGCGACCTCAGATCCACAGTGTGACATCCGAGAGCTTAATCCGACCGCATAAACCAACCCAGCTGATCCTCCCTGGACAAATTTTCAGTCCACTTGGGTGTTTAGGCATTCTTGACCTACTACAAGCTCCCGTCATGAGATTCTATTAAAAAATATCAACATCAGCCAGTATAAAAGATCAGCCAATTGCAATGCAACCAGCTCTGATATGAAAATTAAATCAGTATATTCACATTTCTATTTACATTGCACGTAACAAATGAATCGACAAACTCCAAGAGGACTATTTTCTTGTTCTGAAAACTTTTGGTCCACTGACTGTAATCCGTAAAAGCCCATCTATCTGTAAGGGAGCATTACGGTTATACAACAGTTCTGCCGGGCCGTATAATTGGTCTGCTGTCTTTGTCCGAGCACACAAGAATGGGACGGAACTCGATGTATCAACAGAAGAATGTCCGAGTCGGCCGTAATTGGGGGGGAATATGCCAAATTTCACCTTGTTAGTATCTGCCTTTTTTCTGGTTAGCGTGTTGCGTCGTTGGCCAAAACAAATGGCTGCTGGGTAATTGGTAACGCGGTGACGCAGGGAGTCGGTCATCCCCGAACAAGTCCCTTGATGAATAACTTAACAAGACTTTTTTTCAAAAAACATCTTCTGTTCCTGTTTGAGGCGAGACACTGGCTTGATTTGGTGCAGACACGAGAAAGATTATGATCCCAAACATCCTTTTTGAAGTACATTCCTCACTAATTCTAGTTATATTTTTTCTTTGTTGACATGTAAATACACATTCTAACTAAACTTTGTCACATTCTGGATGGGTTTACCCAATCAGATTATTTGGTTAGGATTGGAACTCCAAGCTACTTTGAAAGAGTGGGGCAACATCCATAGACTAAGAAATACAGTCTTAAAAGATAAAATAAAACACAAGGGTAGGGAATTAAAACCATTTTTTCCAATTAATTTTTGTACACACTTTGCTAGATTCTGAATTTTAAAAAATGTACTTGCACGTGATGTAGAGGCCTTCATGGGTAAAGGCCCCAAAGGATTAGATTGTGGTAGAGAGCAGTCTCAGATTTCCTAGATACTGTTTACTCTAATTTTCTGTTGATACAGTGGTCTTTCTCTTCTAACTTTGTTGGTAAAAGTCTAGCCAAAGTTCAGATTGGGAATTGTGAAGTATGCAGTATGTGTACCTGTACACTAAGAAGTAATTTGACTCCATAGTACACTATTGGAGTGTGTGAGTAGCAATTTTAATTCTGAATTAAGTACAGACCTGATGAAGTTTGAGGTTGGTGTTTCCAGCCATGATGCAAAAACGCTATTTCATGCTAACGACGTGCAAACGTACTCTTTGAATCTGATCTATGACGACCCAACAGTAAGAAGACTGAATAATCTATCATAACCTTTCAAGAAAGCAATCTTGACAATGTTGATTAGCCATAAAAACCACAATATGAAACCACAGAAATGTGTGTGAGGGTATGTTTCATTGATTTCCAGCTCGTGGAAACTTAGATCCCCTCTAGACGGGGAACACAGGCCAATCAATATGTCTTTATGACATGTTATATTTAACAACAATACCACTTAGTACCAATCTATTAATCAATGGTGGCATCATCCATTTTACTATAAATCCAATAATGAAGTCCGGATTTGGCTTCACAGAGTTTGTATCTTCATCATCTTGAGAGTATAATGATACTTTCCCCCCAAAACAAGAATAGATCTGTGGTCATGCTGAGAAATGAAACCTTCACTGGGACCGAAAAAAAAGAGAGAAAAACTGGACCACATTAGAAAGAGAAACAGAAACATCATTAGCGAGTGCACAAACACTCATTTCCTCTGGCTGGCCAGCAGATTGTATCAACATACGGCTTTTGTTTGAAAGCCGCAGATATGAAATATGGACGTGAGTAATAGCACCGCAGCTAGACTGGGAAGCACTAACCAATGGCCCTCCGCACACAGAAACACACAGAGAACACACGGAGAACACACACACACATACACCAGCTCCACATCCGGCACTTAGTGACCCCTGACCCCCTTTAACTTTCTGCCAGATGAGGGTCACACCTCAAAGGCATACTGAATTTGCTACCTCGTTCCCAGAATTTCAAGTATACTAACCTACATTCATCATAGAGCCTCGAGGTAAAATGACGATGATGCAAATGATCCCTCACGTCAACACTTGAAAGGATTACAGATGTAAATCAATGCCAGAGGTAAGCAATTCCCAGTCCCGCTCCCATCACGGCAGCTTGATGGGGTTAATTTTTCCCTATATTAGTCACAGTTCTGTCATTAGCCTGCAATATAAAAAACAAGTGAATTTTTTATGATAAATGGTAAATAAAGGTTGGAATCAGTTATCAGGACAACAATCAAAAGGTCAAATAGTGAAAACCTCATATCAAGGGACAATAGCCTGTTGCATCCCATAAAATCTACCAAATTTCAACACAAAAAAGTCATTTATGTCACTGGTAGATGCGTTAAATGTGTAAAAAGATGTAAAACCACTAGGTTGTAGCCATTTGAAAGCAGATATTTTGGCAATTTCCTGGCTTTGGTCATTCAAGTATGCGTGTTAAGAGAATCCCGATGAGGAAAGAGATCTGCAAGAGAGACTGTTAATCCCTATCAATCTGTGAAGAGTTTTATGCTCATTTAGATTTTCACCATTCTACACCAGTGAGAAAATATTCACAAAAATTCACTGGTGTCACACTTTAAGTTATTTGAAGGGTGAGGCTGCCAGTGTGTTTGAATGCCAACATTTCAAATTAAATATAAAAGATAAAGAAGTATTAATCCATTTGGTAGAGTTGAGAAAGAGAGTCTGCTCTTTGGAATAAGACAGATTTGTAGGTCTACATCTGAACAGATCGCAATCATTTTGGAATTTGGCCAAACGAAAGAGAGAGCGTTTAGAAAAAAAACAAGACACGGCACGTACGCATAAATTCCTAACACCAACGGTCCGATGAACTGGGTTTGACAAGTCATCGTGTTTGCAATCCAAAATTCCCGTCAAATCTCGATAGGCTGTAAATAGGAGTGGGACGAAATGACTCCACAATGATGGCAGTGGAGACTACCTTAATGTTTTTGCCACTAAACGTGGTTCTACGTGCTTTGGAATGGTGGCGTATTCTTAGCCTGACCGGACACTGCCACTGCACGGCGGTTTAGTCACTTTTCGGGACGAAATGACACTGTAATTTGTTGTGTTTACCCAATCTAAAGACCTTGTGCAGAGCAGATCGCTTTAAAGTATGACCTGAAGTGTAGGAAATGCAGGACGATTCCCTCTGCTCAGGAGGCCGTAAAGAATCTAGGCCACTTTAGACTTCGTGATGCCCTGTGTCCTACAGAGCTAGAGTTATTGTGGATATAAAGAGGAAAAGCAAGGCCTTGAGTTTTGCTGCCTGACAATCTGAGCCTGGGTAATCACCGAGCGGCCAGGCTGGTTCGCAACACCAGCTACACCCGTCCCCACACAGCCACTCACTCAGCATGGTTATGCTATTTGTACAGTATAAACATTTGGGATGATTATATGTAATTTACCCAGGGCACCTCGGACGTCCGCGGGTGGACTCACACTAACCTGCACACACTGACCTCAGGGATTCTCCTCATGCTGAAAAGTGTTTACCGAGTAATAAGGCAGCAATGAAAGAAGTTAGGGGATGTTGCTCGCTGCCAAAATCCTCTCTAAATAAACGCCCCCATTAAATATTTTCATGTCAGGCTTCCCGCTCATTGCCTCGCTCCACCAGTTTACCACTTTCTCTTTCCCCCCCCGGACCGGGGGGCTTCATTCATTCATTCATTCGTTGAGTGTGGCTCACTCTCTCTTCGGAACTGGTCAAAGAGTGAAGCTCTTCTCAATCCAGTCCCCACCCCTCTCACCTCGCATTCACTCGCCTATCGCGCCGCAACCTCAGCTGCCGGTCACGTGCTCCCAAAGCCACGCCCGGTCTAAGTAAAGCCCCCTCGCAGAGCTGGATGGCACTTGTTACATTTTTACAGCTGCATCGCTCCAACACCCGGAGAGCCAGAAGGCTTCGCGCCTGCCGTCAGTCTTCCTGTTGTGTGAGTTTCCCTTTGCCGGGCCCGCAAAAGCCAAGCGACAAACAGGAGAGACGGTTTGGAATGTGTCATCTTGAGTACATAAGTGGGGCAATTACCTCCTGGAGAAGGAACTGAGAAAGGATAAATACATTTCTTAAAAGTTTAAAAAAGTTACATCAAGAAAAGTACAAAATGCATGCAGTTTAACAAAATATTTGAGAGTTTATGGTCAGTATGTTGAGGTTCACAGCCCTCGTGGTAACAACAATACACACATGAACTACAACAATACACACAAGATTAAACTAATAATTGCAGACAATGGACTTCTACATAGACGTTCCTTATCAAATCATCACAATGGTCGTAATGGCATATGTCACTGAATGAAATCCAGAACATACTATCTCAGATCGGGGTCATTTCAAGCTAATGCAACAAGCATGTGGCTCCATCACCCAACACTGTTTGACCTAGCTTGGCGTATGGCCCACTTACAGTTGAGGCGTAGTTCTTTAGAGTGGAGAAAATAACTTCTCCTGTTTGTTGGTCGAAGGACAACGGTCTGTAAGCCAGATGGGCAGGCACACTTGGGTGTGAGATCACCCAAGACAAGAAAAACCCAGTTCAGAGTTGAGTAATGGCCGACAGTATCAACAGCGTGTAGACGTTTAAAAGAATTCATGCGGATAAATGACGTCCAGGTTCTTTCTTATCTTCCCCTATTTGGTTAGCTTGGCTCTCTTGTCTCTGGTAGACTACATTTGGCATATCAGAGACACAAAACTGAGCACTATTCATCATCCATCTATCCATCCACCCATTTTCTGTGCCTTATCCTAGGCCTAGTCAGAGCAAGGGTCCCTATGGAGCCATAATCTCTCCAACTGACCATCTGAAGAGATATGTACAGATGTATACCTGGAACTGGAGACCATAACAAAGCTGCAGTCAAAATTGCTCTTTGACTGTTAGATTAAAAATCTAACATGCTAATAGGCAAACATGCTAATTGGCGTACAGGGAAACATTATGTAGCTTGCTCTACACTTTAGGGGACAGAATATGGCATAATTTACATAAAGTACAAAAATATAACAAACTTATTTCTACAAAAAGATTAGTCTATAAAGTTTTTATAGAGCCAGAAGATACCATTTTTAATGGGTCAGTGCATTGATTCTACCATAGGGTTTAGTATCTTTGAAGATGAATATCTACAGGACCTACTTTTGCTTTTATGCTCATATCTGTTGGGCAAAATTGTTCTGGAGCCATGCCTTGGAGCTATCAGTAATATTGCACTTTAAGGCCAATCCATATCAAAGTACTTTTTTTTCCTGCAGTATTTGGATAGAATTGTACCAATTTTCTGGAGCATTGCTGTTTGCTTTTCCTTGTCTTTTTATATCTAGTGAACGTCTACACGTTTAAGACTGCAACAAAGGGAACATTAGCCAAATGAGCTTCAAGAAAACCAATCTCCATGGCGACATGATGCAAAGACAGGATAGCAATAATCATGGAGCATCATCATGTGCCATACTGTAGTAAAAAGGAGTTTTAAAGCCACATTTCCCCTGACTGTGAGAGTATAAGCATTACAGTCACATGTGGTCAGTCGTTAGTGTTGAAAATGAGATCAATATATTTAGTAGTTAAACCTAAATGACAAAATAAAAATTGCTGAAACTTTTGGTAAATATAAAACAGATAATGTGCAAAAACTGGGGACTAATTGTGGTAAAAGACTGGATTTAGCCGTCTGGTTAATCTGTTTATGAGTAAACTAGTTCAGTAAAGTAGAAGATTATTGGGTTGTTTTCTGCTCTGAGGGAGATGTTATCTATTATTGTGTGAGTATTTAGCTCTCTGTGGCAGATAAAAGAGCATTGTGAAATTTCAGCATTCAGAGACAGAATTAGAAGCAGGCCAAGTTTGCATGTCTATGCACCTCATTAACCGTCCTGCAGGGAGACTCTCAGCTTTTGGCTATGAGTCTGTAAGCCTAAAACAGGCTTTGTTGGGAAATGTACTGTACTTGCACAGTCTATCTTATCTTGCATTTGGTAAAATATAAAGAAGACACTTTTTAGAATGCTTCACCAGCAAAGACATGACGTGAGAAAATTTTAACAAACATTTCTGCAAAACTGTCCATTGCAGAGAAAGCAAAGCAAAGGACATGTTACCTTTGCTAGCCGGCCATCGACAGAGATTAGAATCAGGAGCGTGAGGAACATCCAGGGCCTAGGCGTACGTAAACTGTGGAAAGACCAAGGGAAGTA
Organism: Menidia beryllina; assembly: GCA_013363375.1. NCBI lineage: Eukaryota > Metazoa > Chordata > Actinopteri > Atheriniformes > Atherinopsidae > Menidia > Menidia beryllina. Next base: position 1,520,820 of record JABUIW010000010.1, read on the forward strand.
CCTCATCCGAATCAGATGCACACCGGCACAGCGCACAACCAAATGAGGCGTCTCTTCTGCACCGCGCATACACAAGCGCACTGTCACTGCGGAGCTTCAAGCATAAGGAGTAAACTGTAAGCTCTCCAACAGGATGCTCTGTAAATATTTAGAGCTCGGCATGCGTTAAAGGGAGAGAAACATGGCTGACGTAGGGAAAAAAAACGACGACCGAAAGCGACCAGGCCGGGGCCAACTCCCCTCCGCTCGATAAACGACTGCTAACAACATGACCTTATTCAGCATGGATGCACTGTGGCATCCCCTGGTTTACCTCGCCGGAGCAGGGAGGTCCCCGCAGCTGTGCGTTGGAACCGGGTCCACTTCCGGAAAATAAAGTGAAGGCTGTCTTTTTTTTTTTTTTTTTAAACTCCCTACAATTTGAGAACCAAGCTGAAGGGGCAAATGTAAACTTGTCTTGCTGGTGTAAACACACACAGGAGAAATGTTTGCTTCTGCCAAAATTATGGCTGCTTGTAAAATACCCTTCACTGTGTGGCACTTTGAGATAATTTAAGAGGATAGGGACTTAGTGGAAAACAGAGACTTCAGAGTTGAGTAACTAGTGGATGGTGATATGGCGATTATGTCCACGATTATGGCAATTTTAAGGACTATGCACCCAACAAAGACGTCTAATATCATTAAAGCATAGCCTCTGACAATGACTAGATATGAGGATTACTAAAATGATAGGTTTAATCGCATAAAACAAAGCAACGGGCTAAAGGATTGTAATTGTCCCTGAAGAACTACATTAGTCACATTTTTGTGACATAAAATGGTGAGCAGAATGAATCCACCAGCACAAAGCTAACCCCTTTACTGGATTTAACTCATTAATTTATCTGTTCTTCAATCAATGTGTAAATTAGCTTTGTTCGTTTATTTACACAGTGCGATACTGTCTGGCCTGGTGCTGAATGTTTGCTAACTACACATGACAATATCACATATTTGGTTTAGTGACGTAAGATTTGGCTACATTTATAGTTGTTACATTAGCGTCTGAAACAGGTAACTAAAATAATGAGATTTAGTAGGGTCAACCTATTAATAAGTTTCTTTTGCTACATGTACTCTATCTGGTCATGACTAGTAGCTTGTGGTTGCTAACGGTGACTAGCTAGGCACTGAAATATCACATATTTGGTTTAGTAACTTAAGCATTGGCTATATTTGTAGATACTACATAACATAACAGGTACGTATTTTTAGTAAGGTCAACTTATTAATGAGTTTCTAGTGCTACATTTACTCTCTCTGGTTGTGACTGGTAGCTTGTGGTTGCTAACTGTGACGGTGGCATTGAAATGACTCATATTTGATTTAGTAACTTAGTGACTGTCTACTATTGCTCTTGTTGCTCTAGCTTTAGCTTCTGAAACAGGCAAGCAATTTAATTATTTTATTCTTTCAAGGACTCATGTATACAAGGAATAGTGTGATACTTATTGTGCTGTAAGCTAACTAGATTCCTACTTCCTAAGTATGCACAATGTTCAATGAAACACCCTAGACTGTATCTCTACTTTATCTTTCTTGGCAAGTTTCCTATTGACCCCAAGTAGGACTTGGACGTTGTCTGCCTTTTTTATGACCTAATGTTGAAACCAAACCAACGACCTAGAATTGAAATTAGAATTATATTTGTTTTTTGTTTAAATACTTCTAGAAAGTCAGGCAGCCTGGTGTTCAGTTGGGAGGATTGAAGTCAGCTACACAGACAAAGACGCATGCCTACATTGTCTGGTTCTTGAGTCGGAATAGGGTCACATAAAGTTGACAGTCACAGGTAAGCACAGAAGGGACTTTCAAGGGTTGATTTATGAAGCCAGAGTCATGGGGCAATGGTGCCAAGAGGCAGTTAAGGGGGCTCTCCCTGTTTGAAAGAGAAATTGAACTTTCACTATAGGTATTAGTTGCAGTTATAGCTCATTAAAATGAGGAAACATTTGCTTAAACCCACTTTTCTTTATGAATTTCAAAACACAAAGCCCGCAGGATAGAACTGATTAAATGGGAGGTTTAGGCCTTATCAGAGACTAATTGGGAGTTTTAAGCCCAAAAATAAAAATTAACAACCTCTGCTGCCTGATTTCTGGCAATCTTCCACCCATCTGGCAGCCACATATTCTACAACAAAGTCTAAAAAGTTATATGCCATTACCACTTGACCCCGGGTCTGGGCTGTGGATGCCAAAACAATACCAGGACGAGCGCCTGGCTTCCCAGAGCAGCAGTGTAACACAAATAGTAACTTCCAGAAGCCGCCGGCCGCCACTACAGAGGAGGAGAAAAAAAAAACAGCAGGACGAAGAAGAGGTGGAAATGGGTGGTGGCCAGGAAGCGGGACTCTTCCTGTCCTAATCACAAGTCAGAGAGTGTTTCCTTTCATTGTAGCAGCTCCAGAACCCATTAACCAGCAAGACCCCTTCATGCGCATACACCAATACACATCCTCCACACAAGAAAGTCCATCTTTTACAAGACACAACGTATATATGACTCTCGTACATTTGATCAAACCTCAAATGTTTGCTGATTGAAATGCAGAGTCTCTCTCTCTCACACACACAAACACACGCACACACAGTTGTGTTCCCACACACACTGAGTCACAGGTACGCGTATCCTTCTTGGCAAGGCCCCGGCGCATTGTGCAGCCCTGTGGCTCTGCTCCGATAAACACTTCATTATGAAATCCTGAGGACACAGTAAATATTTGCCAAGGCTCTTATCGGCCTGCCTTATCTTGGCGTGAACTCCAAGCACCACATGACTCCCGGCCCCTTTATTTTCTTAATGCCTTTGCTACTGACGATAACCGACCAGAGCAGCCCCCACGTCAAAAAACAAAACAAAAAAAAACTGTCCTTCTTTGAAAGGCTCCTGGAAATCCAGGCACAACAACAACCAAGGCCCTGGCGTTGAAAGAATAGGCCCCGGGCTTTCGGTCCAGTCACTGAATTCTAGTCTAGACGTAGGCCAACGTAACGCCCCGGTTAGAGGACAAAATTCACCTTCATCCCTTTTTTTTTTCGGGCCGCTCGGGTGACTGATAGTAGAAACACATTTACAGCTGCGAAGTTAATCAGTTATGAACTGATGGCTAGGGTTGATAGATTCATTTGTGACTTCAGCACACAACGATATCTCTCACACAACGGCCTTCTGGTGGACCACTTATGAGTCAAGCAGATTTGAGAAGTCCTATCAATGAGGTTAAAGCCCAGGAGTTTGTTAAATACTCATTTCTGACCCCATTGCTTTTTGCGTTGCCTCATCTTCAGTTGTTCAGATGAAAATACTGTACTCTATCAGCGCATATAGACTTATTTCGCGATTTTTATGAATGTTCGTAACCCTAAGTTCGTAACCCTAACCTGACAATAGTGGGTGTACCTGAAGTGCCTGCCATAAAACTTTGCCCACTCTTTAATGTTCTGACACAGAGCGATGCAAGATTCTCCATAAACCCATCTGATAATCTGTGATTACTTTACTGTATTGACACATAAGACAATCGCCTGAGCTCCTCTACCACACCAGCTTCGTATAAACTTCCCCTGGCCGTCCTCCAAGGACTCGGAGAGGCCCTTTATGCTACGAGACCGCCATAGAGCTGGACTTATAAAAAGATTAAGATCGTTTCTTCAACCGGTGCCCATCAACACATTTAGCCGACGTTCCTGTGGCTCTGCACGCCCGAACACATTCCATTTTAAAATTCCAACCCCCCCGTTCCACCCATAAGGCAGAAGCATCCCTCATCCTCCCCGAACAGGCAGCAGAACAAAGTTTAGGTTCAAAGTTGTGTTGGTACTGAGGTTTTTTTTTGTAATGTTTTGAAACCTGCAGCTCATGCGGGAGCCTGGGATTTAGGGGGATGGGTTTCTTTATGTTTACCCACCCTTTCCTGGGTCCAGGTCCGACTAGTGTTAGGAGGGCAGCACACGTGGTGACATCACACTTACGAAACTACAATCAAATGTTTTTTTGTTTTTTTTTCCAAATGACTTTTTATTGGGAGAACTACAAAAAAATGTACAGTACAAAGTTAACAGTCTCACACTCCATTTGTAGTGAACTGACTCCCCAAAAACAAAAAAACGTATTACAACTCTTGTTGTCTTTTTGTCCGTTTGTTACATTCAAAAAGCTTTACTTCTGATAAAGTAGTCAAAAGTACATAGTGCGCATCCCCCTGTACCTACTATGTACAAACCAAACGTTCATCCACTTCCCTCTCCAGCAAACTCTCAAGACTAGATTTCTAATTAAAAAATAAAAAAAAATAAAAAGAAGAGAGAGAAAACACACATTAGGAAGGCCATCAAAAGAGGAATGGGGACTTAAACAAGGTTCACGGTTGCTTTTGTCAGAGTTTCTGAGTGGTAACAACCTTAAAAAAAAAAGTTTCAGAATCCAACACTACATTCAGTTCAACTTGAAAATGAAAAAATATGCCATGTAGGAAAAATACTTTATTTGGTTAATTTTAAGGCATGTAAAGATGGTGAACCCCATAGACACTACATAATAATACTGGGGCACAAGGGATTGCTACATTCTTTAGCACGTGGCTGGAATCACAGTGTGACCTCGTGCAAACAGGAGAGGAAAAAAAAAAAAGAAAATACTTTTTGGTTAATTTATTGACTTGGGTTCTTTGTCACTTAACATCTGATCTAGATCAACAAAAAGAAGTAAGGTCTGGACGGTCTGTACAACCTCTATACATTCTATAGAAACATCTAAATAGGGATTGAGGGGAAAAAAAAGAAGAAAAAAAAAGCCCTTCTACAGCACTGACACACAACCTCAGGAGCAAACAGCAATCACGCAAACTTTTGTTTTAATAAACGTAAACAAGGAAACAAAATTAATGAAATAAATATCACATACGTTCTCTTAAATTAAGATTTTTTTTTTTACTCATTTACAATAAAAATAACCAAGTGAAGTTACAAAAAAAAGAGAAAAACAATATATATATTACTGTGAAAAGAACATACACTCCACTTTATGCAGATTAATAATGGCGATCATAATTTAAACATAAAAGAATATAGATCTATTGCTTCATCATACTTGATAAATACAGTATGGACACAAATTACCAATGTAGCCTATACTTTTTTTCACAAGATAATAAATAAGTTAAATAGTCCATAGCCAGTTATGCACCGCTATGTAAATCACTCAAAAAACAGCTAAAAAAATATATATTCAACCATCAGCAGTGATTTCCCCAAACAAACCCAACTCAAGAGCGCTTTTTAACCAAGCAACACGTTACATGAACCACTGGGTGGCGCTGGGAGAAGGCAGATCTGGAATGGAAGTTGAAGCTTTCAGAGAGGAAAAGAGAAGAAGAAGAAAAAAAAAAAGAAGAAAAATGTTACTTTAAGTCAAGGCATATTCTTGGCAGGATGGGAGGAAATCTGAAACCGCTTATAGTCTCTTCTTGTCAAGTCATGTTACACACATCTAATCCCAGGAAAAGCATGGCTTGCCTGATAGAGCAATAAGGGAAAAAAGGGGGCTGCCATGAGCCCTTGGGCAAGGCACTGATGGAATGCCTTCTGTTTGCTATCTAAGTTTTTAAAAAAACTATATTACAAAAAAGAAAAAAAAAAAAAAAAAAACATTACTACGCTAATGCCAGGGCAAGGACACTTGAAGCCGTGTGGAGCTTTACTGATCCTCGCGGGCCAAACTCATCTCTTGCCCCCTTCCAGGGAGGTCGGAGCAGGGTTTAGCACCCGTGGAGCTGGTGGGGTGCTCAGAGTCTCGCTCGGAAAAAAAGAAAGGCACATCAGCCCGGTGGAGAAGGCTGAAATGGGGTCAAGTGCGGGGAGGTGGGCGAGCTAAACTTGGGATCCTCTGCTTGAAGGCCAGTCTCACTCAACAACTCCCCCCCCATCCTGATTCCTTAGCCAACCCACCTATACCCCCCCCCCCTCACCAACTTCACCTGACCAGTCCATAATCCGTAAGAACAAAAAAAATAACATAATTAGTCGTCTGAAATCGACAGCCTGCTGAAGATTGGCAAACGCCTGCCAGCGTCCAGACTCGGGGACTCGGACCCGCTGAGGCTCCCGGAAGAGCTGAGGGACCCGCTCGCGTAGCTCTCCCGGTCAGAGAGCGAGTCTGGCGGGCTGGGGGGAGGCTCGAACACCGGCGACTCGTTGAGGCGGCGGAGCACCTGCAAGTGGCTCATGTTGTAGGTCGGGGGCGAGGACGGGCGCGCGCCGCTCTGCGCGCTCCCGTAGTAGGCACTACCGGCGGAGTGGTTGTTGGCGTAGCCGCCGGGGGTGTGCACGGCCAGGGGCGCGAGCAGGGCTTTCAAGTCCTGGCCGGGAAAGGAGAAGGCACTGTTGAGGCAGTTGGGGGACAGGACGTCGTCGTAGAAGCTCGAGGCCGAGGTGCAGGAGGAGGCCGTGGTGGGGGGCGGCGGGGTCCGGGAGGTCGGGCTGTCGAGCAGGGGGGACTCGAGTCCGTGGTGGGTGGAGAAGCCCGAGAAGCTGAGGCTGTGGTTGAGCTTTGGTCGGTCCCTCTGGGTGTAGCCGAGCTGCTGCGGCGGCAGGAGGTCTCGCTGGCCGTAGCCGCAAATCTCGCGAGCCGACCGGGGCTCCCCGGACTGCACGTTCGCGTTGGAGGGCGGCGCGGGCCGCCGCTCGTCGGCGTTGTGGATAAAGTGACACCGGGGCCCGTAGGGGCAGAAGCCGATGGTGTGGAAGGTGCGGCACGGCTCCGTTTTGTACTTGGGGTGGCGGGACAGGCTCCGCAGCTCGTGGTAGCCGTGGGCGAACTGACACTTCTCCCCGTACTTGCACGAGCCGTTCTCCTCGAAGGGCCGGCACAGCTCGGTCTTGTAGCGGGTGGAGTTGATCTGGGAGCCGGGCTTCTGCTGGAGCACGCCCCGCTCTCCGCTCTCGCTGTACGCGCGGTCGCGGAACTTGTTCTCCTTGTTCATGAGGGCCGTGGCGCTGCCGTTGCCGCTCGGCGTGTTCTCCTTCAGGCTGCCGTAGGAGCCCATGGAGTATTTGTTGCCGTTGTTCATCGCCTCCAAGTTGCTCGTCGAGTTTCGGCGGAAAAATCTCGACGGGAAGGAGGCGTCGGAGCCCGGGGCGGTGACCGGGGCGCCCACCGCTTTCTTATCCAGCATGCTGTTGATGTGGAGGGCGTTCATGTTCATGCTTTTCTCCTGCTGCTGGAGAAACAAGAGACACACAGAGAGGGGAAAGGGAGAAGTTAGCAACGTAGTTCCACTCTTACCACGAGCTGCCTGCAAACTTGCACGAGAGCAACTTGTTGCATCCGAGCGCGCGCGCTCTCAAACCGAGCCAGCTGGGAGCCATTTCGGGGCGAATAAAACCCCCCAAAAAACCCACTTCCAGCGTTTTAAGTTTACCTTATAAAGCATGTCCATGTCGTAGAAAGCTGACAAGACGTTCGCAGACATCTCTTTTCCCCAAATTGGCTGCCTCGCTCCCTCTTTCATGGAGGACCGACCGGGATCCTTGAACGCGACGAACGGTAGTTTGTGCCACGACTTTTTTTTTTTGTTTTTTTTGCTTATATATATTTTTTTGTTTTTGGTTGCTCGTCAACGTGCACTTTTTAAATCCGTCGTAGCCCCCGAAAAGGTAAAAAAAAAAAAATTAAAAAAAAAGAAAAATGGGGGATTAAAAAAAACCGGAGGGGAAAGACTGGAGCTCAGAGCCGGTGGTGGTTAATGTCTCCTCCCCACGAGAAGCGCTGAACCAGAGTGCTTCACTGTGAGCTCGGGCTTTTTCGCATGGCTTTTAAAAACCCACCCGTGGCCGGGGAGGGGCACACCAAGTCGATGCAAACTTTTTTTTTTTTTTCTCTCTCCCTTTTTTTTTTTTTCCGGGCGGCACCTCCCCCCCCAAAAAAAAAAAAAAAAAAAAAGAAACTTCTTTCTTTATAGCCCGGTTGGTGAAAAGAAGAACACCACCACGCCTTGAAATCCAACCCCTCCCTCCCCTCTCCACCTCCCCCTTCAAATGAAAACTTTTTTTTCTTTTTTTCTATTTAGTCACAACCAACCAATTTTTGTGGAAGTGGGTTTTGCTTTTTTTATTTTTTTTTTCTCTCTCTCTGGGACAGAATGTAGTAGTACCATTACGGGAAGTCTCACTGGGGTCCTCCACTCAGTCAAAACAAACAAGTCAACAACAACAACAACTAAATGAATCTGTCTTCAGGGCTCACGAGCTCCACAGAGGAGTTGAAATGTTTTAAGTTAGCCTTTATTTATGTATTTATGTACTTTTAGCAAAAGTCTTAGGGTTTTTGAACCTTCTAACAATTTGGCTGTCCCTCTTTCCCTTCGGAGCTCCGCACTTGGAAGCCAAACGTGCGTTTGTAATGGAAGGAAAC
>JABUIW010000010.1:1529673-1628976 GCA_013363375.1 Menidia beryllina
ACCCCCTCCCTCCCTCCCACTTTTAAAAAAAATTGAAATTCGGAATTGCAGAGCAATACTGCCCCCGTGCGGTCAAACCTGTGAACTGACCGTCCTAAGTCACGCTTATGTGCTGAGTGGGCACCGGGTAAGCCTTTAAAGGGGTGTTTAAGACAAATTTTCCTTAATTTAAACATGAGATTAGGAGAGAGAGAGAGAAAATAAAAAGCCTTTCAAGCAAAAGCTGTTTTCCTCACTAAGTAGAAGCCTCTGTAAAAAAAAAAAAAGTCAGAGAGTCTCGGCCTCTCCTTCCGTTTTCCGTCTGACGTGACCTTCTCGGGATGGCAGAGCGTTCGCACGAAAATGTCAAACTTCTCCCGGTCTGCACTTGGAGTCGTGTCAAGTCTGACAAAAAAAAAAGAAAACGCAGCGGAGAGATGGCGAAGGACAGGACACACGGCATCAGGGCTCTGAGAAGGCAGATGCTTTAGTGGGGTCAATAAAACAAGACGTGGCCCAACTTGTGCAACACGGAGTTGCACAAAATTGCTAGTTTGTGCAACCCTGACTTTCTTTGCCGTACGCTAACCTAATTAGAAGAGTGGCTCTATACTTTTCTCCCTGCAGTGTGATTCGGTAGACTTTAAATTGCTGAATGGTTGGGTTAGAGATGTACAGAGGGAGAAAAAGAAAAAGGAAAATAGCAACTAGGGGAAAAACAAGTGACATAAGAGCTTGGAATCTACTACTACCAACCCTAAAATTAGTCTGAGGGCTGCCCCGGGACTATTTGTGCTTTGCAAGAGTTGTGATAAATAGTTTAATGTGAAGGACGGACACGGCCGGGGCTCCTGAGAAATCCCTCGAACGCGTCCTCCCCAGAAACCGCTCTCCCATGGCTCTGTTTTTATTGGGTGGGGGTGGAGGGGGGGAGGTGGTGGATTTGTCGAGTTGTTCCAAAACATTACGTCAGTCTTACTGTAGCCAGGACCATGGCTACCGCGGAGGGAGAAGGATCCAGCTGTAGGAGAGGGCAGCATGAGTCTACACAGACACACACACGCACACAAAAACACACACACAGTTGAAGAGGACAGTAGTCCATTGTCCCTGCCTCCTAATTACATAACCAGGAAAACTAGAGGGAAGCATAAAAACGCGGTCCAATGGGAAGAATCCTGCAGTAAATGAAATATCGCAGGAAAATAACACCTCCCGTTAACATGCAGAAGAAGTCCATCTGAAATACGTGTCGCCCCCCCCCCCCCCCCCCCCGAGGCCCGTGGACCAGGAAAGTGCCCTATGTGTGCCGACTGATGTCGAGTTTAACTGGCTGAACGGTTTGGTTCTTCTTTCTTTATTTTTAAAGAAAAAGGAACTTCAAATAAAAAAAATAGAAAAAATACAGAGCCATGATCACAATAATAAAATCAGTCAGAAAAAAAAACATACAGCGTTGTAGTGAGTACAGCGTAAAAAAAAGCAAACAAACAGCCTGTGCCTCCCTTCGTTTCCTTTAAAAGACTTACTCGTGAAGCCATTTTGTGTTGTAATTGAAATATCTTGGTCTAAATGTCTGACGTCCTGAGGTATTTCCTGACAGGGGAGGCAGAGCTCAGGATTCCGGACCCCCGGGGCCCAGCCCCTGCAGCACCTCCAGGGCCGCCGTGGCCCTCCGGTGCCGGAGCAGCAGCCGGGCGTGCTCCAGGGGGCAGCAGAACTGGGGCAGGGCCGGGAGGCGGTCCAGGGCCTGCTGGGCCCGGAGGGCCTGGGCCCGGGCCCGGGCGCCCGTCGGGCCGAGCGCCGCCGCGTCCGTGAGCCGGGACTTGGGGGCGAGGCGGCGGAGGTGTCGGTGGAGCAGCTTCACCCACTGGAGCGGCTCGGCCCACAGGTTCCGGTCCCCCTTCTCAAACAGGAAGTCCTCTTCATCCTGATCAGAGGAAACACAAAAACAGAGTAAATCACAACACAACACGACTCAACACACTAAAGCCCATTTGGCCAGAAAAACCAAAAACAGTGAGCTCGAAAACGCCAAAATGCTCCGTAAAACCCAAGAAAATTCAGGGGATAATTATCCTTTCGCTGCCATTAGCAACAGTGTCTATTGTAATATACTCCTGAGATTCATCGTTTGTTTAAAAATATAAATACACATATCAAGCCGTGTCAAATTCCTTTGGGTGTATTTGTGGTAATCGTCTCCGAGGAGGAGCCGTTTACAGTAACATTGCTCAAACGCGTTCCCTGTGGTGCCAGCTCCTAAATGGAGAGCTAAGCTAAATGTGGGTTGAGAACGGGCCGTGGTGTCCCAGGGTATTCTGCTATTGTGGCTGCTCCTGCGAGCAAAACAAACACACGGGTCGGGAGCAACAATCGACATGTGCTCTGGATTTCTACGCTTTAAGACAACCCAACCAGCAGACTGACCTGATGAACAGCAGTTTCAAAGGCTTTAATTGACATTTAATATGCGAATAGTAATCTGCGGAGCCCGATATGCAAATTTCATTTCAATATCTCGGCGTCTTCAAGTGTTTTCAGGTTGGATATGGTCTTTTGCAGTGCAATACGATGAATTCCACATGGTTAGGAATGGTTATAAGACCTTATTCAGTTATTTTTTACATAATTTGTTGACCTGATCTCCCTATTTCTTGTACACAAATCGAGGCAAAAAGCAAAAACAAGCAAACAGTTGCTCACCAGATTGGAGGCCTCGTCGGCCGCTTGGTCCTCGTTGCCCTCCTCATCTCCCAGCAGCCACTGCGTCAGAGCCAGGACGCCGGCCCCCGCCTGCCCCCAGGCCTCCAACAGCCCGCACAGCACCTCCATGCCCACGCTCAGGGCGGCCTGCGGGCACACAGACACGCTGGCCTCGCCTGGGGAAAAAAAAAACCCAAAACAAATTCGATTTAAAAAAAAAAAGTGATGCATATTTAACTCAGTCACAAAACAGCTTCAAATTCTGACCGGAAATCATAATCCCTCAGAGGTAGATATCACTGTGTAGCCACATGTTGAATTAGATACTTAGTTATGATGTTTTTTTTTAATGGTACAAGGATTTATTGAATAGAATCTCATCTCTGGTAATCATTCGTTTGGTAGCTTTTTAGCTCAAAGGAGGTTAACAAGAGGTAGTATTTTCAGAGCACTCAAAGATAAAACCATAGTTATTTTGATTTTCTCATTATTACTGGCAAGTTTCTTTGTTATTTGACCTCCCAAATCCGTGTTTATATAACTAAATGATCAGTCTGTGGGTCAAGCAACGCAAAGCTAAGCCATAATTTGCTGATATGAGGAGTCAGCGGTTAGTTACCTTGAATTTTTCTGAATGTAAATATGTTGTGATGACCTACCAATATAATAAAATAAAAACTCAACGCATTAATCAATTTAACATGTTACCAATTTGATAAGCGTTCATTCATTTTACTAGGTGAATATTGTTTGTTGTTTACAGCTGAGAAAATAGATGTCACTCTTATGTCTTGTTTATCGTGCTGTTTCCTTCCTCCAATAAGGAATAATACTTAAAAAAGAAAATCTAAAATGAATAATCTAATGTTTCAAATAAATTTAAATCTGCTGGTAAGTATAAAAAAAGTCAACAACGACGCTTTCAGGACTCAAAAGCACCTGAACTGTTTACGAGGTGCCCGTGTTGAGCTCTTTGCGTTTTTTTTCTCTTTATTGTTTCTTTTGAAGCTTCATCAACCATGTAAGTGCGTGTTTGAGTGATACTGACCCAGCCCACAGTGTGCTGTGAGCCGCCGGAAAAAAACACGGCTTCTGGTGGCGTGTCCCTAAATCTAACATAATTACACACAAAGTCTGACTAGCACCCAAACTGAAATAAACGCTCGGAAATAAATCAGCTTGGGCAGATAAATCATAAAGCTATTATAGCGCCCGCCATTCTAATGAAGGGAAAAAGAAAAACGAATGTGGACAGGGTAGAAAACTTTTGGATTAGGATAAAAAATATTCTCGGCGAGTTGGGCCGTTCTGAAAAACGAAAGGGAGGTGGGACCGTCGAGGTGTGGAGGATGGAAAACACGCCCGGCCTCCCCGGATTCCCCGAGGCGGCCCTCGTTTCTTGTGGGTCTGGGAGAGTGTCGGAGCCTGCGGCTTTTGCGAATTTTTTTTTTTTGGGCGAGTGACACAGGGCTGACGCCGCCAGCCCGACTTGTACGCGCGTTCGCGACGGCCTTCCGAGAAACAGGACCGTAACTCACGTAACCAGCCATCATTAGGGTGTGTGTGTGTGAGCCGGTTCCGAAATATTCGGAGGCTCACACCAACGTGCAGTTAAAGCTGGAAACGCTGCCTTTGATCCTCCGTTTATGTGTTGATGAGTGGATGCGAGAAGATGGATGTGTAGACGTAATGGTTTCCTTTCTTTTCTTTTTTTTTTTCTTCTTTTCCCCTCAACAGATATAACTTACAACTCTGTTTTACGTGAAAAAAGAAGTGTAGGACCCGAGGTTCTGGTATAGATAACAGAGGGTAAAAAATGGTGACTTTAATGCCTGAAGCAGCGGCTCCCTGTTGGAGGTTGTGTGTCCTTGTGCGCCTGTGTGTGTGTGAACACACAGAGCTGACACCCTGATAACGGCGCGGACTTCAAAAGCCTTTTGAGAGCCGCTAGCCAAAACACGACCACTGTGGGAAGGGAGGAAGGAGGAAGGGGAAGGTGGAGGTATACGAACCCCCATCAGCACACATACAGTTAAAAAAACACACACGCGCGCACGCACGCAGAGCTGAGAACCCAGGTTGCTTTTCATCTTCAGAGCAGAGGCGTAAAATCGGAGCTGGGGCTGAAGCCCGAGTGTGGAGGGAAACCCGGCCTGTGAACACCAGAACCCGGTGATTGTGGTGTATTAAGAGGAGATTTAAGAGTTTAAGAGCTTGAGTGACAAATTCCTTTCTTTACCAGCAAGGCCGCCCTTTTTCGGGACGGCCCTGCCCTCTGAAGTCCGGCTCAACCGTCCCGGCGGCCCCTCCCGCTCCCAACATTAAGGGATATAATGGGGGGGGGGGGGAATTTTAGCCGCATTCAGCCCATCTACTTTTCTCCACAGAGGGGTTTTCACACATCGCTTCACACCATTCGCCGTCTCCGGCCTTTTGCTGCGAAAGGCCTCCTTTTCTCAAGGGGATAGTCTTTCACGCTGTTGACGTGATGAGCGCTTTTGGTGTTTGGGTGCGTGCGCGCGCCCGTGTGTGTGTGTTCGCGCGTTGTTTTTTTGCGGTAAAAGATTGTGAGACGGTCCGCGATGACAACATTAAGACAGTGAATGAATGGGGTGAGGCTGTGTGTGTGTGTTTGTGTGTGTGTGGAGTTGGCAACCAGATGTGCGCATTGCTGGCACTACTGGCGTTGGTCTGACACAGTCCGGGGAAAAACTGAACCGTGTGCTACTTGTGGAAAAAAAAAAAAAAGTACAGTTGAACTATTCTGTAGTTTTGGATTTTTTTCTCTCTTTTTTCTTCAGAAATTTGGTTGGATTCCGAGAGACAAATCCGTGACTTTAGCAGCTGCGTTCGGGTTAAAGCCTACGGTGCCATCTCCTCAAGTCCTGTGCAAAATGCAAGAAAAAAACAAAAACAAAACACAAATTCTGCCAGCCACAACCAAAAAAAACCTCCACTTTCCAAGGCTGGAAAGTGGAGAACAGACTGGTCTGCTGTACAATCAGGGCTAATTAGAGTATGGAAAAAGAAAAATTAGTTCATCATCTTTCGTTTTTTTTTTCCACTCCAGATTGTCACATTTTCAAGAAAGTAACACTTAGTTAATGGGATGCCAAATACGATTTGTGTGAGTGATATTTAATAAATATAAGCAGTATACTATATATTCTATTAGCAAGCTGGCCTTCTGCTGACTGCCTTCACAGATTCCCGCCTCAGTGTGAGTTGTTTCTTTATAAAAAAAACCCTCATGGTCATGGTTGCCACTGTTTTTTGTGTTTTTAAAAAAAAAATCACCAGCAAATGCTGAGGAAACAATAGGGAAAGGCTGGAAGGGAATGCAACCAACAGACATACTAATCGATGAAGGCACAGTTATGCATTTGGTCAGCCTTTGACATGATTGTGATCTCCCACGGCTCTTTGATGCGACCGCTTTGGCTCCCTGCTTCCCATCGAGTGCCAACGCGCAAGGACTTTCACAATTCCCGACACGAGCAAGGCCGACAATCTTTTAGTCTAAACTCGACTTAACGAGGAAAAAAAACAACAAGATGGACAAAGACACAAGCCGATGTCTTTCTCCATTCTCTTTAGCTGGCCAAGTGTTAAATATGTGTAAAATACGCCGGGACTGAGTTCTGAAGAGGACAAAAACGCCTCAGATGATAGAAAAAGCCAAGAGGGAGTTGTCTTTTTCTTATTCTTTCAAATGCACGCAAGACGCGGATGGAATTTTGACTTCTGAAAGTAGATGTTGTTTAAGAAAAACTGTGATAAGGGCTGAAATCTCGAGGGAAACACTATGGTGCAGGGCCTTGAGACGGGCCAAAAATAAAGCCCGACAGACAAAATACTCAAAAGCTGTCATTTGGTTTCCGTCCAGCTCCTGCAGCATTACTGACCGATTTGTTGAAGATGATAATTACATCCTGCATTAGGTAAAACGACTCTTGCCGAGCCTCTCTTTGACAAAGGTACAGCAGATTAAAATCAACCCCGTCGATGACGCAAGTACTCTGATCTCGCCCTGTATCTGTTATTTTCCTTCCTGTTTCGGTCCAGCTCATGTTGAATTGTACAATTTTGGTTTCATATTTCATATTCAGTTGTATACGCACACACGCACAAAAAAAAAAACCCAGCTTGGTGACCAGTTGACGCACAAAAAGAAAAACTCTCAGCCGACTGATGGAAAACAGGAGGTTAATTAAACGGAGAATTACGATCGGGATCTAATCACTGGACAACAACAATCCGAGTCTGTGCGAACGACCTCTTTTCGCCAAAAGAGCCCGGCCTCGTCCAGGCAACCCCGGCCGCATTAAAAAGGATCCTTCGCTCTACGGCGCGTCCGCCCGCTGAGTCTCTGCAGCTGGAGGGGGTGTCGGGTGTCCCACTGAGTGGAGGATAATTAGTACAGAGGGGGTTATCAGTGGGCTGTCAGGACGGTGAAATCCGAGAAGGCCCTGACGCTTCCCCGCACTGGTGTCCTCATGCTCTTTTGTACCGAGGCTTACTTCTTTAGAATGAACTAAATGAAACCAAATCAAATTAAATTAAAAGGCTATGAGTTCTACATCCCTTCCCGTTATTAACTGTCCCCTCCGAGCTCTCCTCGGATTGATTAAGCCCCCCGGGCAGAGTCCATCCTGTCCCACAGTTTGGTCCTCGGCCGCTTTCCCAACGGGCCGACGCAAAAGCAGGGAGCGGGACCCCCCCCCCCCCCCCCCATCTTCAAATGCACAATCCAGGAAGTGCTCCGAGAAGCGCAGGCGCGAGGTAGCTGGGGAGGTGCGAAATCAAAACGAGCGCTTTACGGCCCCCGACTTCCCCCTGCTAACGGGGAAAAGAGCCGAGACCAAGGGAAACACAACACAACAGGAAGCACAACAAACAAAAGTGCAAACGCCGGCGGAGAGAGGGCCGAGCGTTAGCATAAAAATGACGCTCTGACAATATGCTGGAGGCTCCTGGAGGCTCCCGGCGTTTGTCGTGAAAGCCCCGCCCGCGGTTTGGCCGAGTCAAAGGGATCAAACGAAAAGCAGTGGGAGGCCGAGAGAGGCTCCTGCCTGTCTGCTTCACGGAGAGAGAGCCGGCCGTCATCTGGAGCCGTTTCAATGCCTATCAGAGAGGATTCGCAGATCGTCGATCATGGAGCTGAGCTCCAGAAGAAGAAGAAGAAGAAGAAGCTGAGTCATCATTTTACATCTGATATTTAGCTACATAAAGAACTCTCAGAACGAGCGTTGACCTCTGGTCTCTCCAACTCAAAGGCGTCCTTAATTAGACAACATCAGGGCTTCATGCTTCAGAGAGAGGCGACACATCTTCAAAGGAAACGACTGTTTGGTGGTAAATTCAGCCTCACGCACAGAAAACGGAGTAACCCTTTAAAGCGACGTCTTTCTCTCTCGCAGACGTAAATATAAATATCCGTCACGCGATATTTGTCACCTCGAGAACGTTGTGACATGACGGGTTTTTGCAAAGATACGGACCGCTCATACACACACCAGGAGTCCTGAAGCCCGGCGAACGCTCAGATGATGCGTATCTGCAATCAGATAAAGGCAATTTCATAGAAACAGAGGCTGCATGGTGAGGCAAAGACAACTAAGTTTGACATGCTTGGATTGAGAAATAACGAAAGCAAGGCCCTCGAGTCCAACAACCCACGATCACGCACACCGCAACTGGGCCAAACGGCAGTTATTACTGCAGACCGCCTGGAAATAACAATTATTTATCAATTAATCAATCAATTGTTGAGCAATTCTATGGTTTCTCTGTTTTACGCTTACTGTGAAAATGGGGGTTTGGAACATCTACCTACTGGGCCCTGGAGTCATAAGTGGACTCCCTCAGGTGAACCCTGCACCTTTGGCGACCCAAAACATAAATAAATAAACAGCCCAATTACATATTTCTGTGATCATCAGCCATGTAAGTGCTTACTACACAACCAATTCTTTGACGTCGGGTCCTTTATTGTTGTCTCGAGCATGTGCACACCTACAAATGCTGTTTGTAAGTTCCGTGTAATTGGTCACATTCAGTCAACTGCATCATCCAGATGAATCAACACAAGAAGGGCTTTTTTTTTCCGTACAAGCGTGTGCCAGCCTTACTGTTAGGGAAGTAGGTTACACCAGGCTGCTTGTCTGGTCACGGTTCACCGAGTCAGCAGAATGTATAAACCTGTGACTTCGTGTACCTTTGAGAGGGAATGCACTGAACAGGCATGGGGACAGTCTGACATTTGCATGTTGACAAGTTTATATTATCAGTCTACCATTTGGAAAACGATAGGGAGTCACATTTTCTTGATAGCAAGGTGAGATAACGACTGTCACTTTCACGCCTGGAGCTGCATCAAAAGGCAATCAACAGTGGTAGATTTAAAACCAAGAATAGAAACAGAGAACAGTGTTAGCCTGGCCTTTTAATAAAAGATGTTTACTAATCATTAGGTCATTCTAAAATGCACTGAAAGAACATCAGATATGTAATAAATATAAAAAAAATAATAACTGCTTTCTGTCCAACAAAAGTATGTGCTTTGGTTGGATTTGGACAGTGCCAGGCTAAGCTAATGCCTTACTAGCAATTTCAAATCGTTAGATATAGAGACACAAATCCATTTTGTATTCATCCACTTATCCAAAATAATCCCTGAGTTCTAATAATCATTCTTTTTTTAAAGAAAAAAAGTGTTTATTTGATTCACGCATTTTTTAAAAACATTTAACAAGGTGATAACAACTGTAAGCTAAGCTATTCTAGCTAGCTCATTACGATTAGATAACTCATATTTCTATTATTAACAACTTTTTTGAACATCAAAATAAGCATTAAGACAGTGATGGAAACATGACAGGACCCTATATTCACTGTGGTAGTATTTGGAAGACATGTTTCTGGTTCTGTTTTGTCTTATCCCTGACCCAGCCAAATCTCTCTATTAAAAATTATCCCTCTGTTACTCCTCTGAGCATTTTTACAGCGTTGGCGGTCAAGAGAGGATAAGTAAAGTCTTATTTCAGACTAAATTAGTCTGGAGGTATTTGGGTAGTGTTGATGATGCTGGTGGGGAGCGCAGGGGATGTGGGGGGGGCTAAATTAGATGTGTTCTTCCTGTCGGGGGACAATGGCCCCAACTGTGGGTCACGGCTAACAGGAATGAGCTTGACCTCACTTGATGTCCTCAAATAAAGACTGCTTCCATCACACCAAATGTAGTTAAATACTGTAAACATCTTCGTTTTTAACTCATGAGAAAACACCTTGTTTAGTTTGAACTTTGCAACCAAGCTGCTTCTCCGAATTGGACAAGCATCTTTATCATTTTCTCACTTTCTGTATCTTGAGTGTGTGTGTGTTTGTGTGTGTGTGTCTCCCCTGTGTGTGGCTTTGTGTGGCCGGGGCCAGACCCTGTTCCCACATTTCTGCCTGTCCCTCCATATCAAAGGGCCAGGAGTCGTCACTTCCATCTCAAGCAGCTAACACCTCAGACACTTGACTCTGCAATGGCGGGTCATAAAACGCAAACACACACACACACACACAAACACACGCGCAAGCACGCACGACACCTCCGCGTGGGGCTGACAGACACGCCGGGTCTGAGGGGAGTGGGAAAGTTACACAGAAATAACCCCAGCACTCTCTCGCGGCGACCCGCGCGCCCACATGAGACGCAGGCCGCACGGGGCTGCTTTTTTTCCACTGGCAGGCTCGGTACTGTGAAGGTCTGGGCTGGAACGGCATGCTGAGCTATTTTGTTTCCGTTTCTCTGGCAGCCGTACAGCGCTGGGGCTCAGCCTACTGACCTGCCGTGCTGCATAGGTCAGGGAGCAAAAAACCTATCGGCATAAGATGGGAAAGTTTTGGAAGTTTTCTTGTTAACATAAAAAAATTCACCGATTTCTTCTGACAACACACACGGTGGCACATGGGTACGCTTCTCGTTCGTAAAGGTCGCCATCTTGACCACGCAAGGGAGGGAAAAAGGGGAAACCGACTGCAAATAATCTGCCGTTTGAATAATTTGTTGAGGTGCCAATGCTAGCGGCTAGCTAGCGAACTGTGGAACATTTTATCGTGTTGTTGGCGCTCCAGTGGCAGATGTGTGTTCATAGGTCAACAAGTTGTAAGTAGTAATGGGGTCTGCTGTGGCTGTTTGTTATCAAAAGGTCTTTGAACAGCCACGAGGCTTTAGTTTGAACTTCTGTTAGCAGGATTTCGGAAAGGATTCAATGGAATAGTGTATTGTCCACCTAAATAAGCAAATTGTGTGTTTTTAGGAGCAATGACGACTGAAATGACAGGGTTCAGATGCCTGACAGAGTGGAGGCTTTTGAAAAACAATATTAAAATAATTTGCTTTCGCTAGCATCGTCCACGAGCTGTGCATTGCTTCTTTTTGTGTTTCCATGTAAATGTGGCCATGGGTTACCACTATTTACGAAAGTCTGTAAAAAAAAGAAAAAAAGAAAAAGTGACGACTATAAAGCAGTTTGTTTTCTTCACTGGTCCGCCTACACGTGGGACCTTATAGAAATGAATCAAAGAAAACAACTCCAGACTGTTTAGCAGCTAAAATCTGCTTTCCAGAAAGTATAGAAATAGACATAAGACATAAAACTCAATTATTAGTATTGTTGGTAAACAAAAGATGAATAAATACAATAAAATGATTGGCTGTAAGTTCACTGGTATCTATTGCATCTTCATGTGGCCAAAACTGTCAGAAAAAAAAATCCTGGAATAAGGAATATTTTTTCAAATTTTTGCATTTTAGTTTAGTTTAGAGTAAAAAGGTGCGGAAAATATTGACTAAATTTGATTTAAATTTTGATTAAAAAACCAAAAAAACATGCAAATTATATTGTGTGTTTATAATCTTTAATTTTATTAACAAAAACAAATTCGGATTAAAAAAAGTCCTAATCTTTTCATAATTTTTTTTCGGGGGCGATTTAAAAAAAAAAAACACATTAAAAAAAAAAGTTTTTAAGTAATTTCAGTCCTGTAAATGACTGACCAGTTAACCGTCTCCCGTCCTTCTGCGTTTGCTGTGTGCCAAGTCGCTGCTACGCTCCACGTTTTGAAACAGCTGCATCATCGGGGTACATTTCTGAATGACTTGGCGTAAGTGTGAAAGCTCATACAAGAGAAAGGGGATAAACGCTCGCTGGCTTTTTCCAGCCTTCTGTCCAAAAAGGAAGCGTAGGTCATTTTACGGAAAGTGACACACGCTCTCGTCTCCCGCAAATACGGAAAACCGTCTCCAAATGAGAAGTGAACGGACAAAGGAGGATTTCCACACTTACTTTTCTACACGCTCACGCACACACACGGACACCCACTCTGCAATTATGCCTATTGTGCTCACTTCCTGTCGCGGAGAAAGAAAACCTTTCCATCTTAGTCATGCCGCTGACCTCTATCTCCCTCTCAGATTGGTAGCTGACAGCTTATCTTCACCCTGTCTGGCCCTATGTACATAAACAAGCGGAGAACACACAGGCGCACACACTGCCTTTGGATAAATACTGGTATCAAAACACTTCCAGGAATCTTAAGGGCACTTCCTGGGCGCTCAGACCACGGTGCAGACTGCTTTCAAAGGAAAATGTAATCGCTCTTATCGGTTTATCAGTTGTTTTCAGTGGGCAAATAAAATAAACAAGTAGCAAAATTAAAAGGAGAGAAAGAACGCTAATACATGCCTTCACATCCCATCGGTTTGCCCCTTTTTTTTTAAATTATCTTTTTTATTCCCAAAGATGTTTTCGCTGTCTTGTGTTATGTTAGAAGATAACATCACTGCTGAAATGACACTCGAGTGGTGTCATTCAGCACTTAGCGGGGAAACTGGAAAAGTGGAGGAAGCCAGTGTGAAAACAGGAAGTCGCAAGAAGGCCCGACTAAAAGCTGGAGGCCGTCGGTCCTCTCGGAGCCTCTGCGGGGATGAAAACCAGCCTTAATTCGCGCGTGTTGGCGGAATCCGCCTGGTGAAGCCCGCCATTATACGGCTCTGCAGAAAACAGGCTTCAGACATTCCACAAACAATGACACATGACCGCACGTACACAAACACACACGCGCACGCTTCCTCGCTCTCGCATCCAAACTGCCAGGCTGGAGTTAGCGCCCTTCGTTCCAGGAATGCTCCCCAACCCCCTTTGCGCAAAATGATGTAATCAAATTCTTTTTTTGACTCCGGCGTGTGTTTTTCTGCCTCGTTCGCAGATGCGACTGCGCCATTTCCGAGCGTTAGATTCGGTTTTTACTCGGAAAAGACACAAGGAGGCCGACCAGGGAGATGAGGGGAGTGAAGTACCCACCGCCGTCCTCATTAGAGTGTGAGAAATAGTAAGTAATCCACGACGGAGCATCGAGAAGAGTCAAATCCAAACGCCCAAACAGAGAAACATGCAGATATTATTCAGTGGGACTCGTACTTAACAGGGATCTTATTGTTTTTCAAGGCCATTGGGAAATACAAATCCAGAAATCAGCTTAAACATCCCAATAATGTGGTGTTTTCTGGAGGTTCTCTGACCGTCACCGAGTTGACAAGGTGGATGTTTTAATGTCAATTTTGCAGTTGTGATCTGATGTGCAGCTTTACAGAATATACTCATATCTAATTACTACATTAAAATGTGTGCAGCATTAAGGCCTGGTTGACTCGAGTTGAGCACGTGGGGACAGCAATGCTTTCTAAAACCCAAATGTCGTCATCATAGTGGGTTCATCTTGGTTTTTTAACTTATATTTCGACCCTCTTGGTGAGACTAAAATCTTTACGCGAATCTTAAAAGAACAATAAATCAAGTTTTGGGCCGAAAAACAAGACATTGGGGTCCACAACAGTTGAGAATCGGCAAGAATAACCTTTTAGAGAAACAGATCAAGAATCATGGAAGGACTTAACGTTCCGGTCTCCTTCCAAAGGAGCAAAATGAATTAGCCAATAATTATGGTCCTGTTTGTTACTGCTCGTGAAATGAAAGGTTCATTTGTGCGCAGCCGTGTGTACCTGAACAGAGGAGGTGAGTGGGCACGTGGGCGGTGAAGTCTGACGCGGAGTCTCTGACCTCCTGGTCCTCGTCTTGCAGCAGGAGGAACAGACTCCTCCACAGCGAAACGGTCGTGGGCAGGCCTGGCGTGCAGACCGGTATGTCAAAAGCAGCGTGGGTTTCCAACAGGCAAAAGAACGGAAAAGACAACATATTTGTACTCACCTAGCGGGAGACGGGGGTTGGTCAGCAGGGTGGACGTGCAGCCGACCAGCACCTCGGCCGCCGCCAGCTTGACCTCGGCTGGCTGCTCCTCGCTGCAGCATGAGCACACCAGCGCCTCCCACTGAGCCAAACAAGCCTCCGCAGGCGCTCCCTGGAGTAAAAGGAACAGCGGGTTAAGGAGCTCTAAACTGCTGGAAATTCTCGCTTCGAAATAAATTTTCGCTTAAAAAACCCCCCAAAAAACCCAGACGAGCAAAACTCTAACGCCGCGAGGCTCTTTTGCTGGTAATTTAGAATCTTTATTCTCTTTATTTTAGAATCTGCTGCATATCATACACAGGGGCGGAACTACCTACTTTCTGAGGGGCATGGATACACAATACAGCACCATTACGCCAACCCCTGAATAAAAAAGATAAAAAGCTAACTTTTTTGTCAAACAAAAACATAAGATTTCGAGTGAACTAATATCCCTCCTGGATATCCGATTGGATGCTGCATCTGCTCCGACTTATCAGATACAACAGCAATGTAGGGTCGCAGCTCACTGAAGACGTTTAAACTCAAGTGTATTACTCCTAAGTTCTTCATTTATCTGTTTTATTACACCGTTATTAACTCAGAACCATTACGGGTGGAACACATTTCCAAAGGCAGGAAGCAGAATTGGCCGCAAGCGACTGTTTACGTGTTCTGCTTTTGGAAGCGTGCCAGGGTCGGACGTCATGAGGGTCAGTGAGAAGGTACCTGTAGATCAGAGGTGACCAGCTCGGCCACTAGCTGCGAGGCCATCGTCAGGGCGGCGCAGAGGAGCTCCACGCTGAAACACAGGCACAAACACCCGACATCAGCATCTGTACGCGAATCACGCTGCCTTGTTCTATAGGGATGCTTTGAAGGCCCCTTCGGACTAGATCCTAATCGGCTCAGCGAGCGACTTGACTTTGTTTTTAGGGTTTTTCGTTTGAGCGGTCGCATCCGGTGGCCGTTCCATTCATAGCAGCCACTCAGGCTGAGGAGGTTCCAAGTGAGCCAGGCTGAAAATGTGACTTCTGTAGACTGTGGGCCACTTATTGGGTAGAGATCGACATCGTTGCATAGGTCATGGAAGTCATTCTTGAATTGTGGGCTGCAGGTCCACCACTGCCTAGATGTCTTCACCAGACTTTCCTTATGCCTTATCATAACTGACCCACGCACTTGTTACTGTCAAGTGCTACTCTCTTGCAACGTAAAAACGATTAGTACCGGGTAAAGTCATGTAGAACTGTGGGGGTATAGGTGGAGAAGGTCCATAAGGCTCCGGCCTTAAACAGTTAGAGATGGAGATTTAACAACAGCGCCAAACAAAAAGCTTGTAAAAGGCCTTTTAATTGTACACAAGCACAATTGCATCACCTGGAACCCATTGCGGACATGTAAGATGCCGCCACAGGCTGCTGCCCGCCACTCATAACTCCGCTGCATAGCCCACAATGGAAGTGTGCTGGTAGTCACCGCTACATCACAGGCCACAATAGCCCCAGTGCTATTCGATCTCGTGGGCGATCACAAGGGCGACCGGCAACCCAATCCTATCCGTCCCCGGCTCTAATCATAACCCTGGGGCCCCGCTGGAGGGGAAAGTGGATCCCCGGGTCCAGAGATTGTGGCCAAGAACATGCTCGCGGGGCTAAAAAGCCTTTGTAATCCAATCCTTATTCGAGCCTGTATTCTCTTGTCGGAGGTGAGAAAAGTACAGCGGAGGCTTGTCAAGGAAGGTGTGTTTGCCTACCAGTGCACTGAATGCGCACACGTACACACACACACGTGTACTTGAACACTGGAATACTGGAACAGCATGTGCCAAGTGAGCTTGCGGTAAAAGAGAGAGAAGGGCTGCATGAGTCATGAGTCTTTCATAAACTCTTGACAATAACGCAGCTTTAGGCCTGGCAGGTGTGATCAATCTAACCGAGGGGAATAATGGTGTAAACGGAGGCCCCTGAGAGCACAGAGATCCGATTTCAAATCACGTAAACGTTTCCATGCCTTCCGTGGCGCTCTCAAAACCAACCGGCCTCTGAGGCCCGGAGGACGGGTCGCCCACCGAAATACCTCTGCCGTCCACACACACACACACACACACACTCGTCTAACGCGGGGAGGAGAGACGGGGAGTGGGAGAGGATCCAGGTGCGTCCACTGACCCGGCGTGTCCCCTCCCACACGGATTCTGACTGTGAATGGAGACCCGACCGCCAGCTGGGGCCTCGGCGCGAAGACTCTTTCAGAACCCAGAATACAAAAAAACAAAAAATCATCGCTCCACACACCTTCCATCGCACCACAAGATCCTGTTTTGACAGCCAGATTTCAGTCGGGGGTCAAAAAGGTTTCCCTCCGCTTTATTACGTTCCTCTCCAAATGGAGGAAAGGATTCAAAAACTATCCGTGTGACCGCCGTGATGTCACCCACTTTTCTGGCACAGCTTCAACTATTCATAGAGGAAGCTACAGTCTGCCAGATTCAAATCAGGAATTGACACGGAATCCCAATTTTACTCGTAAAATTTTGCACGTTAAATCAGACAAACTGGGAAACTCTATTTATTCAGTCATAATGAAAACTGTAGAAAAAAATATGATGATATGTGTGGATGTTTGTTTATTTTTTAAGGCGGAATCTTTTAAAACACGATCAGGAGAATGAACATTTTAGGTCCTTGATCAAATGAATGCATAAAAAGTTTTGCATTTCTTTGATGAAAGCAGCCTCGCCCTTAATCCATTTCATGCAAAATAGATCCAGTTTTTTGTAAATGTCTTTTATGTCCTGCCCTTTGATGCCCAGTTGGGGGATTCTTCTGTCATGGTAATGGTTTATGATGGTAACTTTTCTTTTCTACCACTCGCATACCAGAATCCTATCTCTCTCAAAAGCCCATGGAAAGCTCTTTAGGTCTTAAAATAAAGACAGCATACATTTCAAAGAAAGCAGGAGACCCTAAATGATATTGAAACTAAACGTGGTCCACCTGTCACCCCCTACGGAGGTTCTAATACCTAAACCCCAGACTCAGATTTTCTGGATGTGGCGGTTTAATCGACTTAGCCACCTGTAAACTGTGAAAGCGACAAGATATCCTTAGGTTTTGGTATTACATGACAACAGTACAAGTTTTTTTTAAAACCAGAATCTGTCCTTAGACTTTCATATAAAGGTTTCTAAGACTACCTTCTTTCCCCTTCAAAACCTTTCCAAAATCAGGAGCATCCCGTCTAAGTGTGATACAGAGATACTAGTGTATTGGGTTGGACTGCTGACACTCTTTATTATTGGACTGTCCCAAAAAAAAAAAAACCCAAGCTTAATCAAAACACTGCAGCCAAAAGATTAGTAGGAAAGACCATGTTTCTCCTCCTTTAGCTTCTCTTCATTGAATTTCTTCAATTGAAAATAAAGTCTCTTAATTTCTTAAATGAGCTTAATTGACCTTAATGGCCAAGCTCCATCATATATTAAACAACTCATATTTAGATATTTTACCGACATGTCTTATGGTTCCTACATTTTCTAAATGTAGGAAGCTTTCAGACCACGCAAAACTTAAGGAACCAACCGCCATCTGGAAAGAACACACCCTCCCTACCTTTTAACATTAAGTTTCAAATGGACTTTTTCTAGTTTATTGTGCTGCTCCTATGACGTTTTTATTGTCCCTGTCTCCTGTCCTCTAAAACCCCCAGCTGGTCGAGTTACCTCAGGACTCAAGGTGAGGACCTAGTGCATTTATTGACTTCCCTTGTCCGATCTTTTGTCAATTGTAACAATTTAGAATGACACAAAGAGGAATTGATTGTATTATTATTCCATTATTACAGATGGATCCTAACTGGCTTAAATTGTATTACCAAGAAATGATAATAAATCATATACATATATATATATGAGAAGTATCTTTGTCAGTTTGTTCCATATAGTGAACAAACTTTCTTATGTGTTGTTACAATATTTTTCCCACAACTTCTATCTGTGGGAACCATCCCAAAGACAAACAAGTCTTGTGCTTGTGCTTTTGGTGACATTGAAGGATGGACAACAGAAAAAAGGACTCGTTTCCGTGGAAGAGCAGATCATTCTTTTCCCACTTGTACGCAACGCTAAACCTGACGAGTGACGACCACCGTAAGAGCACGACGGCCGAACGGGTGGAAATGGCGTGTGGAGGTCGCTGACCTGTGAGCGGAGCTCTGAGCCAGAGCGAGGAGGTGCTGCAGGATCTCCGTCTGGGACCAGACCTGGGCGTCATCCCTCCACGGGAGCCGGCTGCAGGAGTTCAGCACCTTCAGGACCTGAGGGGAGGAGGGGGAAAAGCGAAAGCTTGTGAACAGGTGCCAGGTCCCCAAACAGACATGTTCTCCGCGAGTCGCTGACGGGGAGAGCGGCTCGGGCCCGTCCGTCAGCACAGCTTTGCTGTCCCCCCGGCTGGCGACGTGCCCCCGGATGTATTTTTACCCCGCCGGTCACGGCCCAAACCCTCACTCCTCTCCCAAACACACATCTCTGACATGTGCCCAAGGGATGAGCAGGACCTCAGGCAAACTGGAGGCCTTCCCTGGTCCCCCTTGTTCATTCAGTAGAAGCCCCCCCCCCTTTTGTTTTTAGGGTCTCGTCCATTCAGCCCGACCTCCCCAAAGCCCCTTTTCCATTACCGTCCCGCTCGTATTTTATTTGCCCAGTCACCCTTTTCAGAGAAAGAGGCGGCACGAGGAGGAAAAGAGCTGTTTTCTCTTCGTGTGAGACCCCTGTTAAAATCACACATCTGGCTGAGAACACGTGTTGACGTTCCTCCTGCATATCTCGATGATTATTTTTTCTTTCGGGGGAACCAACCTGTTATTAGAGTTTGAAAATAAAGCTGGCTTTATGGGCTCGGTGCGGGTGGAGCTGGGAGCCAGCGGGTGGACGCGAGCGCCTGTGTGCAAACATCCGTGTGTGTGTTTGTGTGTGTGTGTGTGTGTGTAACTGTATATTTTCGCTTGTTAGCAGTATAAAAGCCCCGCAGAGGTGTGAAGCCTCTCACTCGGGACCGCTGTCCGTTTGGTCAGAATTGGCCACAATGAGGGGTTTCAGATTAAGATGTGGGACGGTTCAGATTTTCGAGATTTTTCCGTCCAGTAGCCCAAATTTTGTCATCGACCCATGCGCTGTTCTCTAGAATAGCTCTGAAATATGTGTTTACATTTTTTAAACGTTGAAATTATGTTGTGGAGCCTTCATTTACTCATTTAAAAAACATTTTTAGAGGCCTCCTGTCTCAAGTCTTGGCATTGATCCAACAATTAAGGGACATTTTTCTTCCCAATTCTTTTGGGAGAAACTTTCAAGCCCAGCCAGACTTATGAAGGTTGTGGGGTCTGCACATGTGGTATATTCTGTCCTCTGTGGAGATGCTCTTATGGGTCAAAAGCCAGAGATAACTTGTGTAGAGTTGCAAGAGGATGGTAGGTCCAGGCTACCCCACTAGTGACTGTAATACAATAGAAAGGGCAGTTTGCAAAAGAAAAACACCAACAACTGTGATAGAAAGGAACTAAAATAAAAGAATAACTGGCATTGTATTAACCTCTTTGAGAATATTTTGGATTCTTTATCATATCTCAAACAAGAGTTGAGTTTACTGTGCTATGGCCCGGATTGGAAACAGAAGATGAGTTGTGTCCATTCCCTTAAAATGCACATAAAACCTGATTTACATTTGAACATTTTTAATCATTCACAATCATGTTTCTACATTCTAGACACAAACAAACGAAAATATCATATAGAGACTAAGTGTACTTGAAAGTCTGCTACAGAGAACTTATTGTAATAAAAAAAAACTGTGTTCATAAACTTCATCAAACTATTAAGCTGAGGAAGGCAAACAAAAAACTTTGGACCCACACTAACTGTTGATGTTAGCATGTAAACGGATGGTGAGCCCATTTAGCATTTGGTAGAGCTAGATATGTGATTAAAACAGCCATTACAAAAGTTAATGTTGATATTATTCTGTATAGACAAATCATTTTGAAAATATTCGGATAGATTAGCATGTCAATAAATGCATTAACAACCACAATGACCAAAAACTCTTGTGAGGAATTGTGGGCATCGTATAGCCTATATTTTTTATCTAGCCACTTATACTGTATTGTGATTAATGGGGTCTGAGCTTTTCTTTGTTTGTTCGTACCAAGTAATTTGACCACTTATTCTCCCGAGGTTTTTCACCACCCCAGCTGGTCTGACCATCGCTGCTGCTTCTGACTTTTACGACCTGCCTTAATGAGCTCCCGTCTTGCAACACACTCGCCTGCCCACACGCTCAAATATACACGGTCACAGGAAAGCGTGCCAATTCGGGCATAAAGACTTTCATAGCTGTGATGTGCAAATAAACAGTGATACCCACCCCTGCATCAACGGGCACGCACACAACTGTAAAGGACCGAACCGGCCTGCGGTGACCCACGGTCCAGCTCCATTTCTTGCCAGCTGTTCGGCCTTTTACAGTCTTGAGGTTTTACTGCTCTTTGCAGGTATGCTATGGCATCATGGGTGAAACATTTCAGGCAAAAAGATACTGAAATGTAAAAAAAAAAATAGCAAGACATGACTTAGACGTCACGCAAATTTTTAAACTTCAAAATTAATTTGCTAATACTTTCGATATGGTTAATATAACTACTCTGGCCATGTTTAATCTTGGAAATACATTGAAGATGACATGTCAAATCGTTTGGAAAAATTACTGGACAGAAAAAGGAACCTCTCCCAGAATCCTACAGGGAGGGGGTATGGCAACGGGCCAGATGGGCTGGGGTGTCCTTGGCCCAGGAGAGGCTCTTCTTTGCTGGTAACAGGCATTAAACAGGCCAGTAAAGCAGGACCTAGTCAAGAATGCCCAGACTTAAACCCGGGGGTAACTGAGCGGGCCTCCTGGCAGCCTGTTTCTCGCTTAATGAGCACACTGGAATAAGACCAGCCCTCCCAAAGGCAGGGAAAAAGGCTGCCCTTTTCTCTTCAAAACCGTTAAGAGTAGAAGTCATGAGAGTATGAGCACGTTGGTCAAACCCAGAAAGCTAGTTTTGCCCTTTCTGCTGTTGAGCAGGTCACGCAAACCTTTCCAAACAGCATTAGTCTGATTAAACTGAGTTTAAGACAAGGGATCTGACACACACACCCACACACACCACTAAGAAAACCAGAGGCAAACAGACTCACTCAAACAATCACGTAAACAAATGAAGCTCCTATAAGGCTTTTGTGGGAATGTGTGTGGTCTTACCTTGGCCAGACACTGGGGTTGTGTCTCGTGGAGAGCGAGCCTGGTCAGGTTGGACAGGGTGGTCTCGTCCAGCCACTGGGGTCTCTTCTTCCCCATCTCCCTCTCCTCCTCCTCTTCCTTCAGCCTCCTCAGGATGCCGTCCACTGCCAGCTCCCTCACCTCGTAATGCGGGCAGCGCAGCAGGCGCTCCAGGAGCTGGGCCCTCGGCCGAACGCCGGCCCACAGCTCGGGGGCGTCCACGCTGGCGCTGAGGGCCACTTGGGCCAGGCTAAGCAGGTACTGGACGCTGCCGGGCTTCGAGGTGGCGGGGGGAGAGTCGGACGTGAGCAGTTCCGAGGCCGTTAGGACCGAGAGGGTGCGCTCGCGAAGTGCGCTGACCTCCGAATCTGAGCGGCACACAAAAACGCGGCGTTAGCTGGTGAAACAGATAGCCCCATTTAGATTAGCTCTCAAAAGAAATAAAGGCCACTTGCGGTTTGGCTAGGTAACACAAAACTTCAGCAGGGATCGACTTTACAGATTTCTTATTCTCAACCTTTGGTTAAAATTCAAAACGGTCTACTTAAATTTGACTTACAACTTTTCGTCGATAACATCCAATGTATCTTTTAAGCCTAGGTTAACATGGCTATCATCTGAACGTAAACCAGTGGAGGGATAAAGGAAAAATCCTAGCCATTGATTTTTACAGTGGTAAAACGGCGTGATTCCCTTATGCATTGTGGTGTTATTTCCCACGATTTAGGCCCAGATGTGTCAGAGGTCTGGATGCCGGCAGGTGCTGTGCACAATTGTGTCACAAATGCAGATTAAAAACATCCCACGTGTCCGTATACGACACTGGAATAACAGCGCCTTAGAGAAGACGTGGCAATCAAAGGGTTTTGCTACATTCCCACATAAAACGCTGATAACGGTGCTAAACCTTTACATTTGGCCAGCTGCACCTGGAGTATGACGGTCTGTTTACGAGCAGCACAGGTGTGGCCGTTGTCCTTTGTTCCCAAACACGGAATACATCTTGCTTAATAACATCAGCAGCGTGCTTAGGGTAGTCTACTTTGACTTTGAAAGTGGAAATGAAAACAGCGTCCTCTCATTTAAATATCGACTGAAGCAGCTATAATTAGCCCCCGGCTTGCTCGCACATGCCCTCGGCATGTGCATCTTTCTGTGGGTATGCTGCGCAGAGCTGGCATCCTCTAAGTAGGCCCAACGGTTAGACCAACTCCATATCCATGGTGCCCCAGGGATGCCAGCTGCTAGTAAGTCTCATCGTGGTATTCGAGGTTGTGACCTTTATCCTTTGCAGAGACATGCTTAACCTGATGGGAGAGGTCTCCTCAGAGGCCTCAGAACCCCCCCCCCCCTCCCGTTCAGTATTTCAGCAGTACGAGATGTTTCTAATATCGTGTTTGATTGCTTTGTCCACAGCCGTTGGAAAACAATAGAAAGACCACATTTGTCGATGCGATTTTAAAAACACCGCATTACATCACCGACTCATTGCTTGGCTTTCAACTTTCAGTTTTGCTAGTTCACGATTAGCAACTGGCGGGGAAACACCTTGAAAACAACACACCAAAGGTGCACGCAAAAATGCGATTTAGATCTAAGGGAGCAGAAAAAAATAACACAGGATTGATCCCATACAACGAGGATGGAAATACAACCAACAAGCACAATAGATCACCACAGTGTCAATCACTAATGGCACAGAGAGAATATTATAGAAAAATACAGTGTTATTTAAACCCAATAGGATTACCAACATACTCCCGATGACTGAGATTTAACTGGTGATATTAACCAGTAGTACGGTGACTTGTATCAGAAGAGAAAGCTGAGCTGGACGTAAAACTATCTATGGATTAAACATGCTTGAAGCTCTCTCAATGATCAGTGTCCCTTTAGTTGAGATATTCCCCGAGCTGTCTCCGACTAACACAGTGGAACTAACACAAGGACACACCCAACAGTGGAGCGAACAGATGCACACAACAGACCAGACGGAGGAAGGCCAGTGTCTTGTGTCCCTTTCTATTTTCACTTTTATAGGAAAGGCTGCGTCAGTGTTTGTTTGGAAATGCCCAGAGACGTGCCAACGCAGCCACCTGTGAGCGGACACCCTCCGAGAGCGGCGCCCGCGCGCAAACGAGCGAGCAGATGTGCGTGCGCACGTGCGCTAATGCTAATTATGACCGAGAGGCCGGGCGGCTGTGGGGGTAACTCGATGCCTTTTCCTAAACCTGCACTCCTCCCTATGGTCTTCTCCAAGACTGCACACAGAGACGGCTTTGACAGCCAGCTCAATTAGTTTAACACACACACACACGTACACACACACAC
The DNA here is from genome assembly GCA_013363375.1 of Menidia beryllina. Classification (NCBI taxonomy): domain Eukaryota; kingdom Metazoa; phylum Chordata; class Actinopteri; order Atheriniformes; family Atherinopsidae; genus Menidia; species Menidia beryllina. The sequence goes on from JABUIW010000010.1 coordinate 1,553,279, forward strand.
ACACATACAGAAGTCTTATGAAACCCGATGCAACTCTATCTGGCCCCCGCTGCACCACTCAAAACGCAGCCTGACAAAAAGAGCGGGAAACGCTGCATTCCTTGAGAGATGTGCCGGGTAACTGTAGAGACCGAGCAGGTTGCTGGTGAACCTGATCCTCAAAGAGGAGGAGTGGGGGGGGGGGTCTGTGGCCAAATAAGCGTAGCGTAATGGTTCTAATGGGGGTTAAGGGCACGGTAATGACAACGGTGATGAAGGGGAAGAAAGAGGGGAAGATGACTGAAGGAGAAAAAGGGGGAGCGTGTCAAAGAACAAGCAGCTGTCTGTCACAGCGGGATGGAAAAAAGAAAGAAGAAAAAACAAAAAACGGCGCTTTGCTACCCTGAAATGTATGCCTGACTTCTACAACAGTCAACAGAAGAAAAACTGAGAAGCTTTCCAAAGTGAAACCAACTAAATCTAAACGATTCCGTCAAACAGTTAAGAAAAGTTTGAAAAGCAAATAACAAAATGAAAGGAAAAGTGGATGGATTATCAAATTGGAGCGGTGGAAGATGGACAACTGACTGAGAATACTCCTGGCAAATGAAAGGCGTGCCTGTGAGAGCCATTTTTCAAGTCTGAACATAAATAGCCATTGTTCTCCCACAGCTGTGACTATTTAAATCCGTGCACAGGTGCAGAGCTGGGACCGGTTATTAACAAACTCTGTTAAACCGTGATTACTATTAATATTTTGGACCAAGCGGCAGCTACATATAGTTTTATTCTATCAAGTAGTTTGGTGTGACTGGTTTCTACTTATTCTGATCCTTTTATGTTTTGATGAATGAACTGAGTCTTTATACTATTGGATTTATTGCATAAAAATCGTCTGATTATTTTTAAAATGCTGGCGAAATGCCTGACATTATTAGTTTGACCTCACAAAGCACCTTGGTTTCACACTCGGCTTTAACAGCAGTCTCCAAACAAAGCAATAAAACCAGGTTTGGAGCCCAGAAAATAATTCATAATTCCTAGTTAAACAGCCTGCCTCTATGGATTTTGATTGAACCCTTCTCCTGGATGTTTTTTCTTTTTTTCCCAGACAAAATGTTTGTTCTACAGCAAAGGAAAAGAACCTGTATGCTACAAAAACGAGAAACAAAAGATTGGCAGAGCGGCAGAGGTAGCACCATCTGGTAAGAACATCAACCCTCCTTTCTTTTAACGTAGGAAGCAGCTGATTGGTAGTGTATCGGCCTTTAAAACATTGCTTGTCTGAACTTTGAAGCACCACGAGACACTCGTTGTACCTTATAGTTAATTGCAAACATTCCAGAGCCTGACACCAACTGGCTTATTTGTCTCTTGTATCTTTCTGTGGGTAGCATCAGCATGATAAGGGCAATTTTATAAGAATTTTGGAGGATTTTTAGCCACTCCGGATCAAATTCAGTGGTCAAGATGTGTTGGAATGTTAGTCTTCAAGGCTGTAATGCTGTCTTTGCTGTTTGTTCTTGGAATTCAAGCTACGGGAAACTGCAAACCATCACGGTTCTCTGGCGCAGGAACACCCAAACTGTTCTCTGAAACCCACACCGTGAAAACACTTAAGAATACACAGAATCCAGTAAGGCCAAACATCTACCACGCTCTGCGGTAATGCTGATTTCCCCCCGCGCATCTGTCATGTTTTAACTGGGCGAAACTCGAGACTTGAAAGGGCACCTTCAACGTGGAGGTACTAGCAGACGCCCGAGCGAACGCAGAACTCTGCAGTCCGAGGCTTGGCAGACGGCAAAAACCCGACAATCACCGCAAATTACACCTGCGCCAATTGAGGGCGCTTCCCATAAAGCGGTGCTTCGGGGGATTAGATCAGCCATCCGTGGGCAAGATTCCTCTTTAGGCTGATGAGCGAGCATTGAAACGGGTGTGATGGCCTGCATTGGACAGGTCAAATATCCGAACTACACTGAACCACAGGATCTAGTTTAAACTAATCTTAGCCGCCCTTTCAGTGGTTTAAGGGAAGAGGGGATGTATAATCAGCTGACTTTGGAAAGAGAATGGCTTTCTTTACACCCCAGTATGCGGAACATGCTCGGAAACATACGCCTGTCCATCAACATGTCATGTAATGTTCGGGGAAGGTACATATAACGTCATTAACATAAGAGAGGGAATGCCACGAAACCAGCTTTATCCTGAAAAAGAAATGTCAACGCTGCCAAGTTTCTATTAGCGCTGCCACAAGCTGTTGAGAAACCTTGCTCCGTCAGGGCAGCTTTAGAAAGAGGCTCGCACGTGCTCGCTCACACTCACAGCTGGATTTCACATCAGCCGACACAGTCATTACCACAACTGTGAAAAACAAATCCCAGACGGTATGCGAGCGCCCGTGTGTGTGTGTGTGTGTGTGAGTGTGTGAGAGAGAAAGAGAACTGAAACTCAGTGGGATCGCTAAAAAGGCTTCCACTACAACCGTTGCACATGCTTGCGTATTGTTCCAGAAAACATTATGAAACTCTACTAATTGGGCATTTTAACAGAAGAGAAAAGGGGCCAGTTATGTTTTATGTGCAGTTGTTAACCATCGGCTTGGAAACGGGGTCAGAAATTGGCCTGCTGACCAAGTTTTAAGTCTCAGATTTGATTTATAAATGAATGCTTTCCACAGTTTAGGCACGCTCGACAGAAGAGCTCCACATGGTGCACAGTCACCCCATTTAGTCAGATATTTGCTTTCTCATCTTGTCGCTGTCACAGCAACTGCATGTCTCCACTCCTGGGTGTTGGCTGGATGACATTTCAACCTTATAAAGTGAAAAAAGAATAGACAAAATAAGGAGTTTGATGGTTTTTGGAACTGACTTTGGTTTTCATATCATAAAAAAGCTTATGGTATCAATCCAATAAAAACTATGCAGTGGCATCCCCTCTAATAATACAGCAGTATTTCCTTTAGACTCACTTTTAAAGGGTTAAATAAATCTTTTTTTATATATATAGTTGCAGGATTCTTCTCTCTGCGAGTCCAAAACAGATTGATTATGTCTAATGAATTTTTTCTACACAACACATCAAATGTAAGGGTACGCTCGGATGACTGGGAGGAGATCCATTTTTTGTTGTTTTTTTTTAAGAGATTAATTTCTAATTACACCGTAAGAATGTGACGGATTTCATTCATAGAACTTGAACCGTCATCTGCAAAGCTCATTTTGAGAAAACGTTGAATACTATTTAGCTTTAGAGTTAGCTTAAACCTAATTTTACAAGAAATTAGGTTAGGTTTAGTTATATTTAGGCTGTTATTGTGCGTTTAGCTGGTATTCTGTATTGATTGTGTGTTTTTAGCCATGTGGGGAAAAATAAAGCTTCGATTAGGCTCACCACATCTGTCACTGAGTGAGTGGCACACGCCTTCACAGTTTTTGTTTTGTAGGTCGCACACAAGTTGCGACACGTGCCAGTTTACCAAAATATCGGAAGGCTGAAACGGCACCAAAGAAACAAGTATTTCCATGAGTTTCCTCTGTTTGAGAGGTCAGGGAAGGTGAGTTTACCCATCAGTAAAAACATAGCTCTATAGCACTACTGGTGAACAAATGCCTCCCAGACTACTAATTAAGATAAACTGCAAGAAATACATAAATTAGATAAAAAATTAAACATCTTTGCTCCAGGAAACAAGTTTGTTTATCAGAACACTCTGATTTAAGAAGGACTTAAAAGTGTTCTGTGCGGCGATATGGCCTTTTATTCTAATAACCCACCATGACGAAGATGATGTCCTAAGGAAAGGTAAATAATAATAATAATAATAATAATAAATAAAATGCGCTGCTATAGTAAAAAACAAACCCTAACAGATAAACAAGCTTTAAACACGAGAAACAGTCATATTTCCAGCTCCACTTGCTTTAATGACTAACGCATCCACTGTTATCATAAAGGGCTGATAAATTAAATTTTACGTGCCATAACATGTCAGGAAAACACACACAACTCATGCAAATTTCAAACGCCTTGAAGTAATAAAGTGTACCCTGCTCTGCTGCTGCTTCTTCTACCACTGGGCCCAAAATGAGCCATCTTCTGAACCAATGAAGACCCCTAAACTCATTAGTACAATGCTTCCGGAGGTACGAATTGAAACAGAAGAGCAGTCCTTTTCTTAAAAGCCATGTGACTTGCCAGATGTTGGCCATAACCGCATACCTGTACGGATTATTAATAAAAGCTCCTAAACTTCCTGCTACAAATACACCATACGACTTGAGGGGACCTCTGAAAATTGCATTAAGGCTAACTCTAACATAAAACATTTTGGTGCAACCCCCCCAGCCTCTCATTTCCCTCCAATCCCCCTTCACACCAAACTTTTCAGCGGCTGGAACAGTGGATGAAGCACTGGGCGATGTGCTTTTTTTTTCCCTTTTTCTTTTTTAATGACTCTGCATGGATCAAAGGGCTGGGGCAGCACACAAAGACCTGTGTTCTGAGCCCAAAGGAACTGGCGGTAAATGCAAAGCTCCTACTTAGCATGAGGCTGCCAGTTAAAAAGGAAAAGCAAATTGAAAGAAACCTGGAGGAAAAAAAAAAAAAAAAAAAACGGTTTTCCTGAAAAAGAGGATTGTTCCATCTTTCGCCACCTTGGTGCCAGGAACTTCTATAGCCCCGCTGCTTTCATAAGAGCCTCACCGACCTGTGGCTTTTTACCTCGACGTCTGATTCATCGGAGAAGGGCAATTACAGAAACAGGAAAAGGCTGAGAGATTAGAAGAGAGGAAAGAGGGAAGGAGGAGAGGAATACGAAGACGGATGATCGGCGAGGCCGGAGGACCCCACAAGAGGAAGGATGACAGATGAAGCTAAAGACAGACTTATGGTAATAAGAGGCATTAGAGGGTGCTTATTTTGTTATGTAAGCAGCAAAGACGGGTCGGGCTGGGCCGGGTCAGACGACATGCTTGTTTGGAGAAATCCTCGGTATTTCCACTGTCAGAACCAACATGTGTTTAGCACATGTTCAAAGCAAACACATGAGCGCCCCTCCCCTCCATAAACTGGGTCATAGGCGCAATCCCGCCATGTGTCGAGGAGATATGCTCCCTTTAGGTTCGCATTCCCCAAAGGGTCTGTGCGCCAGCACATATACACACCCACACACTCACACACACATAGGCACGCTCAACAGGGGGCTTCTCCATGGCTGACTTCTGTCAACACCGGGTCTAAATGGAGAGAGCAGCAGTGCACAGCCTTGTCGTCAGACCTCGCTCCGATGTGGAGGGATGGCGAATCAGAATTCGGAGCAAGTGGCGAAAGGGCAGTTGCTGCTTCATTGGCAGAGGAGCTGCCGGGGCAACTGTCCCACATCAACAGACCTTCAGCATGACTACCAATGAGTTTAGGGGCAAACCTTTTAAAAATAAGAGGAGGTTTCTTTGCGAAGAGGTTTGTGCAATTTCGCAGTGGAGAAATGTTACGGGTCGGTTAATATACTCTCCGTTTGGCCGAAAACAGCACCAGCAATCTGTGGAAAAATGCGGCTGCTCACCTTCTAGAAGGCTGATCCTCGTCCCGCACAAACACACCAACACGTCCAAAAAGGCCCCTCTCGTCACCAGGCAGCAATTCTGTCTGAAACCAGAGAAACACCAACATAGTCTTTGATCCGACAGTAAAAAAAAAAGGAAAAAAGAAAGAAAGAAAGAAGATTGGTTATAGGAAAAACAGTAAAACAAAACAAAAAAACAATTCCATTAACTCAAGGGACTCCTTATTTTATATCGAAACATTACACCCAACTTTAATATAAAGTCATTTGAATTGTTCTCTATGTTTTCTTTTGCACCCACAGCCTGATTCCCAACGCTTGTACAGTGTCCGACTACTGTGTGAAGAGTGTCCCGAAAATGCTTCAGGAAATGGTGCCGTCGAATAAAAAAAAAATTGCAATAGATTAGCAGTGTCTGAAAATGAGTCCATCAAGACCCTCACACAGGACCTGCAAGATTAATCCTTTAAATTCAGCTGATGCCTCATTAGAAATTTTGACAATCAAGAGCTTTTGGATTAGTTATTTTACTTGCTGCTGAGAGCTTTGAGTCAGATGTTTTAAGATCCGTTTAGGGTTGTTTCGGGTTAATTAAGCTTATTTTATGCCATGTTTTTCTCAGAACCGATGTTAAGTAATAGCAAAAACACTCATAGTACTACTATCTCGGCAGTGTGCCTCTTATTTAGTTTGTGGGGCCATAACTGGATTATCTCTGAACCGAGTCAAACAGAATCTCCTGTATGTCTCGAAGGCCCGGACGCAGGGTAAGATTTTGTTAAGGGTGATTTGTGATGTGCTTTAATTTGTGGTTCATAATGTGTGAGCTTCTCATGTGATGCCACATCCAGCATACAAGTAAGTCACTGTTTGCATACACTCACACACACACACTCATATATACATATATATATATACAGGTAAAAGCCAGTAAATTAGAATATTTTGAAAAACTTGATTTATTTCAGTAATTGCATTCAAAAGGTGTAACTTGTACATTATATTTATTCATTGCACACAGACTGATGCATTCAAATGTTTATTTCATTCAATTTTGATGATTTGAAGTGGCAACCAATGAAAATCCAAAATTCCGTGTGTCACAAAATTAGAATATTACTTAAGGCTAATACAAAAAAGGGATTTTTTAGAAATGTTGGCCAACTGAAAAGTATGAAAATGAAAAATATGAGCATGTACAATACTCAATACTTGGTTGGAGCTCCTTTTGCCTCAATTACTGCATTAATGCATGGAGTGGCATGGAGTCGATGAGTTTCTGGCACTGCTCAGGTGTTATGAGAGCCCAGGTTGCTCTGATAGTGGCCTTCAACTCTTCTGCGTTTTTGGGTCTGGCATTCTGCATGTTCCTTTTCACAATACCCCACAGATTTTCTATGGGGCTAAGGTCAGGGGAGTTGGCTTGCCAATTTAGAACAGAAATACCATGGTCCGTAAACCAGGCACGGGTAGATTTTGCGCTGTGTGCAGGCGCCAAGTCCTGTTGGAACCTGAAATCTCCATCTCCATAGAGCAGGTCAGCTGCAGGAAGCATGAAGTGCTCTAAAACTTGCTGGTAGATGGCTGCGTTGACCCTGGATCTCAGGAAACAGAGTGGACCGACACCAGCAGATGACATGGCACCCCAAACCATCACTGATGGTGGAAACTTTACACTAGACTTCAGGCAACGTGGATCCTGTGCCTCTCCTGTCTTCCTCCAGACTCTGGGACCTCGATTTCCAAAGGAAATGCAAAATTTGCTTTCGTCAGAAAACGTGACTTTGGACCACTCAGCAGCAGTCCAGCTCTTTTTTTCCTTAGCCCAGGTGAGACGCTTTTCGCGCTGTTTCTTGGTCAACAGTGGCTTGACACGAGGTTATGCGGCAGTTGAAACCCATGTCTTTCAAGCGACTCTTGGTGGTGGATCTTGAAGCACTGACTCCAGCAGCTGTCCACTCCTTGTGAATCTCCCCCACATTTTTGAATGGGTTTTTTTTTCACAATCTTGACTAGGGCGCGGTGATCCCCATCGCTTGTACACTTTTTCTGACCACAGTTTTTCCTTCCCTTTGCCTCTCTATTAATGTGTTTGGACACAGAGCTCTGAGAACAGCCAGCCTCTTCAGCAATAACCTTTTGTGTCTTTCCCTCCTTGTGCAATGTGTCGATGGTCGCCTTTTGGACAGCTGTCAAATCTGAAGTCTTCCCCATGTTTGTGTAGGCTTCAGAACTGGACTGAGAGACCATTTAAAGCCCTTTGCAGGTGTTTTGAGTTAATCAGCTGATTAGTTTGTGGCACCAGGTGTCTTCAAAATGTAACCCTTACACAATATTCTAATTTTGTGACACACGGAATTTTGGATTATCGTTTGTTGCCACTTCAAATCATCAAAATTAAATGAAATAAACATTTGAATGCATCAGTCTGTGTGCAATGAATAAATATAATGTACAAGTTACACCTTTTGAATGCAATTACTGAAATAAATCAAGTTTTTCAAAATATTCTAATTTACTGGCTTTTACCTGTATATATATATTGCTACTGTAAACCACGGCATCCTACTAAACAAGCTAGCAGACATGGGCATCGAGGGCATTGCACATCTACTTCACTGGAGGATCCTTCATGGTGTCATGGCAAGGCCAAACATCTATGCGACACTACCTCAACACTGGGGTGCCCCAAGGCTCAGTGCTGGGTCCCCTCCTCTTTATGATATACACCACTTGTCTGGGCCCGATCATCCAGTCGCATGGTTTCTGCTATAACCGCTTTGCAGACAACACCCAGCTCTAGCCATCCTTTCCAGATGACCTTTCAGTACCAACGCAAATCTCGGACTGTCTTTCTGACATATCTGCATGGATGAAAGATCCCTACCTCCAATTCAATCTTTCTAAGACTGAACTAATCGTCATCCCAGCCAAGCAAAATATTCACCACAATATCGCCATCAGGTTAGAATCACTATCTGTGGCACCCACCAAGACTGTAAGAAGCCTGGGCATTAATGGTCAGCTGACCTTCACGGATCATGTTGCCTCTGCTTTTTGCCCAACATCAGCAAGATTAGGTCACATCTAACTCAACATGCGACACAGCGCCTAGTACAGGCTTTAGTCATTTCCCGCCTCGACTACTGCAATGCCTTCCTAAGAGGCCTTCCAGCCTCTGCTGTGAGGCCGCTACAGATGATCCAGAATGCTGCAGCCCCTTTGGTTTTCAACCAGCCAAAGAGAGGGCATGTCACACCTCCATTTGCTTCCCCTAGCTGCTCCTATCAAATTCAAATCACTGATGCTGGCCTACAGAGTGTTTGATGATCTGCGCCCATCCACCTAAACCCCCTTAAAGCCCTATATCACCGCTCGCACACTCCTTTCCTCCAAGGAGTGCCAGCTAACACGGTCAATCCAGACTCTTTTCATCTGCTGTTTCACGCTGGTGGAACGACCCTACAAGCACTATCAGAGCCTCAGATTCTCTTTCCTCCGACAAGAAATCTTTGAAGACCCAGCTCTTCAGAGAGTATCTCTTGTCTAGAAAGCTCTAAATGCAGTTGTTTCCTAATAGCATAAAGCTCTCAATGTATGGTACTTGTTCAATCGATGTCATAGTTGAATGTTAAATTGTTAATTGTTACATCCTTTTCTAGCATATTGCACTCAAGGTAAGGTAAGTGTGTAGCTGGTTTTGTAGTTGAATGTTAAACCCTCTTTTTGTAAGTCGCTGGATGAAGGTGTCTGTTAAATGTATAGATGTAAATGTATTAAGGCCCAAACCTCACTTCTCAGAGGCTCCTATCAGATTTCTGGGCCTGTTGTACCACCGTTCATCTAGAATCACTGTCAAGGCGACACACACAAAAAAACACTACAACACGGAGACGGTGCTAGGCCAAAACCGAACACTGACTCAGAAACCCAACACTGACTCAGACCAGACGAACAATGCATTCCGTCCTTTTTGGAAGGCAGCCGCCTCAAATTAGTGGTGTTCTGGACGCGTTGGGAGGTTTTTTTTTTTTTTTTTCTTCCTTTTTTGTTTTTTTTTTTAAAACAGAGGCCCTCTGACCTGTGATGTCCTTAGATCTGGACTCTGTGGTGATGCATGATCAAACGGACAGGCGCTTGGTGCGCTCTGGTGAGCAGGAATTCACCTCGTCATCTTAATAAAGTCTCGTCAGTGTAACCATGTGGAGCACTGGGTTATCTCCTGTGGGCCTGCACGTTGGGGGCAGATTGGAGACCCCAACCTGACCTAAGCTGGTCAAGGGAGGAGGGGTTGGATCTCTGATGAAGGAATGGGAGGGGGGGAAGTGTCCGCGGACGGTCTCTTTGAAATGGAAACCCGAGCAGAGCATGAAGCGGACACAGCCAACAAGGGGGGGGGGGCGTGCGTGAGAAAAGGAGCTATTCATCTGGTGAGGGAGCTGGAGGGAGGCGAGTGATGCTTATCCGCGTGTGCGTTTGGACACGTGTGTGTGCGTGTGGATTACCGAGTAGCGAGCCACATGCGCTGGTGGAGGGCTTCGGCCGTGCCACTTCCCGCTGGCAGGGGTCTGCGGGAGTCCGTCTGGAAGGAGCGCAAAAGGAACAGCACCTGCGGACGCACAATCGCACACGGGCGTCAGATCACGTACATTTGCTCATTTTTACCGTTTGACATTCCCGCGTATGAGTCAGGGCGCTCATGCGTCCTTCCTCTGTGTCCGAACACAGAAGTCGTTTTCGAACAGAGCTTAGCTCAAAGGTTTAATTACTAAAGAGTTAGGATTGGGAATGTGCAGGTCCAAAGGTGTTTTTTGCAGATGCAACGATTCGATCCGAACCCCTAAAAGGACACCAACCCCGCCAACAATCTCAATTCTCACTTAAAAGAAACGGTATACCTTTTGAGCTACCATAGGTGGGTTCCGTCTTTGTATCTTCAAGAAGCTTTTCCCTTCTTAAAGCACCTCCTCTCCTAACACAACCAACCACTAACTAACTAAACAGATCTTTCCCCTCATCCGTTTTTATTCCTGATGCATTTCCTAAACATCACTCGGCCAAACTAAAGCCCTGCTCTCTTCCTGTAGTGGGCTCCTGATGTTATAAATGTTTGTTGTAAGTTGTGCTTTCAAATGTAAATGAATGTTAATTCCCCTGAACCGTCACTTTTGGAAAGTGACGGTTAGTGTCAGGTAAATGCACAAAAGTGCATTTCTTAAATGTAATTCAGACCAGGAAACCTAGTCGTATCAAATAATTCAAAGAAAATACTTCAAATGTTTTTCTACAGCTACTTTGCACTACTTTAATTTAGTCAAGCATGAGTTCAAATAGCTTGTTTACAAGCAGTAGTGTCGCAATGGGTTACTTTTTTCTCATCAAAATTATGCGATTAGTGTCGATACACAGACACGAGCAATCTCTTTTTTTCTGGATTTAAATCTCCATCAAAGATGTCGCTTACAGCCTTAAGTGTCATTTAACTAGATAAAATTCTACCTGATCTAGACTGATCTAGAGACTTCCTGGATAGAGAGCAGTGGATTCTGGACAGGAAAAAACCAAACCACTTGAGTTTAAAAAGATTTGGTCTCCATTGAGGATCGAATAATTCCTCTCGGCGTGTCTGATGTGAAGCGAGGGAGCCAGTCTGTAACAGGTGGACCGGCGGTTGGGAGTGTTCGGAGGCGAAGACACAGGCTGGCCTGGCTGGGCTGGCTTGCTGGGGTGTGTATTCTGGGCCTTGGTAAGTATACTGTTTAAGCTGGGGCCACGGCCACAGACCAGTAGGAAGCCATTCATTACGCTGTGCAGGGAAGGCAACGTGGGGAAAAACCAGGGCGACCACGTAGCACCAAGCCTGGCCACCGAGTCCTGGCCTGCCCCCTCTCCTCTCCTGCAGTCTCCACACCCAGGCAACACCCACAGCTTCGCAAAAACAGCTTTGACACCCCCCCCTCCCGCCCCCCCTCCAGGTCCTTCTTCTGCATTCTCGCTGTCACTCACTAAAGGGCTTTTCCAACTATGGGGAGTCAGTGTTGGAGCACCTTCCAAAACCAAAAACTGAACATTTCCAAGTCACTGTCAGGAGAGAGCTGTGTTGGATTTTTTTTTTTTAAAGGTTTGACAAACAACGGCAAACAAATTTATGCTCTACCCGCTGACTGAATGATCTCATTTTCGTATTGCTTGACAGGAGACGTTAATCACAGTGGCAACGTCCCATCGTGTCACACGAAATATAGTTTAATCTAAATATAATTCGAAACCCTGACAAGTAGTGACCACAGAAAAGCTTTAAAGATGCAATGCGTCAAAGGTCAGTTACATCTATATCAGCTAGAGCAAACAACGTTCAGTTGGTTTGTGCTCCGAGGGATTCGGGCCAATCTGGAATCGCGGGCTGGCTCATTAAATGGTTGGACGGCATGACCGGGTGTCTTCCTCCCTGCACTCCACAGCTACACCTCATCCACTGGGCCGGGAAGTCCCTGCATGAGGAGCTCAGCCGGCTCGATCCAGCCCGGCACGGTGAAAAAAAAAAAAAACGAAATATTTATAGAAAAACGCTTCCTCCCTGTTCCGCCTCCCGAAGACAAAGTACAGAACTACACCCCACGTGGGAGGAGACACTAGGCTCAAATGAATGGGATAAGATAAGGCCTTAACGCATTTTATTGATCGACGATATTTTCTTTTGCCTTTAAATGCATGTTTCACGAGAGAACAACTGAGGACATCGTGGGAACTACAAACCGCCTAAACCATGGCGTTGGTCCGCAGTGTTGGTTGGTGTATTAGGCTTTAACTACGTTTACGATCGCAGAAGTGATTCAAGTACACCCTCATTGTCTCCCCGTTTTTAAGATAGGCGGGGCTTACCTGATGGAGTCTACCTAATAAGTCTACCAAAAAATATACGAAGATGCTTTTGCAGAGGAAAAGCCAGGATAACACCTGACATTGCTAAGATTTGAATGTCGGTGAGCCTTTGGTTTTGGGGCTTTTTCTGTAATCCAACAAACACTAAGTTACGAAGTCCCACTAAACATGTACATGCTGGAATGGTGTGAGAGGCTTTGGGCGTTTTTGTCGTCCATTATTTAAAAAAAACACATCTGTCAACCCCGTTTTTGATTCGATAACAGGTATTTAAAGTGTTTAAAGTGTTTTATATTGATATCGTATGACCGTAGTGTCCAAATCAACCAATCGTTGAACACTTCACTGCAATATTCCGAAAAGAAGAAAGACAAAAAAAAAAAAAGAGCTTGCGGCTGCGGCGCTAAATATGACAAATATCGCAGCATTTCGTACGCCTTGTTTTATAGACAGGCGTTTAAGTGCTTGTGCATATGTGTCTTTTTTGGTGTGCGCGCGTTTCGAGCATGCCTCGCTCTGCTTTTGGGCCCGGTAAAAATAGTGGTGGTGGATGTGAGGTCCCTTCAGACTCTGTTATCAGCCTGCCCTGCCGTCCCTCCCACTCCCGCAACCACAGACTGGCCACATGTTACAGCCAGTGCGCGCACGGCTCGCTAACACACACACGCACACACACTTGTGCGCGCGCAAGTGCAGTCAGTGCAAGTGCAAATAATTGTGTCGCCCCAAAACGCCGTCCAGTAAAACACATGCACAAAGAAGCACATAAATTGACATTCGCGTAAAAGCGGATAGAGGGTATGCCGAGTGTAGACGCTCCCAATTAGGCAAAAATAGATCCCAATAAAGATGAGCTAAATATAACGGGAAATGAGCATTCTCTGGGCCTATACGGCAAAAACAAAAAGCCTAACTCTGCCCTCTAGACACCGTGTCATACTTCCTCGCATCGGCGAAGCAGCAGGGCGTAACGACCGAGTCATTTTGTGGTGCGAGCACGTCCAAGGAAATGCAACAACTGTATAACTACATCTCTGTCAAAGTAAAGAGAAGAAAAAGTGCGTCTCAACCAGCCCCTGAAGCACCGTCTGTTATTTCCACGGCTGTCTGCACAAGGGCATATATTTTAGCTCTCGCCATGCTGTTTACGAAAGGGTGACGCTAAACTGTCAGCACTGCCGCTCATCTAAATACCTCATCACTTAAAACAAAAAAAAAAACATCCGACATATAATGAATTCTTCGTTCCTTGAAACCAAAATGTTGCCAATAGTGTCTCTCGGAGGTGTTGGGGCCCCCTCTCAGTGACCAGACAGCTGGGAACGCTACTCGAGAATGACGGTTGCGATATAATTCCCGTAATTCGTGTCCCAAGTCTTCTGGAAGGCCCTGTGAATGGGGACGCACTGCCATGCAGGAGAAGTCACCTTTTGTCAGAACAGAAAGGTTTTCCGGGCAAAGTTTCCCACACGGCCCTGCACGTTTGTCCGAGTTTTTCCTGCTCCAGCACACCTGATTCAAATGAGTGTGTCGGCTCTTTGAGTTCTGGAGGCTGATGAAGATCCGTTGGTTTGAATGAGGTTCGGTTGAGTCGTGAAACATGGAAAATATGCGGGACAGTCTGCCATTGAGCCAACACGGATCAAAGCTGGGAAGTTGTTTTGTAAGCCGTAAACTCCAGTGAGACTGGATTCATAGGATTATAACCACCTCCTACAACCATTCAGATTGGTTAGTCATTTCCCCACCAGAGGGTTAGGGTTAGGGTTAGGCTAACTCCAGCTCAGCAAGTTTACACAAACTTAATATTTGAATTAATTCCAATTATTAGGTCAATCGATCATTAGAAATGCAGAGATGTCGGAGTATGGGAGGGGTCTATGTGTGTAGAGCAGACAGGAGCTGTGGAAACAGAATAAATAACTAATTGCAAAAAACATTATGTCGCCATTACAGTAGAACCAATTTATCTGTCAGACACTGCTGAGCCACTGCAACGAAAAACAAAATTTACTGATATGAATTATTCAATGGTTTAAATACAATGGCAACAGTGTAAAGGAGAACATTTGGATTTCTATTAATATTCATTGACATACGTGCGTCTTGTCTAGTAAAAAAACATTAACAGGTTTTAACGAAAGAACAGAAAATGTAAGACACAACTTAAAGCAACAGGGACGTACACCATTTATACACCTAGTGAACTCTTCGTCCTGATTCGTTCATGTATATTTTTGCAACGAAGACATAAAACACAACCCCCACAAAGGCTGAGAGTTTTACTACACCGTAATGTTGCCTGTCCCGCTCAAAACACACCTGAGATGCACACAGAGATATGACACAAGCGGTTACAGGACAAGAATGCCATTGTATTCTTTTTTTTTTCTTCCCTGGAAATTCTTTAGCCGGTAGTGACTTCAGGAATCCAAACATCCCCCCCTATAGTGCGCCTGATTTAACACATCTGGCCCGTCCCGGGCATTGTGGGCCGTGGCTGTAGCTGGCTCGTGTGACCGGCGGAATCTGGTGTCGGGTTAGGTTAGATGGCGTCACCTCAACTTCAGCCAATAAGGAATACTCATCTATTCATCCGTGAGGAATTTGGGTTTGTCTTATGTTACTGAAACGTGTTGTAAGGTCCTTTGAGTAAAATTTTTTTAACATTTTAGACATTTATGAAATATATTCAAACTTTATTGCTGTATTGGTGAGTAGAGTTTATCCTGCCGCAACACCAGGTCACCAAACCAGTAAGTTTTCAACAGCATCTTTTCGAAAAAATACAGAGACCGTGGCCCCTTATTCACTAGCGCAGTTTTCCCTCAGGTGCTAGCACCTGGTATTGTTTAGAATTTTAGCATCTACTTGGCCAGGGGCTCAAAGAGAGACGAGTCAAGCCAAAGAGGTATCGTCTACAGACTTCTGGTCACTGACCTGGCCAGAGGCTGGGGTCACCGGATGATTCAGGAAAATGATTCCTGTACAGGTATCCGGACAAATATGAAAAAACCCCGGCAACTATGACGACCTAGAAATTGCATTATTGCGGTGGTCGTCCACATGGTTAACCCTTTATTGTCCAGAATGACCGAACCGGCTGGAGAGTCCGTGAAACGCTTTTCACAAACGTGGAATGCATGAGCGATTTCTAAAACATAATCCGTTTGGGTGGTAGAGGCTGGCTTCGGTAGCGGGGATGGTTCCCAGCTCTCCGCTAACAGTTGTTTTTAAGACAATAACAGAGGAAGTCATTTCTCCCCTGAGCGCAAACATCTGTCACCCGTCACCCACCAACACACACAATGAGGCACACTACTGCACATTAGGCAGGCCCCGAGGCTAAACAATGCCACACACACACACATTTTGATACACACTTCCTATTTTAATCTATTTTAAATGTCCTTTTTTGTTTTATCCGATGACGTTTTAACACCTTCAATTCAGAGTTTCCAAACCAAAAACACACTTTTAGCATGCGTGCTCCCTATCAGCTCTATCAGGTGATGCCTCTTTCCACACGTACGCCGCAGACCAATATCTGAGTCTCTTGCTATGTTTGGATCATGTCACCTGCGTAGAGCTCGACGCTTCTTGCAGGGACCCTCCTCCCCTGCTCCCCACAGCTGCAAACCCCTCGCATATCTGCCCTGATCATCTACTCTGTGCCCTCACCTACTGACGCTACCTCCACGCGTGCTATCTTTAGCCTGGCTATAGATAGATGCAACAGAAATGTCTACCTCAGTCAGGACGGTTGGCACAGACGATGATGTTTTATCTTTGTTTTTAGAACATTTCACAGCTTAAAGCTTATAAAATTATCAATTGCATTACCAGTGCTGTTAAAAACACTGCATACCATTAAAATGGCAAAACCACAGATCAATTTATTGTCAAAATATAAGGGATTTTGTCTTTTTTTTGCCACATTATTAATTTATCTTTCAAGAGGGTGGCATATGTGTCATCTTACAACCCAATTGTGATGTGCACAGAGATGCAATAATCTTGTGGAGACAGTGTGAGGTTTGGTGTGCTTTCAGTTGAAGGAAAGAGGAAATTAAATGCCAAAGGAAGGCCTGGAGGCATCAGCTGCAGAGCATCCCGTTCAGATGTGTTCGTGTCTGCGCAAAGACATCATTTGGTGGCGCATCTTAACTGTCTCGCCTGGATGGGTGCACAGAAAGCTAACGAAAGGAAGCTGACGGAATACGTGGAAATAGATATTGCAGAGGCACTGTGGCGTGGATAAATGCTTCAAATTCTTAGCCCGTTTGGAAACAGTTATACAATGCCATAAGGGCTATTTTTGTCTGTAGTTGCCTTCGAGTGTCATCAGGATCTTTGTATTGATGATGTGAGAGCTGAACTGCTGGCTGCACCCTTCTCCGGAACATTCCAAAGATTCTCCCTAAGGTGAAGGTCTGAAATCTGCTAGCAAATCTATGTGTGAAATTGCCGTCTCCTGCTACCTGATGCACTTTCTTTTTTTTTTTTTTTTTACAACCGGAGATTGATGAACCCTCTATATAAACCGTCTTGGTATCGAATTAAAACTCTAGGGTGTGAACATCACAGCAGGTGCCATTTTATCAAAGTAACTGAGGATAATAAACAGATTTAAAAAAAAACATATTTCTTACATCTTTAAAAGACTGAAGTGTCTCAACGTAATAAAAATACCTAAAAGCCAATTTCTAAAACTTTCCAAGGTATTACCCAAACATATATTTAATTTAAATGTATCCATACAGAGAGTAGGTAATTATGCCCTGCTTCTATTGGCCAATTTGTGGGATTAATTCCCTATTTGAATCATTTTCCCCCTAAAAAATCACGCTGACATTGCCTCAACAATACAAATATACATTCAGATATTTCTTGCTTGCTGTTAGCATAAACTTCTAAGACTTTTTAGCAATAATGCCCTATATTTCATTAACACTTAACGTGTGGAAATGCTCTCCAATCACCACTAAACATCACCATGAGCTTTACTGTTGATTTTTTATCAACTTGGTTTTATGAAACACCAACATTTCCATGATCTTTGGTTACAATTAATTTAATTAATTTTGTCTTTTCTTGAACCTGACAGTTCATAAAGCCATATTAGTAGTTTCTGCCATTTTCTTGCTTGCTTTGTTTTTTTTGGAGCAGACCAATAACTGGACCTTGATGAACAAGAAAGTCCCCACCCAGATGGAAGGATTCACAATTTTATTCGATTTCAGTTACTGAGTAGTCTTTAGATGGTCGTATTTGTCAATAACCTTCATTGTAAAATATTTCTCTAGAAACTATCAAATAAAAAATGTTCAGTTCATCAGTTGATATTACGAATTCTAAAGTACAAAAAGTATTTTGTATCAGTTTTATTTTAAACTGTAATCACAATTTTGCAGGAGACTGAGATGAAGGTAAAAAAAACCCAACTCATCTGCTTTTAAATGTTTCAAGAACAGACAAGTAACAGAGAGATACGTACAAAGAGGGAAAATAGATGGAACTGGATGAGCAGAGGATCAGGACACATCTGTCGAAGATCCACATGTGGCAGCCGAGACAGGAAAGCAAACTGAAAACCACTCTCCACCAGAAAGCTTGTCTAAGCTTTTAAGAGGCCCACCTCCCCTCCCTCTATACATGCCTCCGTCCCACAGCGGACCTCCCGGGAGAACCGGCCGCCATCAGACCGTTGGCGTTCGTCTCACCCCTGAAGAAAACGCCGCCGTTTTCCAGGCCTTGCTCTGACCCCCTAGGTACGGGTTCTGCCCACTCAGCGCCCGCCGTCTCCCTCGCCAAACCCCCATCAGTCGTGTTCGATAAAAGGCTGGGGGGAAACTCCCTGTGTGACTGTTGATATTACCGACAGACTGTTTGGTTGTGTCTGTCACAGTGTGATGACAGAGCTAAACACTGGTATTTACCCTGCGATAACCGCCTCGTCTCGACACTCTCTGTGTGGATACTGCGCCTGCAGGAGTGACAGCAGACTGTGTGTTTTCATCTGCACGAGCAGTAGTAGAAGCTAAATTATAAAGATGTTTTCTTTTTTTTGTCTCTTTCCTAGTCATAGACAGTGAATGTAGCATCGATATCTCCAGAAATGACAATCTCTCTGAACCCTTCGCATGCACAGTTGCCATGAATTAATTGTCCAACCAAAGAGGTTGACAAAGATATGTTCAGAGGTCACCAAAAGGCAACATCTAGTGTAATGTTACAGGAACGTCCCAGAATAATGCTGCCTATTTTCTAGTATACCACAATAAATTCAGCGAATCAACTCTCACAAAATGGCATTACAAATAAAACGTTACTTTTCCTCTGCAATATGATGTTTTCAGGACTTTTTTCTTTCATCAGAAGAACTTTTGGCTTATTGAGGCTCTCTGTAAATGGGGGTGGATACCAACAAACAAAAAAGTGAGCTTACCCCTATGATAAATAACTAAAAATGGATTAACATATCATTGTGTTAACCTTTAGTGATATCTGAGTAACAGCCTAGGCAAAGCAGAGGGCGAAATTATCATGATTTGATTGTTTTTATGAATACTAACCCGAACATTGACAGTAAAATATGTCAGAGGAAGAAAGCTAATAATTAATTATTTATCAAAACCAACAACAAAGTATGACAACAAATTTTTTGAGTGTGGTTGTATTTGTACAGGGCTCAAATGGGAATGTATCTAACATTAATCAACAGATGTGTTAGGTCTTTGTTTTAGGACAGAAACGTTAGAATAACAAATTTGTTGAGGTGCTGTTCAAGATATGGTTTAGATTTATCTATCTATTTATCTATTATGCAGTTCAAGTTTTACAAAAAGAAAGAAAGGAAGACCTAAGACACCTATGTTTTACATGCCAGTAGCGTCACTGTCTTGGCACAAAAAACGGTGATCGGTAAAACAATGCAACCACTGACCAAACCGAGGGGTCACACTGGCCACATGTGCATGCAGGTGCATCCTTGTTCGCATGCATGATATAAATAACATTTACAACTACTTGTTTGAAGAAAACAATGGAATTATTACAGCAAGGATAACCAGAACAGTGAGATCCCGAATGGCAGATTTAAGAGTTAATATTTAGAAAACCTCCTTGAAATAAGTTCCCACACTCCACTCACTGGCAGAGTGGAGGGCAGCCAGTTGTGTGAACTCTTCCAGCATGCTTCGTGGAGTTGAACTCAGCGGGCTCATGTGGAACCGATTATTATGTAAATGTAATGTATGTACAGACCGAATGTTTGACATGTGGAACTGACATGCAGCTCCCCTGAAGAAAACACGGAGCTAAGATGAACAAAAGAGAGGGCAGTGACTGTAATAACTTCCTCCCTAGAGGGAAGTTAAAGGAAGGTTTTGGGTTTCAGTCTGCCATGGAATAAATATTATATATAATATGCAACCAGAGTTAAGTTTGTATGTCTCTGTGGATATCTTATGATTGAGGTTTTGTTTCCAGCTCTAAATGAGCACTTGAGGTCATTTCAACAGGTTGTGATTATAGCCCCCCCAGCTGAGCGTTGTGTATACGCAGCGTGAGTGTAAAGGTTTTGGTGTGCGCGTGGGAGCAGACCTGCAGCAGAGTGCCGTGGATGTGGTTGTGTTGGATGTCGGGTCCTGGTTCTGTAGGGAGGTCCAGCAGCAGGGACTGGACAGTGGACGGGACCTGGGTGACCAGGACAAAGGGGACGAGGGCCCGGGCTGCCATCTCTCTGGTCCGATACACAGCCGAGTGGCCACATCTGAAAGAACACACGCATAAAGGAGCAACATAAGCATTGTAGAGAAAGCTTTAGAACATGTGCGGATGCTTTGTTATGATCTTTTTATGTCTCTGCACATCATTGCACGTTTGAGTTACTGGAGGAAGTGGAATGCTTTCTTATCACAAATCATGGCTTGTTATGATTAGTCTAGATGGTAGTTCCAGTGAAAAATAATCTCATTATGATTTATATTACTTCAATCAATTATCAGCAACATTATGCTGCAACTTCAAAGTTAGCCAGATGACCACTGACTTATCATATTTGGACTGGCCAGTGTTTTTAGAAATGGGTGATGTAATATCTCCATTTTTTTCTCCGTGTTTTTATTTGCATCAATCTTTACTGCAAGTTAAAAAACCTCTTAAGCTAAATAGCTCTCGGGTAAGCAGATCATCAATGAACTTGATGCTAATATTTTCTAATCATTGCCTAACCGGCCAGGGAACAGTCTGCTATGTTATATTACTGGCCACATACATAAGTCTTCAAACCCCAGTCATTTACGGCCTTCGTTGCTGATTAAGAATGTGGCCCAGTTACTTTTGGCATCTGCTAAAATTAGCCAACTTTAACACCCGATAGTCTTTCCTTCTCCAGTGTCATAACACCACTGAAAGGAGAGCGGGGATGAGTGAATAAGAGGAGTGAGGTAGATATTAAGGGGCATAAAAGGGGGCATAAAAATGCATATATAAAATGTATTCGATATAATTAGAATTTAATTATTTGCTTTTTTCAATCAAAAACTGTGTGATACGATTACTATAACATTACAAACAGCAGCACTACATTCTGGGACAATATCCATTTGACTAGTGTGAATACACCAAGTGTCCTTTCGTCTACGGAAACTGCTCTGCTGGTCTGGCGGCAATCTTGTGTATCCTGCAAGCTCATATTCAAGAGAGTGAAAACAAGGACATTTCAGAACATGATATATATCAGGTGTCCTCTCCCCACCTGCTAATTTGGCCAATCTCTGTAAATTGTATTTGAACCATTTTTTTAAAATATGCTTCACAAAATTGGGGTTTGGTACGATTCAAAACAAGTAAAACTCTTCTTGCTAGGCTCGCTTTTAGCTGTGTGAGCAAAGAGACGTTTGAATACTGCTAGTTTTAGTCCTGAGTAAAACTGAACAAGTCATCGAGCGAGCTAGCTAGCTAGCTAGTTGGCTAGCTAGAAAAGTAGCTAACACTGTAATTCTTACATAAACATCACCATTTGACCTGTTGCTAATGAATAACATACAATTAAACACATTTCACTGTTTTTTTGGAGACTTATTTTACAGAAGTCTTTTTTTTCCCATTCCTGCTGGCACAGCTTACCTACTCTGCCGTTCACACAACATCAGTCATCTTTCTATGTTTCGACCTCACACCCTTTGACAATATGGGAACTGCCAGGATGCTTAAACCTCTAAAAACCCCAACCCTAAGCTGACTGATCGGAGCAGCGCACACTTCAATGAGCAGTTTAAGTGGACGCAAACCGCACACTGGCTTCAAGGTCCCGCATGTCAAGTGCAGTGAAATCTAATCAGGCAGATTGCAGGTTGCAATCAAGTGAATTCATCCCAACTTCACCCTGTCCTTTCAACTATGGAGGAAAGGTGCCAATTTTTGGACCTTTGTTGTCTTTAGTGTAGTCTTGTTGCGAGGACTTAAAACTGAAAAAACTACCGGCGGCCCCTTCCAATCACTTTAAAGAGCAAAAAGACTAACTTTATTCAGGGGGCAAAAGATAAGTTGCAGGCTGTTTTGCAAACCTACCAAAATGTCTCATGGAATTAACAGAATATCCAGAAATGTTGGGGTTTTTAATCAACAATCTAAACAACTTTACACAAATTCTTTGCATACAAATTCTTTACTTTTTTTAAAACACATTTCCAGGGTGACTAACTTAATAGTACTTGAAGTTTTTTTTTTAAATTTGTTATGATTTAGTGTATTTTTTCATATGCGTACCCTTAAAAACCCATGTTTGTAAGGGTATTCTTTTTGTAATAAGAAAACATTCTTATTCTCACACACGGGTCACAACAATTGCTTGTCACACCCGCCGTGAACACGCCTCCTTCCTTCTTACTCGTGCCCAAACGAACATGTAACATGCCTCTGCTGCCTAGCCAGACGACAAGAGATTTTGCGTTGAACAGATGAAAGTTTGCATAACTGAGCTTGACGCAAGAATACTCATGATTTTATGTACACGTTCATAAACATACACACGGGGTCAAACATGTGCGCCCCTAACGGCCACAACCCATGTCCTTCCTTCACTTTTCAGCCCTCTGAGCCCCCGTTTGGGGCCCATATGTTAACGATCGGCGCTAATTTGTCCCATTGAAACTCTTGCGAAAGGAAATGCCAGTTTGGAAGGGTGTAATTTTAGAAACAGTGGCGTCCCCCCTGTGGGATCAGTAGGCCGGCTGTTGACTGGCATCGACGGGTTTCATCTGGGCCTCATTTCAGAGAGCTGCAAGAGCATTTTCCCCCCAACTGAGACTGCAACTTGTTGGCTAAACACGGCAGAGTATCAAAGTGTGTCACCACAGAATGCACAACAGTCCAGTCAGGAAGTCAGGGAGCAGCACTTAAAATCATTTTGCTTCATTTCCTCATTCATTCCTAAATTTCACTAATGTATTTTACTGATAACAGTTATCTGACTAAGTCGATCTTATTATGATATATTTGGTACAAATCGGGGGTTTGAGATGAACAAAAATCTTTATGTTGGTTAACTCTCCCTGTTGAATTTCTACAAATTATGAAACATTCAGTACTATCAAACCCGAAACTCTTAGAATTGTTGTTAAAATCAAAGATTTGTGTGGAAATATCATTCATCTCAGAAAAATAATGATTTCAAACAATGTTAAAACACTAAAAACTATGTTTTTAGAATTGGAATGCAGGTGGACTGTCTAAAAATCTAAAAACTTTTATCTATCATCTCAGCCTTGACATAACTAGTGAACACTTAAATTAGATGTGTGTTCTACTTAGTTTTTAAAAGTGATTTTTCAATTACTTATTGCAAAAGAGATAACATCCCTCTTTTTTTTTCTAATCTTAGCTGTTTTGGATGCCAGTAGGCATTCAGTACCAAATAAGGCCTGACATTGGTTTATATCATAAAAATACATGGCAGAATAAGTCAGTAAGCCTTTTGTTTTTGGTCATGGTTCAACTGCTGAAGGCAAATGTAGGTTTCTCACAGCATATGCTCACAATCTATAACTGTCCACCCCCCAAAAAAAAAATCCAATTGCAGGAGCAACGAGCAAAAATCTAGGGCATCTTTGTTGAGATGGATGGTGGTCCCTTTTTGAAGTTTATTGGTATTACCGTGTCTTCTCCAAACGTCTACGGTATGAAAAAAGTGAGTAATAAAACTGAAAGGCAGGGAGTGAGGCAGGTAGAGTGAGGAGAAATGTCGGGGCTCGATATCACGGGAGACAAATCACTATCATAACATTCTGAGGCTTTAGTGGTAAGACGGAAAAAGAAGGAGGAGAAGAAGCTGAAAGAAATATGGTGGAGGAGCTATTCATCAACCATTCATTATTACAAGAACTGCATCTGCTCTTCATCATCCTCCCACTGTTTGCTGACATCATCAGTCCTAACGTCATTACCCCAGCAGGTGTGACGCATGCCAAAGTCAGAGAGCAAGAGAATCTTAAACAAAAAGAAATTCAAAGGCGCGGGTGTGAGAAGGTATAAAGATTAAAAGAATTTTGCTGTGATGGAGGTTCTTAATAATGCCAGCATACAAAACCAAGAAACATCTGATTCTTCGAGGTAACCGCTATGACCACAAAGGTAGAGCAATAATATAATATATATATAATATAATATAAATAAAGGCAAGGCAAACTTATTTGTATAGCACTATTCATGTAGAAGACAATTCAAAGTGCTTTGCGCCAAAAAAAAGAAGGGGGAAAAGTTGCCCGACATCCATCTACATAAGCCAGGGTAGAATGGGCTGGGGAAACCAAGGGGTAGCTTGGAAAAAAATGGCTGAAGCCAATGATGTTAAGGCCAGGCTATATTTAACATCTCCAACATGTGGGTTTCATTTGGGTGGAAGCGTGAACTACATTCCATCTCTGACAGTAACAGAATCAAGCAGAGTCCAGTGAACTACACCTATGAGATGGGATCTAGTTAAAGATGGGGGAAATGAAGTTACAGTTTATAAAATTCAGTTGAAATCATCATGTTTGCAAATCTAATGCACCGACTTCCTTGAACAGAAAGTAACTACTCAATAGTACAACCAAGCCAGTCCTAATCCAGCCTCACTTTCCATTTTCTTTCCTTTTGAGTGACATATCTCTTCTAACGGGCTAAAGAGCAAATGCTAAACCTGATCCAGGAGAAATTCAATTCAATTCAATTTGATCTTATTTCTATAGAGCCAAATCACAGCAACGGTTATCTCACAGCACTTTCCAAAAAGAGTAGGTCAGTTTTTTTACAGAAGCCCCACAGTTCCCAAATCTGATAAATAGTCCCCTATAAATGAAAGCAAGTTTATCTGTAATACATCTCTGTGTAGTACAGGGTGTGACAAACCTCTTAATATTAGCTGGTATTGTTTAGAACATGGTATATTAAAAAACTGGATGAAGTTAGGGTATATTAATCATGCATGGGTGTGTTAAGCATGCAGGATTGCCAAGGCTAGTGCAATGAGCAGGAAATACATTCTTTCTCTAGTTACTTTTTCAAATACATTTCATAAAAATCCATTTAACTAGAACTATGAATCTTAATAGACTCACTAATCAGTAGGGCTCTGGCTCGAGGAGCCACAGCTGCTGGCAAAAACAGTATGGCAAACGATCCCTTTGCTGCAAAGATACTTAATTAAAACAAAACATAATAATAAAACAAAACATAATAATAATCTAGATAATCTAGACTCACAATGTCATCAAACGGTTAAGGATGGCATTCTCTAATCATATAATCAAGGCAAATTCTACATTTAGCCAGGTGTAAAGCAGAAGTAAGCAAACACGTTTATTTGCATTTAGAACTGGGAACTGACGTCTAATCCCAAGTGGTCACTCGAGAGTGCGGCGGATTCAAATGACGCACTTACAGCTGACCAGATGCTTGGCGCCCAAGATGCATCTTAAACATACTTGTAAACAACTTCAATGCTCCCATCATCACTTAAACTCCCCCAAAATGCATAAGGACATCTCCATGATATCGTAGAATCATGCGTAATTTATGTTACTTGGAAGTCTGCTCCTTGGCTGGGGTCGGCATGTCTTTGGAGTCGGCTGGCTGGGCAGATTGATGTGCAGCAGTAAGTGAGAAGGATCTGACCACTGAGGGTATTTATATACTTACAAGTATATTAAATTGGAGGATTTGTTTATATTATTAGTTTCTATTTATGTTCAAATTTAGATATGGGTATGTAATGCGCTGTCTAGCTAATACTGATGAATATGTACGTCTTTTGGGATTGTTTTTTTAAAGTACTGTTTAACGATCACTTTGTAGTGGAAATCGTCTGAAATAGATAAATAAATTAATTCATTTATTCATTCATCTAGCATTAACTTTCAACACATTCTACCCAGCGCCCCTAGTGTTCCAACAAGGTCAAAACAAACCATTAAAAAATCCCACTCACTTAAAATTTTAAACACAAAAGATAAAATTGCATAGCATTGCATAGTACGTATATGAAACGAATAGTTAAGTTTCTAATTCAAAGATGGCTGTATTTTTGTACTTCTAAAACAGAAACCTATCACATTCATCTTAAGGGTTGCATTGAAATAACATACATCATACAAGGAAGACCACGTTATCACTCTTTTTTTTCCACCCAGTGTTTCCATCCACAAAAACACCAACAGCTGTGTCTGCTGGCATTTGTGGAAATCCATGGAGATATGTGGAAAGCAACACTTTCTGCCAGCCTTTCATCTATACTGTCGAGAACTCCTCCGGCACATGTGTGCGGAAGATAAATTCTATTGGCAGGAGGAGCAGATGGAGATGAACATGTTCCAATAATATTTGTAGGTCTCTCTGTGTCAGGAATGTCAAAAATGAAGGCGGTGATTACAGTTTCCCATTCGCCTGGAAGGTTCACTCCCCGGGAAACGGCCAGAGGGATCAGATAATACAACTCACTGTGTTAAAACAACCTCAGCATCACAAGACAACACATTGCTGTAGAAACAGTCTGATTAGACGGAGGTTATGTCTTGTGCGGATGCACAATGTCAAGAAAAAGACACTGCTGTCTATCTTGTTTGTATCCATGGTGAAAACACCGGTACATAAGATAAACATTCCATCACCTGGACGCAGCTCGAGAAAAATAAAATAAATCGCAAGAATCGATACCAGAGGCAACACGTTTATGCAAAAGTTGTTGAGGCACCTGTGTCAACATCACAAACAAAGAAGAGCCCAAACGGTGATGTTTAGACTGTAGGTGTTTTGTCTCAGCGATTGTGAATTGTTCTTTACTTGTAGCTGCAGTTCAGAGAAAGGTCATCTGAGCAGGTGTGTGACAGATCCTTTTCCTTGGTTATTATTATTTCTTTTGACTTTGTACAAGTGGGTGAACTGACTGGAAAAACATTTGTACTGACAGTGATGACAAAGGGAAGGAACCTCCGGTGGAGGGAGTATATAGTACTCGCACTCACATGCTACGTCGGGTGCCGTTGATCATCCTGGTTCTTTTTTTAAAATGACAGATGGATAGGGGTGATGTAGCTGGCTTTGAATTAAAAGATTTATTTCAAACACTCCAATGTTTCTTCATTGGATTCCGTCAATCCTGGCATACCTACGTCTCCTAAATTTCCATCTGCTTTTGACGTAATTAGCATAGAATTTTCTAAATGAGGGAATCAGAGTTAAACTTTTTTCAATTACATTCAAAACTACTTTCTTACAGGCTTAAGGATTAAGACAAAGTTAGTTTTTTAGTTTACAAAAAGACGGACCAAATCAGATAGTCAGCTTTCATCTAAATCATGGAGTTGATATTTACATTTAGATAAAAAAAGAAAAGAAAAAAAGGCACATTTTTTAGACAGCTGTATGTTTGCCTGCACATGTGAGCGGAAATAACACCTACCTCTTGATAAAGGGCAAGAAGGGGGCAAGTCCCAGAGGTGTTGAGGATCCATCCATGGGGGACGGGTAAAGGCGACTAAGCACAAGCAGCAGCAAAAACAGGCTCGGGTGTAGCTTCACATGGCCACTGTTACTGAAAACACACACAAATAGCCAGTCAGTCTGTTAACACCTCGACTTTAAAAATGAGGTCAAATTCAAAATGGTTTGGAACACATGGAAGCGTAGGATTTTTAAAAGGAAGACCAATGCAACTGTCAACACCGCAAACAGAGAGAGGCAAAACCACCTTGAGATCCAGCTAGTAATGTATACAAATTACCTTTAAAAAAATTAAACACTACCCACTCAAAATGAAAAAATTGTATGATAGATGTCACATGTTTAAAAAACGCCAATAAAAATTATCGTGATTTGGAAATCTATTGAAGCACATATGCAAATTTAAATTGTCTAATTAAAGTTTTCAATTGGAGCATCTACTTCATGTATCTTTTTAAAGACAAAGCTAAGAAACTGAAACTCCAGTCCAAATTGAAATGGAAAAGAAAACTCGGTATATGCATTTAAAATAAATACATAAATGAAATGAAACGATTAACTTCTGTTTAACAGTTTTTGATCTTACCCATACAAAAAACTCAGAGGTATTACATTTATAGCTTAACAAATTTCCTGCTGGATAGGCTCCCATTTTGTTTGCTATTAATACTAAAACTCATGTTCAACCGGTTACCTCCACAAACTGACCTTGGAAAATGTGTGACGGAAGGATCTATTTTATTTTTTAACATGCTGCTTCTTTTCTGCTGTTATGGAATGGAACCATGGCATCATTTCAAATTATATTTGACACAAAAAGTTCGAATTGAAAAACGAACAGCTAGACTTTAAAACATTCCTGGTCCTAACACAAATAGGACTGCATTTCAGGCAAAGCAGACTGCAGAAACTCATGCCTTGGCCATGTCGTATCCATTTAAACAGGATACCACTCCGTTCAAACATGATCCAATGTAAATGTTCAAATGAACAGGCTTAAACTGTTTGGCCATCACGCAAAGACAATTTCCCGTGATATTTTCCCATCTCTAAAAGTTCTGCCAGTTCTTGTAAAGACAAGGTTTGAATTTCATATACACAAACTCCTCTAAAGTCTTTCCAGTAAAACTGAGTGTTGTTAAACATCAGTTGGCTCCCCACAGGGGCATACAGTTACATGACTTTTGTTTGTCAGGGGCCCTTGTTTGAAGAAGCTGAGGAAACCCTGAAAACTAGGGCTTTGGGGGGGGTTTAAACCGCTCAAACCAATACAAAATCATGTCGCACAAGAATAAATGCTAACAGCTGTGTAGGGTGTGTAGGTCGCTGTTACTGTGGATTACAATCTTCGTTTAACCCTCAAATCATGACTTGCTTTCAACCAATATCCCACTTTTTAAGGATCTCCCATGCAGGCTTCTCAGTGGGCATTAAGGAAATAAATATGGAGTGAGTTCTAAGGTGCCACAGGAACAACAGAAGCAATGAGTGTGTTTGATTACAACGAATGAAGAAACGATTGTAGATTTACAGGGATAGGGGAGCGTTCCCGGGACCTAAAACCTGCCCATGATGAAATAATGAAGGAGCCAGTCTGAAAATGAAATGCCCCAAATTCCTGGAGCATCTCGGATACGTTGCGTGTCTAAAACCACCCACGCTCCGACACCGTCATCTCCCCCCCCCCCCCCCGTCTATCCTTGAACTGAGCTTTTAACCTCCTGGCCTTGCCTCCGTCCAAAAGCTCGCCGCTGCCAGCTGAGTCAGAGTGGAAACTGTCCGTCTCTGCCAGCGGTTTCACAGTTCCACTCTGACACACACAGGCAGCAAAAAGAGGACGGGGGATGGGGAGGAAAAAAGAAACGGATGAACACTCCATGTGCAAAATGGATTCATTGTAAGTATGTGCGTCGGATAATTCATTTGAACTTGGGTCGCGCAATTTTTGCCATGACACTTTTATTCATTCCTCGGCTGCCATCGTCTTTTTAGAATGGAAAGATCATGGGGGGGGGGGGGTCTGGGGAATGGTGTTTACAATGTGGGGAACACTTGCAGCTGAGCTTTGTGAAGGTCTGTAATATTTAAGGTCTGCTTATGCTACTGAGGATGTGTCTGTGTGTGTGTGCCTTTGGGCCCTGTCATTAGTCGTGAGGATCTCACAGGGCGGACGGCGAAGAACAGACCCCCTGCGAAAAATAAAAAAAACACAAAAAACACAAAACAACGTATGCTTTTCATGACTTCATCTGACAAAACCCAAACGCTCCGCGAGCCGTTTGCAGGGACTTCCACGGGGGGAAATGTAATAGCGGCCAATTAGTCGTCGGTCAAATGTGTTTAATGTCACGGTTCAGTCGAGCACGGCGGGACAGGATGTGATGTCACGCCCGCTTGGGGTGGGGGGGGGCAGATAAAGGAGAGCTGCAAACACATTAGGCCTTGTTGGGATACAGCTGGAGGCAGACACATTTGACAGGATGAGAAAGAGACTGTGGCATTTAAGGGGACTTTCAAATTCCTCACAAGGGTCCAAGATCATCTACTCTCTCTCTTTCCAAACTCCTAAATCCTCTCCGGCAGCTGGACATTAAACGCAAAGGTTACTTTTTGTTTTCAATCGCTTATCAAGGAGGAAACCGGGACGCTGACGCTGAGTGTTGAGAGGATACAGTAGCGGAGGCGAACACGAAAGGAAAGTAAACCGAAGCTTTTGCTTTCCATTTACTTTGCCCTCTGACAAATAAATCACGGGCTCCGTTTTGAAAATCCCTTCGAGTGTGATAGAGATATTGTTTTTGTTGGAAGCGGAGGCAGCGACAAGTTGGAGTGCTGTAACAAATCAGAGCGGTCTTAAAATGTGGGTAATGACCTGAAACAGTTTGAGAGATAAAAACCTAGCTGGGTATACATGGCTGTTTAATGCTTGCTGCCCTGAGAAATTAATAAGGAATCGGACACAACAGCCGGTCTGCTTGATCTTAAAGAGTTTTTTGGGGTGGGTGAAAACTCAAGTGAGTCAGTCCAGTCCAAACAACATCAAAGAAACAGTGGAGCACACTGAAATGAAAATCCCAACAAAGTTGTCCGATGAAAGAGAAATAAGAGGAGCATCGAGACTAACAACGAAGCAACAGCATAAAAGATGGAGGTTGGACAAACTCAGACAATAAGATGGCAGCTTGTGAATCCAAAACAAGAGAAAAAGGGTTTTCTCCAATGCAACCTTTCCAAACTTGCAACATTCCCCCCATTTTACCACCATAAATAACTTTGGAACTGGGTCTGGAAAGGTGGGGCCTTTAGGGTCTGACCTTGGAGTGAACTAGCTGGTGAGACGTCTCATTCGAGGGGGAAACTGCTTCTGGAGTTTTCTACTCCAGTCCAACCTGTTTGAAAATGACCTTGTAACCCCTTCCCAGATGGATGTGCGGCAGTAATAGCTTCTCCGAAAACATTTACCAGCGTCTTTCCTCCTCGATGTTGTACTAACACATACCTGAATTCTCCAGACCAGCAAACCAGCCCCTCACAGGGACCACTTGGTTAGCGGCACCTGGCTGCTACTAGCCGTCTTAATTCGTATGGAGGCACAAATGGTGACCTCTTGGCTTAGTTTGTATTAAGCAATGTGACAGTGCAGTATTTCATGAGTTATCTAACTGTGGTTTACTTTAATGATATTGATATAATGATATGGTAAGACCCGTTGAGGACCAGATGATTTCCTTTTTCATTATGTAATGATAGGTAAAACCTCAAAATGTTAGAGACCTTGTACTCAGTCAAACAATCATTCAAAAATAAGTTGTATAAAAAATATTTTTTTGAAGTCTGCACAGTACATTACTATGTAGTGGACTTAGAGGGTTTGATTTCTCAAGGTTGTATTACAGAGTTATTACAATGAGAGAGAAAAAAGAAATAAAAAAATATATACATTTATGTATACACACACACATATATATCCTGATTTAGTTACGATTGTCTGGAAATCAGTAGCTGTCTCGCTGTGAGGTGCAGCTGGCCTGTTTTGGGTGGCGCGATAGGCTGAGATGATGATTTGGAAACTCAGACAGCTGAGGTCTGGTTCCGTGGGAAATTCGCAAATGTTTTAACAAGGGTCGAAGGGAGTGCGGGGGAATTGCGAAAGAGCTGGTCTGAAAAAGCTTTGAATTAATTGGATCCATATTAAGATAAGGCTGCCTCAGGAGCCTCAGATGCTTTTAAAAAAAGGGAGTTTGGGCTGAGCTGACAGAGATAAGGCCAATGAACCTCTACGGATTCAACGGCTGCAAAAAAACAAAACCATATCTCAAGAGGACATTTGTTTTATTCGGCTGTAAAGCCCTGCGCTTTGACCAAATCATCTGTCAACTAAGCAAGTGATAAAAACAAGGCTGGAGGAGAACTGAGAAAATGTTACGTACGTTGTGTATCTCATTTATTTTGTTGGTTCTTTTTCTTTCATTGTTCTTCAGCTTTTAAATTCTTTACAAAGCACTTTGAATCGTCTTCTACACGAAACGTGCTACACAAATAAACTTGCCTTGCTCCTGTAGACAGGTAGATGACTGTCTGATAAACTGAATACGAGTCACAATTTACGTCTACTAGGATGAAAGTTTTGCGTAAAACTATTTGCTGCATGTAGATTGTTTCGGAGGTATAAATCCACGACGGTCACCTCACCTTTCCACTGTGGCTGCAGCCTCTTCCAGCTGATTGAGAAGGAACGGATAGAGAGCTGGGAAACGAGTGAAGAACTCCCGACCGGTCATCCTGCGGGCATAGGTAGATAAACAAGAGAGGCTATTACTTAGGTGCATTTAAACCTACGATAATGTAGCAGAGAGTTAGTTTTGGAACATTCGGGAACATGTCTGGCACAGATTACTGTTAAAAGCTTTCTAAGTGTTAAAGAACTTTTAAAGATTTTTGTTTTCTCTGTCTGCAACCATCCCGATAGTTTGTGAGCGTGTGATTTCAGCCAAAGGTTTGTTTTGGTTCCATGCAGAAGAAAATAGAATTGGACACATTTGTGAAGCAGATAAATCTGACATCAAAATATCTAAGCATTTTCATTTAATTTGCTACATTCAGATAAATAGTACACAAATGCTTTGTTCCCATTTAGTTTACACCTAATTGGTTTGTTGTATCGTTTTGATTCAGTGCCGTTGATACATTTTTTACAATACTTTTATTCATTTAGAGATAAATTGGCAGGTTATGATGTTTGCTTTGTTCAATTTTACTTTACTACATCACACCACACTGTTCAATCTAAAAACTGACTCGACAATGATTGATCTAAATTTCTTCATGATTTTCGGCCATCACAGTTTTGTGGTGGGGGTTGGTCATGTGGAAAGAGCACTGAATAACCCCAGCAACTTAAGTCCTCCGGGCCCAGGGAGTAAGGGGTTTTTCTCAGATCCAGGGCCTCTTGTTTAAGTGACCAGTAATGCCTCGGGTTCGTAAATCAAGCAACCATGAGGTTCACAAAAATAGATCCTGAGATACTTTAACTAATCATAGTGAGATTTAGAACTACTCAAAATAATTTACACAAATTAAATGGATTCAGGTTTCCCGAAATGACAATAGAGAGACTTAAATCAACAAGTGTAATCAAGACCACATGGGGACGAAAAGAGTTTTTTAAATAAAAATACCAAATTCCCAATAATAACAGACACTCAAAATGGCCCGGAACAGTTTAAAATGGAAACAACGCAAGATTCCAAAACAACATCAAAATAACCAGATACACAACAGCCATTCTTTTTTTTTTTTCTTCCCCCAGATGTCTTGCTTTGATACGAGTCCATTTAACTACTGTCACAAGGATTACCAACAGTAACACAGAATGAGTCACCCTCTGGGCAACGGGATTAGTTGCACATGCCTTCATAAATCCTTCCAGTTAGAAGAGTTCAGTTAGAAAAGTAACTGTAAAAATAGTCAACAAAGACAAGCAACCACTTGTGTGTGTGTGTGTGTGTGTTTTTTTATTTTTACGACTTGGCTGGAGAACATAAAAGCTTCTCAACACGAGATGCTCATGTAAACACAATATCAAACATAAAATGGCGTGGCTGTCTCAAATTTAAAAATGTAGAAGCTAAAACATTTACCACTTAATATAAATAAAAGAAGAGGGTCAGAAAAGGCTAAGGTGTCGGCACTGAATGACCGCTTTGTTAGTTACGATTCAACTCGTATGTCTCAGACTGATCACCTTTTGAAGGTAACTTAACGAGAAAGGGCAAAAAAAAAGCATGGTGGGTCTGCTCGGATGAGACATACCAAAATGTTCTTTTACCAAATAATTCCACCATTTAACCTTAAATTTTAAGCAACAGCTAGCCATAAACAGTCCCGTTTGTGTGTGCGCACAAATCCCATGCTAAGTATAACCGTGACACGTGTTTGTTTGTATGCCTTTACTCGTACACACACACTCACACACACACACACACAACTGTCAATAAAAAATAGTGCCTTTATATTTAACACTGGCGGTCTTGCTGCTTTAACCGCCATTCAGCCAGAGGGCCAGTAAAGTTTTCTATTTAACTCTGCCTGTCTAAATCGAGTCGCCCCTAAAGGGAAGAGGTTTTCGCCGGCCAAACACTGGATCACAAGACCGGAGTGATACTGCTACGCCGTCGTGACTGGCACCGTTTGTGGCCCGCGGCGAATGTGCGCACACGCTCTTTGGCTCTCAAGTCAGATCGGTCGTAACGGGAAAGCGAGAGTCGGGGGCTGAGGCCCCCCTCCACCTGGGTGTGACTCACAGGTAGATATAGAACTGGAAGACAAACTGCATATGGCTGCTACATGTCGAACATGCAGAAGAAATATGTTTTTGGTATGTTTCTGGAAATACAGGACTGGGTTATATCATAAACGTGGGCGGGTGTTTTCTTTCTGTCTTCTGATATATTTGGTGAGAGAAAATTGACTTTTGCCACATTAAATACACAAACTCAAACTGTTATGCTCGTTCACCTGAGTTGACTGAGACATGATATATATGGAAATTTGCTAGTTAGCTTAACATAACATAATTAACCATTGGTTAGTTCTTTCAAAGTCAAAATTATTATCGTGTAGTCTACTGCCCACTGATATCAAGGTATAACAGGGTACACAGCAAAGTTATTACCATAAAATGCTGCAAAAGTTCTCAAAGGCAAATATTTAAGAAACTGTACGAATCGAATATGATACATAAAACATTATAGGGCTAAGAAAACATCTAAAAAGCTTGTCTTAAGGAGTTCTGATAGTGTGGAAGAATAAATGTTCTTTAACGGAAAGCTTACAAGTCGTGTACGATTGTTTTCCCACATACATGTTCATTCATGTTCCCATTTTTTAATTAATACCTGCGGCTACTCTTTGCATCAGACATCAGTGTGTAATGTAGGACTCGCGATATATTGTGTAATCTCTTTCTTTTTCCTTTTTATTACATTGTAAAAACGATACTTTCTCCTTAGGTGGTAAAAGAGAAATCCCATTTATTCTTCCGAAGCTCTGCCAGAAGACATTTATGACAAAGCTGAAATGCACCGCTTGCTGCATCACTATGGACATTTTTACATGTGCACGCAGGGCGCAAAGTGAGGAGTTGAGGCAGATTTGAGATAAAGCTGGCGGGGTTTGAGCTGGAATGCAAGCGAGCAATCTTGACTCTGTCAGCTTTGTTTACAGCCGCGTTATCTGCCCGGCGATATCTCATCCACATCCATGTGCGGTCACGGAGCAGGAGAGAGAGGCCCCCCCCCCCCAGGTCTGGGCTTAGTGGGACGACGATCCGCAAGCAAACAATATGTCCGTGCGCGAGTTATTTTGGAAAACGCACGGCTGAGATTCCCACAGACGGCGAGAAACCCAGTCCGTCC
Organism: Menidia beryllina; assembly: GCA_013363375.1. Lineage (NCBI taxonomy): Eukaryota > Metazoa > Chordata > Actinopteri > Atheriniformes > Atherinopsidae > Menidia > Menidia beryllina. The sequence continues at coordinate 1,588,613 of JABUIW010000010.1, forward strand.
AAAAACACACGGATGCAAAATACCTTGTAAATAAACTGGGTTTGTGTAGACGGGACGTGTGTTTATTCTCCTGCTTCGGTGGACCGAGAGGCCGCATGCAAGACAGACACACGCATGCAAAGCCGAGCAGGCGAAAGCTGTCACAATACGCCTTCCGCTGCCAGAGATCTCGACCGTAGCATTACGCAAATTAAGGAAAAAATAATTGAAATAAGATGCAGCTTTCAGACGCGCGCACACACACACACTTCGGTAATGACTCCGCGTCGGCACAGTGTGACCCTTTGTGAACATTTATTCCCATTATCGCAGCACAAACACTCCCTGACATGCATAGAAAATGACTCTGTTCTCTAATAATAAGAAAACAAGCAGCAAGGAAGAGGATGGGGTCAAAACTGAAAGCCAATACAAGGGGGCTGGATGGGAGACTAAAAACACAAGGAGGGAGAAAAAAAAAAGAGAGAGAAAGAGAAAGAGAGAGAGAGAGAGAGAAGATAAACAGGAGCAGCCTAAGCTTGGTTAACAGTGATGGGAGACCTTCTGCAATCCAGCCAACAAAAATACAGACCAAACATGACAGACAGACCGTGTGCTCAAAGGCTGAAAGCGCTGGGAATTTTCACAGTGAAAGAGAGGAACAAATCACTTCTGAGCATAACATACACCTCAGCACGACTGCCGCAAAGTCTTTTACAGTCGCACATGTTCACACTGATGTGCTCCGGGCGTTAGTTTTACCTTTGCATCACTCTCAAAAAGACAAGTTTCCACATGGCAGTGCTAGTTTATTCAGACATAAAGAATCAAATAGCCTGTCAAACCAAAGCTAACAAGCTAAAAGTACAGCAGCAGTGCTAACTGTAGCCGCTTTGTGAGGTTCTGTTAAGAAACACTGGTGCTTTGGACATGAACATTAATGTTAGCATGCTAACTGCAGCAATGCTAACAGGACATCGGGATCGAGTAACTAAACCAATTTAAACTTAATTTTCAGCGACTTTAAGAAAACTAGAATCCAGATTTGGACATTTGTTTAAAAAACGTTAATACAGCATTTAAAACTAGCATCTTCTAGAGATTACACAACATTGTTTGTTTTTTTGCTCCAAACGGCGGTTAGACGTTTCAGTCTTTATATAAGGGTGTGAAGATTACTCATCGGTTGTTGAATCACGCATTCAAAAGTAAAGAGGGGAAAAAAAAAATAGAGGGGCTTTCTTAACAGTTTACAGTTGGCTTGTCATAACAATAAGTCTGTTGATGTGTATTGTGAAAATCTCTCAACGCATAATGTAAAACAAGCTATCGATAAGACTGAACTTTAAGTTAGCATGGGTTTGGCTAGCTTGTTTGGGAATTAAAGCTTTGGTGCTTTAAGCACCACAAAGAAGCATTAACATAACTCTGGCGTTTGCCCAATCAAGGTGCTCTGGAACTCCGATAAGGGAAGATGCCTTACTAAACATGACCTAAGGAGGGACCGGGCAGGGAGAAGTACTGTTTATGTACGCTGTGAAGTAGAAGAGAGGCAGAGAGAGAGGTGCTCCTACTGTATATAGGAGACCTAGCGAGGGAGTATGTGCAGAAACATTGTCTAATAGGCAACACTGACGTCCAATACTGTTAAAACTGAGTTCAAGCAACATGACACTCGCTTTCCATCTTCTGAACTGTTTATTCATTTGAATATATCACTATTCTCGAGTAGATATAGCTATAAACCTGTCAACGACAGTTAAAACATGCAAAAAAAAAATTACAAATCGAAAGCCGTTTCTCTGCGTGATGGGAACAAAAAGGTTTCTGTCCGTATTAACCTTTTCATGCGAAAATGTAATCTTGTGAATGTTACTGCAGGATCTACAGTGCTCCAGAGTTGGACGCAACAGCTTATAAAACACATGAGGGGAGAGAAAAAAGAAAAAAAAGCCTTTGAATGTTCCTGCTATGATCTTCATTCAAAGGGGGTTTCAAACATTTGAGTGGTTGTTTGACAAGCTGCAGGGATCCGGTTAGGGTTTACAGCTCGTCCGAAAGCCTCCTAAACAACCCGTCATCTTTCAAACAAAATCTGACTGCGGTGCCGATAACGCTCCAACTACAACATAGATGGTATAAACCCATAAACAGATCCATCTTCTCCGAGACCCGGTCTCAATTTGGGTGTGTGATGTTTGTAATAAACATCTTATCCACTACTAAGGTCCTCCGGCATCACCACCTGTGATAGTTGCTGTCTGTAATTAGTTTAAAGGTTGGCAACCAAAGATGACCAATTGCAAAAGAATCCCCCTGAACCTCCGTTCCACTTCCACTAGTTTTTGCAACATCATCCCCCCCCCCAATGTTGGCAAATGCAGTAGAGAGCTGTGTCTGCCAGAGCAACAAGTACCAGTCAGGAGTCCTGAGTGGAGGGCCCAACTGTCCTCCGGTTAGGGTTGTGTTACAACAGCACCCCCTGGTGGTGCGAGGTGAACACGGTCTATGCTGCTGGGCTTCTTCCCGATTGGTTTCAAGTACCTTAAGTGTTTTTATATCCGAGCTGTTTGCTGTGTTGTCGTTTTGTTTACGGTGGATGTTTCGCAAGTGAAGATTCATCCCGTGTTCAACGATCCGCGTGGGTAATTACATTGATGAACAAATCGCTGGACGCTTCCTACAACCAACCAACCTGTTCTTTTTAGAGTGTTCATCCTTCCCTCTCTTCACCCCAAAGATCCTCGTGATAAGAGTGCTGAAAAGAAGAGTGGAGGAGTTCCTCACCTGGAAAAACAAAACAAAAACAAAAAAAGAGCGAGAGAGAGAAAAAAAAAAGAAAAGTCAAAGATATCTTTTCACGGCAACGCTCGACGTGAATAAGGAAACATGAGGTTAACACTCACTGCCCACACGGGAGAGGTGAAGCCCAGCACGGCAGCCTGCATTCCATCCGAGACAAAGGGAATGATGTTTTCCCCCAAACGAGTGTCCCTGAACAGAGCCCTGAGGATGTTCAGAGCATGGACCTGCAAGGGACGAAGCATTTGATCATTCAAATGACATTAGAACTAAATCAAATTCATAAAAAAAGCTTAAGAGGAGCTTTGGAAAAGTAGAGATCGTAGAAACAGAAAATATCTGTTCAGGGAACGTCAAATCTAACGGGTACATGAAATCCACCAACCTGAGGCACCGTTGAGCTGTCGGTGTTCCTGTCCGCTGAGGGCATGGCCAAAGCCATCAGCTCTCTCATGGTCATCTTCAACAAACTGCAGCTAGAAGACTTGGGCTCAGACGAGAGCAGAGCCTTTAGAAGAGACATTTAAAAAAAAGAGGAAGAAAACAAGAATTGAGAAGCATACCTTTTTTCTTGCATAAAGAAAAAGATCGATAGTAGGAAATTACACCCATTGATGATGGGGAGCCTTGATATTGGAAACTACAAGAAGAAATGATCACGCAAGAGGACAAATTTGGAAAAAGTCTACAAGGAAAATTGCTTGGGCCAAGGGCCAAAGACCAATGGACCTCTGGATTTAGCTAAGATAGGGCATTCTTACACAAGTCTACTTGGAATCTAAAAGGACTATTTTTCAAGTGGATAGTAAATTAAATACACGACTTCAGGCCCAGGACCCAGGAGGAAGTCATTCATGGGGTGACCTCCACCCAATCTAGACTAACACCTAAAAAAGGGAGGCTTCGGGATGACGTGGGAAGTTTTGTGCTGCTCGAGTGCTCCGTTTTTACTTTAGACCCTACAACCGGACCCAGCAGTTATATAACATATTAAAAAAAAGACATAATTGCATAAGTGGGTCTAGACTGATGGGTCGACTGAGTGACATCATTTCTGTGTGTTTCGGGCGGGGGGGGGGGGGGGGTAGGGGAATGTGGGAGCTGCTGTGTGAGAAGGGTTATCTCACTGTGGGAGCTGATGGGAGCCAGCTGTGCACCGGGCCTCGGATATGGTTAAGAACGAAGCCTCGGAGGAAGGGATGGAGAGATGGAAGATAGAGGTGGTGGAGAGGAAAGAAGGTGGGGGAACGGGAGGGCCAGCTCGCGCTTCCTGCGAAACCAGCACGGACCAGCTTAGGCTGAGCTTCGGGAGCCAGCCTTCCCGGATCTGACTCGGCCTCTCTGTGTGAAGGAATGCAGCCCCGAGCTTCTGCCAAGGTGTCGATTTCTGCGTCTCCGCAGACTTCCCCCCCCCCGTCTCTTTCACCACTATCTTATCTTCTCTGTCTCTCAATTTCCCCTTCATCTTCTACTTCAGACGGCTAGTCGTAGTTTTTATCATCCTCTGTCCTGTCCTGTGACTCCCTCTCTGCAGGGATGCTCCTTGATAGACGCCGAAAAAAACTTCGAAGGCATGAAAATTCTATTTCAGACTGTCGAGATTGTTTCTTTTGAAACGGGGAAGTGAGAGAAAAGCCAGATCTTTTTTTTATTTTCTTTTTCATTAAGAGTCTGGCTTACACATGGAGAGGAAGCGGTGATGTCAGCGGTCCGGTCGATTACTCAGAACCACAAGAAAGAACTACTTCTCTCCAAAATGACTGCTATGATAAAAACACAAACTTTGCCTCGTCTAGTTTCAATATCAGTAATCAGAGAGTAGAGGGGGGAGAGGGGGGAGAGGGGGGGGGGGGGAGTCGCGGCTGAATTATACACCGAGTTAGAGATTACAACACATTGTTAGAGATAAGTGGTGCTAGTGAACACTGAAGGGAGCAACGAGAGGACACGGAGTGTGAGTCGGCGTCCGAGTCGGTTGTGTTTGTTGCGTGGGGCGAGACTTAGTGAGAAAAAAGGAAGAAAGACCGAATATGAGACGTTGTGTTCTTCCAGCATCGGTCCTACAGAAACATGCCAAGAACTACTGGCTGCGCAACCTTTGAAAATAAACAGGAAGGCAAAAGACACACAAGCACACGGGGTCGGGAGTCAAACGCTCTTTCTTTTTTTTACTTCCCACCCCCAAATCTTTGCAGCCTGAACTTTCAAAGGGCTGCTGAATTATGTTTATACTGTCATACATATTAACTTGCATGACTAAATATGCAGGCCTCTTGGGCCTTCTTCTTTTTTTCTTCTTAAATGACCAAAGTTTAGATTGAGGAGTGTTTTACAAACGCTTGGCACTTGCAGTTGTGGCAAATTTCCATGCGGGGATCATAAAGTATATCTTATCGTATCATAACAGAGGGTCAAGGTGTCCTCGGAAGGGCCTATTCCCAACAGAATCTGCCAGCCACCGTGGCCAGAACTTACTCAAAACAACATACTCGGAAGAAGCTAACTCAAAGGAATGCACGTTCTTGACAAAAGAGCATGTTGCAAGCTCTCGTGTGCTTTGGATTTAACACTTGAACTCAACAGCGTGACGCGTGGACCGAGACTCAAACATCCCAAGCACCCTTTTGATTCTTCCGCCAGCGTCCTTTGGCTTTGTTTGTGTCTTGGGAAAACATGTTGGCGCACCTGGATGTAGAAGGGTATCCCGGCGCTGCGTCTGGTTGCACACAGTTTGGACGTCGGGTCGCTGGTTTTGACCTCTTCCAGAACCTCGGACAGCCAACGGGCTGGGAGCTGCTGCAAGGACCGACTGCCACTCCTGAACACAGAAAAAAAGCAAACTGCAACATTTGTATGTTGTCGGGCAGCAGGAAAGAAATCGCCGAAAGATATTGAGTTATTTTCTCATTTTGAAAGTGAACGCCGGTGAACAACAACTGGTGTAATGCATCCCTCAATACAATCAAAATGGCTAAAAGTCAAAGGAAACTGCAAGATCCAAAAAGAATACTGATGCAATGCAATAAAAACTGGCCCAAAAAGGACACTACATGTGGATAGAGACTTTTCTGCTGTTGGTTGGCAAAGAGTTCCACTCAATAAATCTATCAATACATGGAGATACATGAAGAGACAAAATAGATTAAGCTTATTTAGATTTTCTTTTTGGTATTCTATTTATATAAATGTTTATGTGAAATTCTGAAAGAGGACAAATGAGACAACAAGAGTTGAATTCAGGTGTAGTCAACAATCCAACAATGACAGTTTTCTGTCATACTGTTCCTCTGGAACATAAAAGCACAATCAGCAACAGCCCCACGTGTGACTTTTTAGTAAATTCAAGGTAAAAATGCCGCCTTGAAAAGGACGAGCTGCATTTAGCGTATGGCCTTAGCAAAACAAATTAATTACCGTGATGACGGCAACTTATCCACGCGTGTTTTGGATTTGTTGGATTGTGTATTTGATTAGTGTTGAGTACCTCTGGAACTTTAGCTGACCCACTCTTTGTAGTTGAACATGTGATTTGTGTTGTGTGCACATTCCATATAGCCTTCTTTACATCCTAAATACATAGTTCTTATGTTCCTTTTGGGTATTGTCTGGAAATGAATGTTTATTCAATTGACTAGTTTTTTTTTCTTTTCAAATACAGATATTTAAAAAAAACACATCTTAGAGCTGTAATCATAAACCAGGGATTCTGAGATGTTTTTGCCTTAGGCCATTATACCATCAGAATGGACCCCTGCCAACCTACTGACCACATGTGTAGACTGCTCCTAGTGTAATTTTTAAAATTGTAACAAACTTCAAATATATCAATATAAAAAATGAATGCTGAATTGGTTTGATCAAATAATACATTATAGAAATAAAGTAATGGCTAAATAATTGGAACAGTTTGGAAAAATGATGTATATATAAAATTGGTAGCTAGAACTAACGGGGCTTAGTAAGCCAATAAAAACATTTAATCATTGAACATGGATAGCCCAGTGATAAACAAGTATTAGATGCTAAGATTATTAAATATTATGGCTGGAATTCTGTAAAGTAAATGAAAACAAACCATATAGTTGTCATCAAATAGACTTAAATGTGGTAAGTTTGTTGTATCGTAAAAAAATATCTTACAAAAAGCTATCTAAATGAACAAGTTTGGAGAATTGTGTTGCTGAACAAAAGGTTTTCAAGTTCGGATGGCAGCACTGTGGGAACATGTTTGGCTAAACATGTCGGGGACCACTCCTGTAAACAGTTGCAGAAATAAATGCACAAGCCTGACCAGGGAATTGAGTCAAACACGGAAACAAGACAAAAAAAAAAAAGGGAAGAGGAGTGGAGTGGAAAAAGTGAAAGGAAGTGAAGACTGGGAAGAGGGAAGACAGACACAAAGAGACACAGTGAGGGAGAGCGAACACGGCGGAACGCAGCAAAAAAATCCAGATCCTGAGGCCGAGCATCAAAAGGCTGTGGTTGAGCACCCCGCAATCAACACCCCATAACCCAGCACAAGGTCTGCATACCATCCGCACACACACCGCTAGTCTGCTAGCCCTGAAAACAACACTTGCATCAACACACGCCCCAGAGGAGAAAAAGCACACACTCCGGGGCACTCCTACGCACAACCCCCCTCGAATGTCGCTCTCGTTACACCAAGAGGGCCGGTTCCTAGATGAGAACAAAACAAAGAGAGTTCTGTTTTCTGGTGGGTGGTTTGAAGCCGACTCTGCTGCTGCGCCGGCCTTTGTGGTCGGTCACCTGCCGCAGGGGCCGCCAACGGATCTCCACAACTGGCAATTTAGGGAAAAACACAGAGGAGAAAAAAAAAAAACAAAAGAGAAAAAAAAAGCGAGGGATTCTTCTACATAATTCGGAATTAAAAAGACTTTTGCCTCTTTGATGAAGATTAGGGGATTATTTCTAAGCATTCGAGGGGTGTGGGGTTACGAGATGATTTGGTGTCATCTAGTGTGCCCGTATGGAGAGGTAATAGCAAACATTCATGGTACTTTTCCAGAATATTGTTCCTTTAAGCCTTCAAGATCACTGCAAATGACAAAATTATTTACAGATATAACAAGCTACATAACGGTTCTTTTTTTTTACTATTGTTGAGATAAATTACACTAATAACCATTACCAATCCAGTCTTGATCCTGTATCCTGATAATATCCTGACTCTTGAGAGGTATTGTTCGATATTCTATTCTAACAAAGAAAATCAGGGTACATTCCAAATTTAATTAAGACGTGTCCTTGGCATTTAAGGGAGACCACAACTTTCTAACGTTGTGTTTTATTTTTTTCCACCCTGGTGCATCTCCCTTTGGCCGTCCAGAGGGCACCAGATAATGAACAAACGCAGCTCCCGATGTAATTACAGTAAACCCGGATGATTTATCCACCTGCTAATTACAAGGCACTCGGTGTCGACATGGAAGCTGGGATGCCTATGGCCGTTCGAGCAGTGTTACCTTTCAGCCCTTTAGCCGTGAACGCAAACGCACACACACACACACACACACACACACACACACACCTGCACAGCATGTCGGTGAGGCGCACAAAGCCCACATAAGCCAGCTCGAAGGCGCCACGATGACGGGACTGCAGGAGCTGCTGACGGAAGTACAGGCCGACCCCCTCCACCTGTAACAGAGAGACAGAGAGAGAGAGAGAGAAGAGAGAGAGAGAGAGAGAGAGAGAGAGAGAGAGAGAGAGAGAGAGAGAGAGAGAGAGAGAGAGGCGTACTGTAACAAAGGGAGCAATGTTTTCAAATGTGTCCGTGAACTAGTTAAAACTTTGACTTTTATTATTTTTTATTTTGGTCTCTCTTCTGTAGAAATGGATGGTGAAAATAAAAAAAAGGGCATAAAGATCACTTCAGCTCCAGGTCTTTTTGAGTATAGGATAAATAAGGGAAATTACTCCATTCCAAAGTTGGAAAACGTTTGGTCACCTTAAACGCTCCCGTAAACACTTCCGGGTTTGTTATTCCTTTATTATTAATTTTTTTAACTTATTTATTATCAATTCTTCCTACTTATTTATGTTGTACTGTGGCAACATTGTTGCTTGCTGCCATAAAGCAATTTCCCTTGCAAGATTAAAACATTCCCACATTTGTTTCTATATTTATCAAGTACCTACATAAGTATGTAGGTACTTACATGTGTATCTATCTATGTATTGAACAGAACTTCAAGATATCCTTTACTTATAAGGGATGCCCGACAGTTTTAGTGAGAGGTCTTCTTCACCAATTTAGACGTACCGCATCAAACAGGGCGGCAACTACTTTCACTGTAATAAGCTCCACTTGATGCTCCGAAGGGATGTGTCAAGCCTACCGCAAACTGCCCAAACACATCTCTTTGGTGCCATAAAAAACACACTGGCAGAGCCCAAAAAACATGGATGCATCCACCGCCAGAATCATATATTGATTTTTCTTTTAAATGCTTTTTTACAGGTGTAAACAGGGAAAAACAGCACCCACGTGTCCTCAACTCTCTCACTAGGGGGCTATGAAAACCAACCTTATTAGTAACAGGCTTTGAGATAAGTTATCCACTGAAGATACATGACAAAGGGTGGGCATGAGAAGTTTGACTGCCTTACCTAATCTGACCTAGACGCTTTCCCCTTCCTTACCAGAGGTTATGTCGGCAAACCCCCGGACGACTCAGACTGCTCCGTTTCCAGTTTGGGAGCATGTCAAGCGTGAGAGCGGCATGTCACTAGCGTGACAAGTGTGCTCAAATAAGGATGCTGGGACATCCGCATAATGGCCACCGTCAGTAAAACCATCCAGTTAGTAATAGTGTTAGCGACATTATTTTAACTATACGCGCACACAAGCACACACGCACGTGCGCGCACATACAAAACTGAGGCCCTGTTTCTGCGGCGGGGCGCAAAACTGGCGAGCGTGTTGCAGGTGAAGCGGCAGGGCGAGGCGGACGCGGAGCTCCGGCTCCCCTGTCATTAAGGCTGTGGTATCACCACCACCAGAGAAGCGGGCCAGGCCCCGACTTAGTCAGGGGTGGCACTGAGGGCACAGGGAGGGGTGGCACGGGGAGCAAAATAACACTGGGCGAAAAAACACAAAACGAGAGAAAAACAAAAAATCCAATACACCCCCTTAAGGGATGTGGGGTTAGACAAAACATCTAAACTGACACAGACGCGGACCCGCAGAAGAACCAGAAATACACCGGTCAGAGTAAACTGATGTCACAGACTGGCGGGACCATGATGCATGGAGACGGTTTGCAAAGAAAACACGGAGGGTGAAGCTGATGAGATGGGGGGGAAATGGTTCTGAATGAAGAAAATGTGTGTACAAACGCCACAAATTCAACAAAAGAGGTTGTTGTTTTTTTGTTTTGTTTAGTTACAGGCCAATAAACTCAACTGACCCCCGGAGTGTGGACCGAGGGCTGACCGCAGCAGCGCCAAGCCCGATGACTTATCGCATCGGGCTCCCGGAGCGGACTCCCAGGACAAGGCTGACCTCACCGGAGGGTTAAAAATGGCAGCGCCGGTCAGTGTCGGATGGCCCGCGGCTGCCCGGGGCCCAGACCGCTGTGGTGCTGAGCTGGCCCCGGCCGGGCCTATTTAAAGCTCCCCCTCCGAAGGTTCCCGTCTGTGTAACTGTTTTAAAAAAAAAGCCCATGCCAGCTTCCTGCATGGACTTTTTTTTTTTTTTTTTTAGAAAACTACATCCTGTTTGAAAAACGTGCCCGTTTCCCAGAAAAAAAAAACAAAAAAAAACTTCCATGTGCGGAGAGAGAAGTTTCCCAAGTCTAATTACACGTGTGGCTGGGAGCCGTGACAGTGGCCCACGGAGCCAAGCTCTCCTCTGATTGCAGATGGTTTGACAGCACTGGTGTTTGTTGTTGTTCCTGCTGATGCTGGAAACTGCCGGAGAAATTATGAAGTCGTACATTTTTTATGTTTAAGTCATAAAAAGCCACTTAGCAATAACTGTAATTGGTTCATTTCTGAAAGTGTCTTAGGTGCATTTAGTGCTAGGTAGATTTTTCGAGGTTGATTCCACCTACAGTGGAACATGTCATTTCTCTGATCTTACATCATGGTTTGAAAATCAATGTCTTGCTTGTACAATTCTTTTCTACAAAAACAATGTCAGCTAAAATCCAAAGAGGACTGTCTACATGTGACCTATATGTTATTTAAACTGGACATGTGAAGGGAGAAACAGGGACCACCAGAATGTTATTCTGAAATTGAAGCATGTGGCGTTTGCAAATAAATGAGCCCTTTTTTCTATAAGAAACAGTCTACGGTGTTCTTTTACGTTTCATCACGTGACTGACTTGGTGTCAGTAGAGGTGTGGAGATGGTTCAGGAGGTGGTCGACACACCTCTCGGCTATCGGTTGATGACTGCCTTTCGTTAAAACGCAATAGTGCGCCGGACCCGGGGGCAGCCAGAGAACACGAGCAGCTCTAGACTTATCATTTTCATCCTCCTTTAATAAAATACTCTTAATGATTGCTCTTGGGGCCTAAAAAATGCTCATAAATCTATGACATTTTGTGTAAAATCATGGATTTTTGAGGGGTTACGTATTTTTGGGGGAGAGACAGGGACAATGCCTTTTTAACAAAAACGTCTTTTTTTCTGGAGGGTGTGTCTGTGGCAGATGGGCAAATGTGTTTATCGCTCCATGACGACAACAGTCGTCATAAATCTCGTCGAGGCAGGGACAAATTTGCAGGCCGCAATTGGCGTCGCACCACAGAAAGAACTGGATGCCTAGACCCTACCAGTGCCAAACCCCCGCTTACAGAGAACAGGAAACCATCCTTCCTATTTTTCGGCTTACGTCTTCTCGACAAATTACCCCTCACACTTAAAAGTGTCAGAAAAAATGTTTTCGTTTTTTTTGCCACAAGTGTCTCACATTCCATGCATGCAAGTGTGTTTGTATGTGAGCTTATGTATGTATATATGTATATGTTGTCACTATCTTTCCATGTATGTCAGCCATTGTCTTTGGTTTGGTACATAAATAAATAAAACTACATACTGTAAATGGTCCCAAACAGGCTATAGATTGAGAGACTGGCTAATTCGATTGATATAACTACTATTTTCCACTCAGACTTTCTGATTTATCACATCAAAAAATGTCTAGAAATCAGTCCTGACTGTTCTTCATTCCCCACTCATTTGAAACTTAAGTGTGTTTTTTGAGAACACACATCACCAATGCTTAAACGATGAATGACTGTTGCTATTGGTGATGTTGTAGGCAGAGATAAAACAAAATCCCATTCACCACACACAGGCTTATCGGCTTCGTATCTAAATAAATGGTTGACAGATAAATGCTCACACACACACGCACACACACACTCTTTGCCCTCTTCAGAGACAAACACGGCACATGTCTGGTTCCCTTGTTATTATGGACGTGCACATGCTGAACCACTCAGACAACTATTCCTGTGTGAGTCTGTCTGCGCGCGTCTGTGTGTGTGTGTGATGGTGTCTGCGAGTTGTTTGCAGCGGCTCGTGTTTTTCCTGCTGGTGGTGGAAGTGATTTGGAAAGAATGCGGGGGAAAGGGAGGAGGCGCTGCGGCCGTTAAACCGGCGGGGGGTCGCGCCTCAAATGAAGGCTTGGTGCTAACGAGAGCGGATGCTAATGGAAGGGCCTCACAGTGTGGGGTCGCAGACACATACTCATCACTCCACGGTGCAGGCATGTACGCATGGATACAATGCATGGACGTTTCAAATGTATATACAGGGAAAAATCTACTAATCAAATTAATTTACAGAAGGTCTTAGTGTTTTTGTTGGGCTAAAACCTACTTTAGGTTTTCATCTAACAATAATTAGTTATTATTATAGAGTTGTTATCATTAAATATGAGTGCATACACATATACACTATATTGCCAAAAGTATTTGCTCACCTGCCTTGACTCACATATGAGCTTAAGTGACATCCCGTTCCTAATCCATAGGGTTCAATATGACGTCGGTCCACCCTTTGCAGCTAGAACAGCTTCAACTCTTCTGGGAAGGCTGTCCACAAGGTTTAGGAGTGTGTTTATGGGAATTTTTGACCATTCTTCCAGAAGCGCATTTGTGAGGTCGCACACTGATGTTGGACGAGAAGGCCTGGCTCTCAGTCTCCGCTCTAATTCATCCCACAGGTGTTCTATCGGGTTGAGGTCAGGACTCTGTGCAGGCCAGTCAAGTTCATCCACACCAGACTCTGTCATCCATGTCTTTATGGACCTTGCTTTGTGCACTGGTGCACAGTCATGTTGGAAGAGGAAGGGGCCAGCTCCAAACTGTTCCCACAAAGTTGGGAGCATGGAATTGTCCAAAATGTCTTGGTATGCTGAAGCATTCAGAGTTCCTTTCACTGGAACTAAGGGGCCAAGCCCAGCTCCTGAAAAACAACCCCACACCATAATCCCCCCTCCACCAAACTTTACACTTGGCACAATGCAGTCAGACAAGTACCGTTCTCCTGGCAACCGCCAAACCCAGACCCGTCCATCAGATTGCCAGATGGAAAAGCGCGATTCGTCACTCCAGAGAACGCGTCTCCACTGCTCTAGAGTCCAGTGGCGGCGTGCTTTACACCACCGCATCCGACGCTTTGCATTGCACTTGGTGATGTATGGCTTGGATGCAGCTGCTCGACCATGGAAACCCATTCCATGAAGCTCTCTGCGCACTGTTCTTGAGCTAATCTGAAGGCCACATGAAGTTTGGAGGTCTGTAGTGATTGACTCTGCAGAAAGTTGGCGACCTCTTCGCACTATGCGCGTCAGCATCCGCTGACCCCGCTCCGTCAGTTTACGTGGCCTACCACTTCGTGGCTGAGTTGCTGTCGTTCCCAAACACTTCCATTTTCTTATAATACAGCTGACAGTTGACTGTGGAATATTTAGGAGCGAGGAAATTTCACGACTGGATTTGTTGCACAGGTGGCATCCTATCACAGTTCCACGCTGGAATTCACTGAGCTCCTGAGAGCGACCCATTCTTTCACAAATGTTTGTAAAAACAGTCTGCATGCCTAGGTGCTTGAATTTATACACCTGTGGCCATGGAAGTGATTGGAACACCTGATTCCGATAATTTGGATGGGTGAGCAAATACTTTTGGCAATATAGTGTATGTGGAACAAAATAACGGTCCTCCTTTTGTTTAATGAGGAACTGACAGTAGCAGTGGCTTAAACCTCTTAAATTAATAGCGACCCCTGCCCCTTCATCTAACAGTGGGAGGTGTGTATGAGCAACTCACCTGCTCCTCTGTGATGAGCCCGGTGTGTAACAGTGCATGGTCGTTAGTGTAGTGCAGAGTCATGCTCTGACACAGCTGTCCGAGCAGCATGGCCACTTCCTTCATGCTCCGCCAGCAGCACACCAGCACCATTTGAGCCGTCACCCTGTAGCCCTCGCCGCCTGGATCCAGAGCACAGCACACACACACGGAACAACAGGTAGAAGACATCAGTGGATCAACAGCTAATAATCTGAATTAACTATCAATATCATTATGTCAAAAAACAATATCAAAGTATTATATCCAATAAAAAGCCAAAAAAATACTAAAAGTTCTCATGTTTTAGGTAAATATGCTCCATCTTATTCATTACACAATGAATGGAAACGAGACACAAGGGTGTTCAGATGATCATTCACTAAAAGGTGGAACTCTTACCCCCCATCGGGATTTCAACTAAACTACTAATTTAACTGGTGACAGACTCTCCGTTTCAGATTCACCTGTGTTGAGGGGTGGTGGGTGCGTGGCCTCAGTCTGATTATCTCCCTGGTTTGCCTCCAGTTCTCTGGCATTGGTGAAGAAGTCGTTTGTGTCCCTGGGCTGGATCTCCTGCAGGATCCTCTGCAGATCAGCTGATGTCTCTGTCCAAAAAGCCAGACATTCCGCAAATTGGAATTTTTCAGCAAAAAGTTTTTTCTAAGAGATGTGACTTTGTGTTGATACCATAATATGGAAAGCAATTTAAAATGTCAAGAGTGGAACAAAGTCCAGCAAAGATAAACAGGCAAATTATAAATATAATAAGAAGTAATAATATATGCAATAAAATAAGAACGACTTAAATGTTGAATGCATAGGAGGAGAAATGGGTTTCAAGAAGAGATTTGAAAGCACAGAAGATGTCGATCTAATGTGCAATGGCAGCTTTTTCCCAACTTTAGAGCAAACACTGCAAAATCTGAACCCTACTCTGCATTTTTTTAAATAACCAGGAGCACTGGCCAGTGTAGAAAGGCTAAAATTGTGCAAACTGTGCTCGCATTTCATTACTCCTAATAATTCCACCACCTGTGTTGTTATCCATCGGGATGAGTCCCTCCGGGGAGGAGCTCTGGACCACAGGGGACACCACGTCGGACATCCGGTAGCACACGGCGATCAGCTCTGAGACCAGGTGTCTCCACTGCTTGGTCTGACTCAAGCTCCTGAAACGCACAATTGGAAACCCCGCTCAGAAACGGCGGGCTGAATCTGGAGCTGGACGGCACGAGGTGCTCACTCGGTGCTCAGGTGCTGCAGGGCGGCGGTGATGCAGTGCGCTCTGCCGTAGAGCGGGAAAGAAGCCGCCGCCTGGAGGAGGGACGCCTCTGCCTTGGACACCTCCGACTGCAGGCGGCGCAGCAAGAACCGGACCACTGAGGACGGGGAGAGAGAGAGATGCGGTCGGCCGTTAGAAGAGGCGGCCGCGTCCGCGCGAACACGCCGCGACAGGACGTTTTACCGGCCAGAGTGTTGATCTCTAAGACGGTCGCCTCGGAGGCTTGAGCGGGTGGAGGGAGGGGCTGGAGGTCGAGGCCCTGATCCCGGGCGCACTGGAGCAGAGCCCGGCTCAGGTCCGGCTGGCGGAGCAGCAGGTGGAGGAGGTGGGCCGCCGTCACGCTGTCGAAGGGCTTGGTGCTGGTGCTCAGGTCCAGAGCAGCCCGCAGGACGCTGAGCATTCTCTCTGGCACCTAAAAACCGAAAAATGCAAAGTAGCATTGGATTCATTGTTCATCTACCGACAAACTGCAAAAGAAGTCAATGTAAAATGCGATCAAGACTACAACAGAGGTGTCTAACAACGGAGGAGGTGGGAGCTGAGTTAAGAAAAAACAAAGGCAGCTAACCTAGAGAAAAAAAGAGCTTTTCTTTGTCCTTCAAAAGGTCTGGAGAACTATTTATGAAGATTACTTACATGTGTGACAAAATGTCACACATGTAAACTCACTGGCCATCAAAAGACTTCTACCCATCAGCCATCACTTGCTTAAATGCTTCTAGACTAAATTGTTTGATCTATTCAGAATGTATTTTCTTATATCTCTTTTAATACCATTAATAATTCTTTTATCCATCAAATCCCACATTTGTTTACATAGTTGACTGCAATACATAAGTGTGACTTGGTCAGTTTAGGACTTTTCTCTTAAACATATATATGTTTATTTAGCTTCTACTTTCTTGTTTTTTTTATAGTTTTGTTACATTTTGTAAGTGGCTTTGCACTGGGAAATGTCTCTTCAATACAATGACAATAGAACTTCTGTCTTCTGATACATAAAAAATAAATGTGAAATCTTCTCAAACCTTCATGTCTGACCCCAAAAAAAAGTAAAAATCAGCAGTCAGATGTGCCTAATATAACGTATTGGGATGGATCTCTGCAAAATGTTGGAAGATTTAACAAAAATAAAAACCATGGCCGACAGAAATCAAAGGTTTAATCAAATTTTTATATGAAACAGTCAGTGTGTAGAAAAGCTCCTAAGGACACAAATTGCTGTCATGCTAACCTGAAGTCCAACGACCGATGGGGGAAGCTGCTGCAGTAGCGCTGTGGCCAGTTGTTTGACCTCCAGAAAATTGCTGGCCACGCAGTAAAGGACGTTCTGAGCATATGCCGGGGACACGGCCTCACCGAGGGCAAAAACATCGGGCTCTGCGACGCACGGAGGGAAGCAGAAAGCGGGTAGAAACGGAGATTTAATCAGAGTCGATAAAGACGTCCGAGTGGATTAGCTTTTTATTTATTTATTTTTTTTAATCTGTTGTTTTACCTGTGTTAAAGCCGAAGAGCTGAGCCAGCAGACCCAGCAGGTGGAGGGACAGGAGGCATTTCGAAAAGGAAGCTCCAGGCAGCAAAGCCTCCAGCAGCGTCTCACACAGCCAATGCAGGAACTCCTGGAACCCAAGAGCCAGAAATAAGGCTTTGGCTCATCTGTATCTGATCTGAGGACCCCCCCCTGACGGGTGTGGCATACCCTGTATTGGCGCAGCGCATGTAGGTCTGCGTCCTTCTGCTCCTGGATCAGCCTTTTCTGCAGCAGCTGGGTGCCGTCCTTCACTCTGCAGAGTAACTGTGCATCACGAGTTTTAATATACTTTAAAATATCCTTGACCTCTCTTTCTCTCACCCCAACCAGCCGAGGCAGATGGCCGCCCACCCTGAGCCATGGTTCTGCTCCAGGTTTCTGCCTGTTAAAAGGAAGTTTTTCCTTGCCTGTGTCGCCTAGTGCTTGCTCATGGTGGGAATTGATGGGTTTCTGTAATAAACTTCAGAGTAGGGTCTGACCAGCTCTGTTTGGAAAGCGCTGTGAGATAACTGTTGTTGTGATGTGGCACTATATAAATAAAATTAAATTGAAATTGAATTTAAAAACCCATAACCAAAGAGTCTAGGTAACCCCACCTTCTTCAGCAGGCTGACGGTTTGCTGCCTGACGCCTGGCGACTGGCTGTTGAGGTTGGGTGGGAGAAAGTGGCGGATCAGCTCCATTTCGGGGGAGGTCAGAGCCTCAGTGCTGCGGTGGCTCTCGCACACCAAACCCAGAGAATCCATCCTCACCTGGAGATGACACCATACAACTGAAGACATATGTGCATGTATATAGAGAAGAAATCTATAAGTAAAAGAGAAAAATCACATGTAACTCAGAAACTTTATATGGGGATGCTAAAAAAATTATTGCACTCTCTCCATCAGTTTAAATATTTACACATCGGTATGTACTAAAATAATCTCCAGCTCCATTTATGAGGATACCATTTAAAAAGGCTGACGATGTATGGTTTGTTTGTTAGGGTTAACCACCAAAAGGCCAATTTTCTTTAAAAAAAATAAAAACATGGTTTGTAAAGTTTAATCTGAACAAACCACAAGATTTCTGAAACAATGTCCTCTGGACGGAAAAATCTCAAGTTGAGACGTTTGGCCGTCTAAATTTGCTGCAAAGCAAACAAGGCCCGGGCAGAAATCACACAGCCAGTTCATCAGAAATACCCGTGTTTGTGTGTGCGGCGTCTAATTGCCGAGCACGGCAAGTGGGACCACCTTAGTTCCTCTGCGGAATTAAATATGAGGCTTTTCTCAAGCGGCGGATTTGCATCAGAAAAACAACGCTGTGGCGAGCGGAGAAGAAAATGGACGCAAAACAAACAGGGAAAATGACCTCTCTTTGTCTTTGTTTGCTTTGGCGTGGGGTAAATAGGGCTGTTTGGTCATCTGGGATTGTATAGACCTTTCGTTGTTGGAGTCACCACGGGGGAACGCGGCCTAACTTACTTGATCGTGTTTGTGTATAAGTGCTTGTTGAAGCAAAGCGAGAGGAACCAGCCCGCCCCACAGACCCTCCTCCGAGGATGGCAAAACTCCTTGGGCTCTGGCTGCCCGCAGGCATGTGATCAATGCTCCCAGGGCTCCTCTGCTGCCTGAAGGACCTGATGAGACCCCAAAAAACACAAAAATATACTATATACACACACACACTATATATATATGTTTATGCTTTTAGCAGACACTTTTATCCAAAGCAACTTACAAAGTAGACACAATTTTACAGTTATCAATATGACAATAAGTTGTAAAATCCCTAGTCAGAATATAGATATGCATATACAGTGCAGACCAAAAGTTTGGACACACCTTTAAATTCAGAGAGTTTTCTTTATTTTCATGACTATGAAAATTGTAGATTCACACTGAAGGCATCAAAACTATGAATTAACACATGTGGAATTATATACTTAACAAAAAAGTGTGAAACAACTGAAAATATGTCTTATATTCGAGGTTCGTTAAAGTAGCCACATTTTGCTCTGATTACTGGTTTGCACAATAAAATAAAGAAAACTTTTGGTCTGTACTGTATATACATATGTGTGTATGCATCACATCGTGTTTGAATTGGGCTGTGAGATTCTTCTTTTTTTCTTTGAGGCTGAGGAACACGAAATGAGACCCGAGTGTGAGAGCAGCGTGTACCTGGGCTGCAGGGCGGAGCGTCCTGTAAGGCCTGCACCATGTGGGCCAGGCTGGAGGGGCTGCAGCGGAGCAGCTTGGGGAGGAAGTAGTCCAGGATGTACGTGGTCTGGTCCAGCCTGGCGCGGCACAGCGCGTGCAGCAGGGGGCCGACCCACGTCCGGTGCCAGCCCTCCATCCAGGCCTCGCCCTGCGCGCGCTCCAGCTCGGCCTTGTGGCTGACGAACAGCCTCTCCAGCAGGTCGCTGGCGTAGGGGGCCAGGGTCTGATCCCCCATCAGGCCCAGGAGACGGGCCGGCAGCTGGGGCTGGATCGCGAGCAGGCGCTCGGCCCCGTAGAGCTCCACCAGGCATCCCAGGGAGCCGTACTTCCCCCTCATGTGCCACTCCAGGCCCATCAGGCTGCAGGTGAGCTCCGCAATGTACGGGTCCTCCTGCGGGTCGGGGGCCCCGCTGGTGAGCTGGTGGAGCAGGAGGAGGTTGCGGAAGAGGGAGCGGGTCTGGTGGCGGACGCCGTCCAGCGGATGCTCCCAGTGGGAGTAGACGTGCTCCACCAGGCGCTGGTGCAGCTCCGAGCCTCCGCTGAGGGACTCCCGGAGGCCGGGGGGGCATGGGGGCGTCCCCTCCTGCAAGCACTCCAGAGCGGCACCGCTCCACAGGGTCAAGACCCGGGCGACCACCATCGCCGTGCTGGACTCCTTTATACTGCGGCAAACATATGATCATACTGTTACTGGTACAAAATGCAGCCGATTTTAAAATTGTTTTGTTTATTTTAAAGCTCTTAATGGCAGAGCCCCCCCCCAGGATCTGACTGAGCTCGTCCAAATCCATGCCTCTGCCAGACCACTGACCACTGGCCATCCCTAAAACCAGACTCAAAACCAAAGGTGACCGGCCCTTTGTGAATAACCTGCCCTGGCACATTCAATCTGCAGGATCTGTTGATGTTTTTAAATCATCCCTAAAAACACACGTCTTCTGCCTGGCTTTTAATCAAGTCTAAGTGGACATCTGTCATAAAAATGTTGTAACATTTTTATTTAAATGTATTTATTAAACTTATTTCTAACTTATTTTTTGACTTAACTTATTTTTTTATTGCATTGTGTTTATGTATTTTATCTTTTTAGTTTCTTACCTTATTTCCTGCAACTGTGATATTTGTACAGCACTTTGGTCGACCCCGGTTGTTTTAAATGGCCTTTATAAATAAAGTTTGAGTTGAGTTCAGTTACATCTATCTAAAAAAGAAACTACAGCACCTTCCTAACCGCCTACATTTAAAGACACGCAGAGCGGACTTGCAAGGCCCACCTGACGTCGAGGTCCAGCAGCGTGATGGGGACCAACAGCAGCAGCCGCTCCCACTGCGGCCCCGGGAGCGCGCCCCTCCAGCTCAGCATGGCCAGAGCCCCGTGGCACAGATACAAGGAGATCCCGGGCGGCCGCCCGCCGTGGCACAGAGCCTCGCACCTCTGCCGGAGCCACCGGGGCGCCGGATCCAACCCCGGAGCGGAGCCACACAGCAGACTGCACACCTGACAATGGGATGGTCCTACATTACTGTTTGATTTACAAGAACAAGATGAAATTGGGGTGTAGTTTTTTTGGTTGTTGTTTTTTTGTAAAAGTGCTTCTCCCACAGTTTAAGAAGAAAAATTCGAGTCTGATGCTATACATGATGTGAATTCATGGTGGGGCAGAGTCAAGGCCTCACCACGGAAGCGACTTCATCTCCTGAGCCCATGACGGACCGGATGAGCAACACCACAGCCATGCCTGCCGTACTCTGGACCGACTGGATGAACTCCTCTAAGTCGGAGAGGAAAAAGGAAAACAAGAAGACAGATCAGTGAGGAAAACCCCAATGAAAAGGTGTAGATTCTATTATTTCAACATTTTTGTTTAAGGCTCATGGCTCACCATCTGTGAGGATTTGAACGTAGCAGCCCAGGAGGACTCCCAGCGTTTCCTCTAGCTGAGTCTGCCGGGTTTGCAGGGCCAGGCTGAGGGTGTCCTGAGATCTCTGAAGCACCAGCATGGAGGTTTTCACTGCGGCCAGGCAGGACTGCATGAGCTGGGCCTGGACAATGTGACGGCCTGCAAGACGGCTGAGAAAACAGCAGGGGGCAGCAGAGGTACACAAATCAGTGAGTCAAAAGCAGAAGTAACTACCGGGAATCAAACAATCAGGGCAAAAACAGATGAATGGAGTTGAATTCCCTCAATTATGTGGTCAGAAAAGGAAAGAATTTGAGATGTGGAGTGGAAACACTTTCTACTTTGTGTCATGCAAGTCTGAGTTCTTCCCAAGGTTTGTCAAAAAAAACTATTCAAAGCTGCTGTGTTTGTCAAACGTTCTTCTGTGGCCATATTACTGGTGCTGTTTTTAAATCCGTGTCAAACAGATGGCTTCTGTACCTGTTCTGGTGAAGATACTCGAGCAAAACCTTGTGAAGGAACTGTAACACTAAAAAGAAAAGAAGAGGGTTTAGTGGGGTTGAGGCAGAAAAACTGAAAACTCTTTCTTTGTTTTTGTCGAAACACAAAAAAATGGGTGGGAACTAACCTTCAAACATCAGCTTGTTAATGCTTCTTTCCCCTGAAGATGTAAAGTTTTGCGAAAACTGTTATTTATCTTACTAAACGGCTGGAGGTAAGACGTTTCACAAAGACCGAAAAAGACTTACCAAGCGGAAAGCTATCCTGATAGGCAGAGATGGTGTCTACGATGTGCGAATACTGGTCTGAAGATGAGCTGGACATGCAGTCGGACAAGCAGGCGGACAAACTGTTCACAGTCTGCTCCTGAAGCCACGCCGGTACTGAACCTAAAGCACTGAGGACAGCACCAGGGAGCCAAAGGACACTTAGAAAAGAACACATTTCGGTTCCGTCCGATCGTACGCAGCAGAACTTTGCTGTATACCTGGCAATGGCGCGACGCAGAGGGTTCTTGGCCTGCAGGGAGATGTAGACAGACGCCAGAGTGTCCAGACAGGCGTCTAACGCTCCACAAGACTGCTCTTCGCTCAGCGCCTCCAGCTGGGATCCCGCCTTAAAAGAAGCATCGATACGTGCTTTACCTATCGGGCCCTGTAAAGCGTCACATGTTGGATCCACAGACACCAGCCACACCTTTTTGACCAGCTGGATCTGCTGGACCGGCTGGGTCAGCTCCAAACAGGACTGCAGGGTCCGGGCAACCTGCCCGACCCCATCTTCTCCTTCGTGGACCGAAAGAGAGGCTGAGAAAAGATGAGGATTAAAAACAGCTCTCGGGAACCCATCACATCATCGGTGTATCCGGTGCTCACCTATCAGCTTCTGTAATTTTTCCTCATCCAGCGCAACAGCCTCCACTTTTGCAGTCTTCTTCTTCACCACCATGACTCTGCCCTGTGGAATAGCTGAAAAATTAAACGGAACAATAAAGATATTACGTTTGAGACACATTTACACGTCAAACCAGTCACACAATACTAAGTTTTGACATCGAATCTTCATCTTTTTTGTGGCAAGTCGCCCTATGCCTGCTCGCAAATGACCATTTCCTCATGAAAATACCGTTGTAAACGTTGTAGGAGTAAGAAATTTGTTGTACACCATACACATTTACAGACTAACAGCAAATGTATGCCTACATTATCCACCGTTACTACAGTTTTCACTTTATTTTGGCTAAACGTCCTGCTGCTAGAACTTGTGTTAGCAAACAAACTATAGCAAGCTGTCGGAAAACAACGTAACGTCAAAAGGCCAAACAAACCGAGAATTTAAATTATTAAAAATTAAACTACTCACGAGGCTGTGAGCTTTATAAGTAAATGCGTTTAATGAAAATATAGATATACATCCACCTCAATCCAGCATGTGGTTTAGCCTTACAGGTTCAGCTGGTTGCTCAGTGTCCATTAGAGTTGAAATTGAACGTAGGAAACATTTTACTTCCGGTAGTTTTCAAAAGTAAAAATAATATTCGCATTAAATGGCGTGTTTGTAGAATGTTATATTTTATTTTGAAACTATGCAATTCTAATTTCCTTTATTGTCCTCGGTCACTTGACGGACCAATGCCATGAGCAGCATGGTAGTTACGTCACTTCCTACAACTGCTTACTCACCGCCCACAGACAAAGGTCTGTCCACAGAGTAGCGCTCCGGATTTTGATTGGTGGACGTTACCTGTCAATCAAATCCGTATTTCCATCTATTTCATGCGGTGAGGAAAACCTTTCACGGATGTGATTGGACGTATTTGGTGAAACCACGCCTCTTAAAAAAAAATCCCTACCGCCTCCAACTTTCGGCAGCGAGCTGGAATGAAAACTTCAGGGAAAGGGAGAAACTCACCGCTTTTTAGCCATGAATTAGGATTTCCTTCGCCGGAATAAAAACAAAAAGCGGGACCATCGGACTCGACGTGGTATGAAGTCCCTCAAAACGGAGCCATTACATTAACCTTACACCAGGTAAGTCGAGAAATTAAGATAAAAATTGCAGCGTTATTTATTCAAATGGCAACGACTGTTGACAATTCAGCTAACGCTTCATATTTATTTGTTTAGTTTCTGTCATTTGTTAAGGGTTATTTTGATTTAGCTTTGTTTTCTAAACTTTCGACCAGGAGTTGAGGAAGTTGGTCCATAAATGCCACAACAAAAATCATTTTTGAAGATTGTGACGTTATTGTATATGAGTAATGGCTTGTTTTACAATATAAAATTAGGCCATCTCAGACCCCCCTTTAAACCATTCTGTGAACCAGTTTTTTCAGTGTAATTAAATGTCCATACAAAACACTTTATGATTTTAAAGATACCTGGATGAATGGTACTCTAACCCCAATTTCACCGGTATTCCTAAACAAATTAGTAAACTTAATCTGGATTTTACAGAGAAGAATTTGGCACTGATAAGATTCTATTTTTTCAAAAACAAAAGCATTAATGTGACCATCACAGAGGGGTCAGATGTAAAAAGACACATTTGAGAGTCAAGGCTCGGGGTTAAGCTGTCTTCAGCCCTTTTCCACTGACCACATCCTTACATTATCATTGAGGAATGTTGCCTCGGGGAGAGGGAATTAAGTCTTCCAATAAAGTGTGGCCTATTTAAGAAAAGGATCAAAACTCTCGTTGGACTAAGGATATTTACAAAGGTCTAACTTTTCTTTCCTTCTTTTTTTCTATGACTTATGTGTTTGTGAGCAGCTTGTGTGGTGTGGGAACTCCCTTCCCCTCGGTCCCTCTCGTTGTTTCTGTTTGTTTGTGGATTGGGAGCTCTTTTATATCTTGCCTTCGCGGCAAACACGCAACAGAAACGGTCCTGTGGAAAGCAGTTTACGGCCTCCCTCCGCACATGTTGGCAGTCTCTTTTAGGGGAGGCCAGGCTGGTAATGAGAGGTTACTGCCTGGAGAAGAGACACTGAGGCTCTGTATCTTCATCCTCTCCATCAGAAACCCTCTGGTGTCACTCTCTTTTTTTCCTTTTTCTTCACTCTCAGGGTGTTTATTGCTTTGTTTTCCAAAGTTAGCCCTGGAAAATGTGATACGGGTTTATCCGAGAGGAGGGTGTAGAGGTGTTTTTTCTGTTTGGCCAATCCAAGCGATACGCCCATCGCCCGCAGCTTTTCAGCTGGACTCAACCCCGGAACATTTCAGGTGCTCGCGAGGGTTAAAACATCTGCTGCACAACAGACACTCTGTGCAATTCAGGACATGTTTACGTCTGAGTTTTTCTGTGCCTTTACAGCAAAATACCGATGGAAAATTCAGACTAAATCATTTTAATGATCGTATAAGGATGAATATAGTCCAATAACCTTGAGTACAGACTGGTAATATCCAAGAAATGATACAAATCTTGGACAAACTTGTTACTAAACACTGTAGTGAGGCTTAAATGCTTATTTTCTTTAACAGTGGAGTAATATCTGATAACTAAAAACCACTTACTTGTAAAGTTAAACCAAGGCTATGGAATAGAGAGCAATATGAAGTTGTAGAAAACAAAAATACAGTTTCATAGACAGTATGTCAGCAGTTATATATGGACATCTGAATCTCTAGAGGTGGAAATAAAGTCAGTGTCATTAGTTCTGGGTTATCTTGTGGGTTTGGTTCATGGTTTATGTTTTCCAGTTACCCCTGTATTTTGGTATTTGGTCTAATCTTTAGTCCATCCTTTTGGTTCTTTTATTATTTTCCTCTTCATGGTTTTGGTTGTAGCTCCTCCCCATTGTCACAGATAGTTCCTGGGATCCCTCCTGTTTCGATCATCAACTTAACTCCCTTAACCTGTGCTCATTATCCTCAGCTGCCTCCATCTTAAACTTCATAGTTTCTCCCAGTCCCTGTCTGATCCTCGCTGCTTTCCTACATCGATCCTGTGCTCCTCGTTCTAATCCACAACTGCTTCCATCTTAAAGTTTTATCGTTGGATTTCTTGTTCATTTTAAGTAAATTGTTTCCCAAATTTAGTTTCAGTTTTTTCTGGCGTTGCCGCCTTTTTCTGCTGTTGCTATCAAGGGGGGCCTGCCCCTTATGTTAGATTTTTCTTAGACCTATTGCATCGTCACAATGTCAAAACCTTTTATTTAAAAAGTAGTTTATGGTCAAACTAAAATATGGATTGCATTAAAAAATGTTTTTAAAATTATTACATTTATTTGAAAAAATCATTACATTTTATTAATTGATATAAAAACGTTCCCCCTACATTTAAATAAAGGGGAAAACAAAAATTTAAGATAAGAAAAGTGCATTTTTTCCATCTATTTTATCTTGCATCAAACCCTCATAGGGTTGCAATTTTATTTAAGTATAGTTCACCTCTACCTGGTGACAGTTAATTTAGTTTATTGTGCCAGAAGTTCTTTTTCACAGATCTGTTCACATTATTTAGACATTTATAGAGACCACGGTAGATGTATACATTAAGAAAACATGACAAATTTAAAATTCTAACATGCTGTGTCTCCATTTTAGCTGGATTATGGAGTATTGGGGAATGGATAGATGGTGTCTTGTGTATCTGCAATCTGTATTATGGCTTAAATTGCTTTGTTCTTTGAAGTTTGGACCAGAGATTCCTAATATTTCCTTGCAATTTTGATGATGTTTGTCAGTTTGTTCTGAATAATACTATTGTATTATAGTCGGCCATGTTGAGTCCTTTGAATTTGCGGATGATAAACAAACTCTTTGGTGTCTACATCTTCAACAGCTTCATTTTCCATGGTGGTGGGTTTTAGATGTTCTATACTGTTAAGGAGCATGCTCTTTCTCTTTATTGGCTCTGAGGTGAAGACAGTTTTGCTCAAACCACAGAGAAAAGTAGTCAAATAGGTCTGGATATACCGGCATTCTGTTTGTTTGCAGAAACCAATAATGGCTTTGTGGAAACATACCACTGATAACTGTGTTGTAAGTTCTATGCTCTCACTCGTGTGTGTGTGTGTCTATCTGTGTTTTTCAAAGGGTTGGGCGCCATGGCGGAGTCGGAGGAGGCAATGAGCCAAGAGGACTGGAAGGAGAAGTGCGAGGTTCTGGAAGCGCTGCTCATGAAGTTCAGGGTCCAGATCATCAAGATTCGAGAACTCACTGCAGATAAGGTTGGTTCATAAAAAAAAAAATCCATCCCTTTAAAGTTTACTGATCTTGATGAGGTGGTGAAGATCCAGGCATAGACCAGCAACGGACTGAGGACAAGGGCATAAATTGATAAACGCCAAGCGGGAAAATCTAAACCTAAACTTTCATTTCCAAAATACTGAAGTGGAACAAAGACCCAAAAGACGATAGTGGACATGAAAACCAGGGAACAGGAAGCCATGGAGAAAAGGAACAAGGAGCGACCGTGACGCATGGGATGGAGAAGGGGATAGGAAACCCGAGAGCTTAAGGATGAGCGGAGGCAGACAGTAATTCTCACTTATAAAAGTTGCATACTCACAAAATGGTGTACACCATTTTCCACGCAAAGTTTTTGATCTACAAAGGGAAAAAGTTGCTGGGAGACTGCATTCTTTTAGGTGTCACCCAGATTTCCTGGCCCATGATGATGACAACTGGCTCCCAAAGCGCAGATTTGCCGAACCGTGGCCTATAATCAACAATTAATGAGCTCTCTGCCCGAAGCAACTTTTAGGAGCAGGACATTCTGTGAGGAA
The DNA here is from genome assembly GCA_013363375.1 of Menidia beryllina. NCBI lineage: Eukaryota > Metazoa > Chordata > Actinopteri > Atheriniformes > Atherinopsidae > Menidia > Menidia beryllina. Next base: position 1,615,883 of record JABUIW010000010.1, read on the forward strand.
TATGGAAGCTAGCACTAAGCGCGATCATGCCGGCTGTCCTGGATGGCTGTGTTGATATGATATGGCGTCAGATTTCCCTACACAGTGGGACAACAGGCCAACATTAAAAGGGAGCTTGCAGGTTTCCTAAATGTAGTCAGCAGTGTAACAGTTTGTTTAAACTCACAACACTACTATTCATTTTATTTTATGTTTTTATCTTCATTTGCCACCACACGGATTTAAATAATTTTTTTGTAAATAATAATTTTTTATAGGCTGTTCGCTTTTAGTGTATATCCTACGCAATGTTTTACAAATGTGACCTCAAAACAGGAGGGAACTGAGGAACAATGGGTGAGACAAACAGATGCTATAAAACAGAAACCAGAAAGAGGAAAACAACTAAGCATACAGAAGCAATCAATCAAGAAAAACGCACTAAAACCACATAACTAATCACAGGTCATAAGATAACCAAAACCCACAAAATTTATATAGAACGTACAATTGGTGATATGCTGCTGACCATTAGGGGTGTGTGAAGGGACTTTTGATAGTCTTATTGAGTTTAAGGGCCTCATCACCTTCTATGATTAAATACCACTGCAGTCACCATTTATAAAATACTCTTTAGATCTATATTTGGGAAAACACTTACCCTTTTCGGTTCACGCCGTAAACTCTGTAAATTCAGTAAGTTCATGGTCAAAACATGCCTATCGATGCGTATTCCTTCTTTGTTACTGCTTTTACCTTCATTTTATGTCCTTATTTGTTTTCATTTTCGTTTTCTAAAAGAGGAATGCCCACAACCCCTTCATGTTTTTTTTGTTGTTTTAAAAAAAACTTTTATGGGAAAATAGTCATGAATTTCCGCTTTGTTTTCTGCATTTAAATAAAAAACTAAAGGTTTTTTCATAATCTGGTGATTTTGGCAGTTCAGGTGTAAATGGGCTCTGAATGAAGCTGTTATCTGAACATCCGGACAAATGAATTCTGTCTACGGAGATTGGCCAGTTTCGGGTCGGCAGACAAAAGGTCGACGCTGCGTACAGAAACACCCACAGTCTCTAAGAAGCTCCGCACCAAAGAAGGCTCTCAAAAGCCGCGGGAAGAAATCCAAGTTTCGAAAACGTGTCTGGTGGGTACGGAGCAAACCTGTCCCCTCCCAGCTGGCCCGGCACTGGGCTGGCCCCAAACTGCTCGGTGGCCTAGATCTGAAGCAGCTCCCCGGGGGGACGCTGATTAGAGCTCTAATGTAAACACCAGTCTGACCGCAGGGCTCCGCCTCGCACTGCATGACGGGACTGACCCAGCTCCAGTCAATTACAGAGTCAAAGTAAGCTCAGCAGGACAGCAAAACAAACTCCTGGAGAGACTTAAGGAAGATTGACTCTGGTAGGCTTTCGTAGCCCGCATAGCACATGTCAAAGTATGTGCTGTTTATTTTGGCCATATCCATCTTATATGACAGCTGTAAGGCATGAACGTATTTTGTAAAACTATTTTCACTTGTTCTATCAACTTGGAGCCAAGTTGTCTTATATAGTATGTAAGCACTTTAACAAGCTCTTGTCTAAATAAAGATAAAATTTGGGAGTTGGTTTACTTTTGACTTTCAGAAAAGGAAGAAAATACAGTTTCAGACCACTCAAGGATTCTTAAAATGTCACACTAAATCATTTTTACTCTAAACTTTTAGACAATTCACGTTCCAAAAGATATATAAAAAAAGATGGCGAACCACTAAGGAAATCAGTGCCGCAATTTGGGAACTGGACCGGGGCCTTTCCAGAGTTATGGCTTTTCCTTTTCAGTAGACATTTATATATGTGGCCAGCGTGTTTGTGCAAAGTCTGATGAAGAGTCGCAATAATCCTTTTAGACTCTACTGCAAATGGAAGATCACTGGTTTAATTTCCCACCGCTCCAGAGTTCAGTCAGAGTTCAACACGCATTCTCTCACCAGTATGAAGGAGAGCACACATGAACCAAAGCTTCCCATCTCAGACATTATATGGGCTCGAATTCATTTTAGGGGAAAGTACTTGTTTTTCTTTAAGTAATTTCACCGGATCAACAATTATCAATTAAAATAATATCTTAAGATACATTTTTTGGATAATAATCAGTTACCGTACCTATGAAACTTTGAGTATATGACTCAGTTTAGCTTCTTTTCTTTATGTGAAGTTTTTATTTGTGTTTTTTATTCTACTCAAATGGCTTCGTTACAGTGACCAGTCACCCTGTTCAGAGACCACCGGACATTCAAAGTTCCCTGTGTTACTATACATACTCCCGCTCAAGTGTTTTTCTTTCCTCCGGCTCCCACCGTCCCAGTTTGTTGGTTTAAAGCTGCGAGGGAGCCGGTGGACGTCATAGCAGCAGACATAGTGATATGTCATAGGTCTCCTCATCGGCCAAACATCCCAATAAGGCTGTTTTGGTGCCACACATCCTTTTATGTGGCATCTCCTTTTCTGCTAACGTAATGTGGTAACAGAGGTGATCAGCAACCGGACGCTCTGATAAAGGAATGATGCCCCGGTCTAGTATGAAATAGGATTCCAGGGTTTCAAGTTGACAGTTCACGGTTTATTTCTAGTTTTTTGTGTTGCTTTAACCCTGGAATGCCAAATGTATCATATTTGATACATACGGTTTCTGAAATGTTTTGCGTCTGACACCTTTTGCATAATTTAATGATAAAGACTTTGCTCAAAATCCTATTTTACACAATCAAATACACCTGATAAAAGGGGGCAGAAGACCACACAAAAAGTAATCTTGACTTTTTACATATTTTGTTAAAAGGCCAAATAAGGAATTCAAACCAAAAAAAATTAAATTTTCTGTTGTTTTTTTAACTCTTCTATCAGGCTTTAAAGGGTTAATGATACACCAAATCTTCTAACGGGTGATGGATCTTGAGTTTTGGCGCAGCACGGTATTAAGCATTGTCTTGCTGAAATATGCAAAGCTTTCCCTGTAACTTATGTAATTGACTAAAATCTGTAGATATGTTTCAGCATTGACGTATCCTTTTCAAAAGAACCAGTTCTATAGGCAGTCATGCACCTCTGTACCACCAGATATTCAGGATTTTGTAACTAAGCACTTGTACTAAATCATCCATCCCCATAAATCTGGAGTACAAGGCATCCATGCTTACCAAAAGGAATTTAACGTTTTAATTTGTGTCTGATCACTGCATCATTTTTCTATGATGCTGTGGTCATTTGTTCAGCTTTGGCCCTGAGAAGGCAGCAGCTTTTTTAAAACCATGTTGTGACAACATTTTCTTTGCATGGCACAGCGTGAATTGTGAATTGCACAATAAACTATGTGATTTCTGCAGTGATTTCTGAGGCCTAGCTGGGATTTTGGCGGCTGAATTGTATAAATCTTTTGAGGAAATCATGTTTGGTAGATGATGAGCCTATTCAAAGTCTTCATAGTTTGTTCCCCAATTTGCAGGTGTGTTTCCTTTTCTTTTTTTTGCACATTTCTGGACCTCTGCACGTCTTTACCTCTGAGAGACTCTGCCTCTGTACGGTGCTCTTTCTATGCCTGACCAGTTACCACTCAATAGCATCATGTTTGTCCATTTGTGTACACTAAAAATTATCTTCTTTCTAATCTTTTTTAGATATGTTTTCACCATGAAATTCAAGATTAAATCATGTTATTTTAGTGGATTTCAGTAACATAATCATTTTTGAGATTTCAAAGTCATTCCATTCTATTTTTGGTTTATGTTTTGCACAATATGCAGGATTTTGATATGGGGTTGCACTATTGTAGGACCGGTGAAAGGAGGTCATAAACATTCTTGACACTATCAAAAGCCAACATATTTGCTTTGAAAGTCTCAGGAAGTCATTCTGATCGTTGTTCCGTCTCATTGAGTCAAATGTACCTAAGATAACATGGATCTGAGGAAAGTTGGCATGCTGCCTTTAAAAACTAGAAATCCTAAAAAAGCCAGTTTGAGGGAATGGAGAGGGGGGATTTAAAAACAAACAAAAAAACAAAAAATGCAACTGGTGTAAAGACTGAATAACTATTGGGGGGAAATACCCAGTTCAATCAATAATATCGGTGTGAGTCACAGGAAGTGAGTCTGAAACCTGAATGGGCTTTTCATAGGCCCTCACATGCGAGTTGATTTAATTTCTGAAAACTTATTTCCAACACAGATTTTTTTGTGTGCATCCGTGAGCGCACGGGAGTTGGGCTTCTTAAGAAGGAAGTTAGTTTTGGCTGAGAAGGCCTTCAGCTTTAACAAAGGGCCACACATCTCCTGGAGACAAAGATACAATGTGTGTTGCATTTACTATGATTCAGCAGGTCTTTCTTCGCTCTCAATGCACATAAAAGGGTGAATCTCGTCAATATGAAGGAAGTATGAATGCGATAAATGAAGTAAGATTAAAAAGATGATTAAAAACATTTAAAATGTTCATCTTTTGGTTAACCACTAACTTGATATTTCACGGATACAATATTTTTTCTTTTTTTTTTTACTCCTAAAGACGTGAAAAAAGGAAGAATAATTAACAACGACAGTCATTTCTTGAAAAGAAATAAAAAAACACGTCATGGGGAAATTGCAGATGACAAAAAAGAAACCAGCCGACACCCAAATAAGGAGGTTAGCGGCGACAGGTGGAAAGAAAGTCATTTATTTCCCCCCCCCGCAAAGTCAGAAAAGGAACAAAAGCCATCTTACAAGGCAAGTCTTAGTCACTCTTACTTAGAACTATCTAAGTAAGAGCCCTATCTCCTCCACAGGCCAACATCAAGATAGTCCAACACTTGCCAGCCCCCATTTTACAAACCCCGATCACCATTTGCATGGATGTCTTTTTTTTTGTTTCTTTTTTTTTTTATATTCCCCAAATGCCTCCCCTGTGTGTGGCCTTCACTGGCTTTCATTTGAGCAAACATGTCTCGGACCGTCGATATAAACAGCTTTTTGGGTGTAATCTGCCTTGCCTGGGTGTGTATTTATTACTAGCACGTGTAACTGTAGGTAAGTATTGTGCGCCTGTGTGTGTGTGTGTGTATGAGAGGGACTACAGAGAGAGGCTTTGTGAGCTGGCTGTCTGGCCCGTGGATGGAGCGATGGGGGGATGGAGTTCAGGCACAGGTTGGCCACAGAGCCTCGGTTGTGGAATTCCAGGAATGGAAGCCGAAGAGGATTTTGAATCCGAACGAGGGGTTTTGACTCCAGAGGTGGGCACCGCGCAGGCTCGGGGCGGGAGGACGGAGAATAGATAAAGGGGGGTTCATTGTGTCTTGATTTCTTTTTTTTTTTTGGCATGTTATGTCTGGTGTGTATGAAATGGTGTGTGCCGACTGCAGCTGTGCCCTAAAATACACTCGTCCTGTAATTAAACATGTGCTTTTCTTTATTTTTTTTATTTTTTTGCCCGATGCTATATGTGTTGCTGAGGGAGGCACATGCGGTTTGTCATTTGTGGTACAGCGGAGGATCTATATGGAGACGTGTATTTCAGGGTCTGATGTCGAGTTTGCTCTGAAGTTCAACGAGCAGATGATTTTTACCGTGACAGGAATAGATGGAAGGAAGCTATAGAAGGGTTTTATGTCTCCTAATTTTAACGTGTTGTTTTGGAGGTTTTGTTTCTTTTTTTTTAACAGTTTTCTCTTCTGTATGAGGTTGAAAAGCTCCGAGTTCATCGAAACACCTGTTTCCAGGCTAACTGTGGTCTCCTCTTTTCACAACATCCTCCGAGTTTGTCCCTAAAATGACGAACACGACGGAATAAAACAGTCTTCGCTTTTTCTTTGGTCCAAAAAGCGTTCCAAAGTGGAAACAGTGAGGGTGTCTGGCAGGGTGTGGCTGCCTCCTGACCGGCTGGGTCCGCTTTTTTCTTCTGGTGTCTGGAAGTCTAACAAGAAGCCGGGGAAAACTGGAGCGAGGCCGTGTCTTTCCTGCATTTCAGAAATCAGAAAACTCGTTGTCTCACAGTGTCTGATATTTTCATTAAACCTTTCTGTTATCTGTTATTTTGCATTGAATAAACACTGCCGGACCACAGGAACAAATCCCAAAGGTTCTCACTGGAGTTATGGCCTGGATTTTGTAGCATCCAATGACTCCTGGCAGCCATCTTTAAATCTGCCTGTGTGAAGGAAGCAGTTTACCTTTTGTTTTCAGTTTTTAGTTTAAAAACAGAGAGTCGCCATTTCTTCTGGGCAGAGCCAAAGCAGACATAGAAATCCCTAATAATAACTACAACTAGTGATGAAGTACTAAAAAGAAAAAGAAAATATAGAAACATACAACTTAACTCCCAAACTTCAACATAAACAGAAGAAGATTAAAATACAAAATATGGCATCCGTCCACTATTTTTACAAATTGGTAAAAATGTGTACCACTTTTGTAACTGGTGACCCCCTTTGCTATTTAGTATTCATATTCTGCATCCCTTCCAGTTTAAAAGAAGCTGGGCTGAGACACCGGCGAGGGTTTCCCTTCATCTTGATCATGAAACAGAATATTCCAACCCATAACCCAGAAATTTCCCCTCAACATTCCTTTTTTCCCCGTTTTTAAATCTGCTGAGGTCTGGGAGACTTTCTTCCGAAGACACTGGTTCCCCCCGCTGCTTCCGCCACTTTGAGCGGAGGAATTTCAGAGGAATGTTGCTCATAAAGTCATCATACTCCCTCTTTCTCTCCTCGAAATCCCACAAGTCTTAAATCCCTTGTGTGTGTGTGTGTGTGTGTGTGTGTGTGTGTGGCTTTTAGTCGTGTAACCCTTTTGGAGTTGCTGCAGTCTTAACACACTCCTGCCAGGTGCCACGCGCCCTGATCTGATCTCTGAGCAAAAAAAAAAAAACCCAAAAAATAACAAAAAAGAGCATGGTGTGACTTTGGAAATGACGGAACCACTTTAAGGTGACACGCAATTCCCTTTTACAGACATGAAAAGCAACCCAAGTGCTGTAAATGTCAGTCAAATATCCGGTTTTAGCCCATGAGAACCCAGAGATGTAACAAACTAAACTCAAATTGATGTATTAAAATATCGTCAAAGTAACCTGTGGAGCCCTATTTGACATTCAGTGATGGTACTTGTTTTTTTAAATGAAAATTACAAAAATGATGTGATTTGTGGGGCCCATTTTTCTCCATAGATCACATATTTTTTCCCGGTTTGTTTTTAGTAGTTGATCCTGTTAATTTTTCTGTATTTCCTAAGTTCCCTCCTGTTCCGGTCACTGGCTCTGCTTTCTTTACCAGTTCATTCCACTCAGCTGCCACCACTCACTCCTCCAAAGTATTTAAACTCCCTGTTTGGTTTGTCTTTGTCAGTAAGAGTCCTTACTGTTGTCACCACTGTTTCAACCTTGGTTTGTGTGCCCTCACGTCTCCCCTTTTATGTTTCGAATAACACTCTGGTTTTTGTTACTCTTTAGGATGTTGCATTTCTGGTGTTCTGGCTTGGCTTCACTTTTTTATTTCTCTTCTGTCAATAAATCGCTGTCAAGCCCCTTGTCATCACCTGAGTCTCCATGTGGGTCCGGTGGGTCCCACATGCCCACAGTGGGTCTTTTGACAAGCAACACTCGGGCTGACATGTCAGAAATCCAAGTTGGACAAACAGAACCTTGAGCTTTTTAGTCTACAAGCGCACTGGAATGTTCAAACTAAACTACATTAGCCATTTTTGCAGTAGTTTCTAGAGATTATGGGCAGTTTGTTTTTAGCTGAAATACACAAGCGTGTAAGACAAACTCTAAAAAAATCTGGAAACAACGAACATAGATGAGATACAGATGAGAAGGAATGTTTGTGGCTGTGCGTTCAACGTTCTTTTGGGTAATAATAAGCAGGTCCAGCTGAACAGCATCTGCCCTCTTCTCCTGTTGCCGTTCTATCTTAAATGGAGTTCTAATTACACCGTAAGCATGCAGGGTTTTGTCTTTATTTGGCGTTGTTGGGTTTGGCATCAGACTGCAGACATTCTGCTTGGTCAGAGCGATTTTAGATAACGGGGTGTGAATGAGGCGCTTACGTTGTGCTTTATTTGTCCCTTTACGTGTGTCAGGGTCCTTAGCTAATTCATTTCCGCCTAAACCAGTCGTTAAAGCATTTATCAAGAACTTAATTTTTTAAAAATTGCTTCTAATATGTGGGGGTTTGGAAATAAAAGCTGAAATAAATCGTTTTCTGATTCTCTTTCACCAGTTGGGTAACATCTGGCATCCTCAAATCGTCTCAGTAATTCAGACTTCTTTTAATTTTCCTGTGAACAAATGACTCGACAGTACAAGCATAAATGATATTTTTCTCAAAATCTTTACTTTTGTTTCAGATCTTTGATAATGCATCAAAACTACTGAAAATGTTCAATTCTGTGAAGATTTTACACTAATTAAAAACCTTCAAAATAGTATGAATGCCTAATTTTTATACCACGTTAAAAAAAACAAATAAAACTCTGCTCTTAAACTATGTTTACCTACATCTGAATCAGTCGCTTACCATGCAGGGTAAGATAACCTCAAGAGGAAAGAAAAGACTAAACTACTTTTTTCCTTTTTTTTTTTTAAATAAAAAAATAAAAAAACTTTTAAAAAAATGAAAAAGACTAAACTACTTTAACACACCACAAAAAAACAACCTTTTCAGCAGAAATTTTCGCAAACTGAAAACTCTCAGCTCATACAGTACAAACTTTCCCTGAATTGATTCTACAAGAAAATGGTCCATTTTGGCCCAAAAACAACTCTCAGTGCAAATGACTAGCGAGCAATTACGGGCGAGGAAGATGAAGAAGAAGAAGATCATGGTGTGATATCTTTGCAGATTCAGCAGTTGGAGATGCAGGTGATGGATGCAGAAAAGCGGGCCTTCACCGCGCAGCAGCAGGTACGTAAGGGCTCCCAAACGAGGAGCCGCTCGGAGGGTTGTTGTTTTTTTTTTAAGCGCTTGGGCGTGGTTTCAGGCGCAGTGGATGCAGGAGAAGCTCAAGGCCCCAGACGGCCAGTCTGGAGACGCGGAGGTGCGTTTGTTTCAGCAGTGCCAGGAGCTGCAGGCGTCGCTACGGGAGAGGGAGGACGCCATCGCACAGCTGGAGCAGCAGCTGGAGGAGCAGGTGAAAGACACAAATGCAAAGAGTTCCAACAGATTTGCTGCCAATGGGGGCTCCTATTTTCCTCTCATTTTACCTATCTATCTATCTATCTATCTATCTATCTATCTATCTATCTATCTAGACATCTAGACATCTATACATCTATCTAGACATCTATACATCTATCTATCTATACATCTATCTATCTAGACATCTATCTAGACATCTATACATCTATCTATACATCTATCTATCTATAAATCTATCTATCTATACATCTATCTAGACATCTATACATCTATCTATACATCTATACATCTATATATCTATCTATCTATACATCCATCCATCCATTATCAATGCCGCTTATTCCCTGATGGGGTCACGGGGGGAACTGGAGCCTATCCCAGTGGTCAACAGGCGAGAGGCAGGGTACACCCTGGACAGTCCGCCAGTCCATCGCAGGGCCACACACAGGACATACAAGGACAAACAACCACTCACACTCTCATTCACACCTAAGGGTAATTTCCCCAATCTCCAATCAACCTAACATGCATGTTTTTGGACTGTGGGAGGAAGCCGGAGAACCCAGATAGAACCCACGCAGACACAGGGAGAACATGCAAACTCCACCCAGAAGGGTCCTGATTCCCCCGGGATTCGAACCCAGAACCCTCTTGCTGGGAGGCGACAGTGCTAACCACCACACCACCGTGCCGCCCTATCTATCTATCCATCCATCCATATTTCCAGTGGATATTTATTGTGTTGTCTTCTTGCCTGAATTTTGGACCCACAAACTCCTGTGTCAAGGATCAAATTTCTTGTTTTTTTACTTCAACAGAAACAGACCCGGCTTCTGGACGCCAAAATGGTGGAGGAGAAAGCAGCCAAGATCAAGGAGTGGGTGATGCTGAGGTTGTCAGAGGTAATCTAAGCGGATCTCGAGGCCGCGGCCCGAAGACGACCGCGTCCGTTTGAAAGTCTGCCCCACTTTTCGAAATTGTGCCCCCAGTTCGAGGTGGAGAACGCGGCTTTAAGGGAGACCAACAAGCTGCAGGAGGCTCAAATCCTGGAGCTGCAGAAACAAGTGCAGGGTGAGAGGCGTTTACAATCAACACGTGCTCTCGGAGCAAACGCGCGCAGACGTGTGAGCGCCCCTTTGGCTTTCCAGCCTTCGAGCAGAAGTGCGGCGGCGGGCGAGGACTCCCGTGCAGACCGGGCCAGGCCCAGCGCCTCAGCAGCCTGACCTTTGGCTGTTTCCAGGTGAGGGGGAAGAGCCCCCAGGTCCTGACGGGACCGGCGCCATCCCAGAGGACCCTCAGCACACCGGGAGAGAACGACACGACCGGTGAGTCCCCCCTCAGTCACGGCAAAGGGGATTATTTATGGAGCTGGACACAGGAAGGCGCACTTCGGTGATGAGGTCATGCCTACGTGTTTGGGAAAACAATTTCTCCCTCGGGGCGAGAAAGGCTGGCATAATCGAACTAAAATGAGAAAACAGAAAAATAAAGATTAGGAATGAACTAAATAAAATATATTAAAACCAGCAGCCAAAACAGTGCCAGATCTGGACCGAAAAATAAATAAAAAATATGTCCAAATGGGCTAAGTATGCTAGATGTTCAGTTTATTGGGTAACAAAGCAGTTTGCAATTTAAAAAAATGCAATAAAAATAGTTCAAAACAATTCTAGAGTGATAGATTGAGTTTATTCATTTGATTTTTTTTTTACCTTTTAAAGCTACCGGTATGTAAGTGTGTAAGGGCCTCTCCAAAAAGAAAGCACCTAATTGTACCTTTAGATGTCTAAAGACGTACCATTGGGGTGGAACCCTCAAAGGTCCCTTGTCGATTTACTACTTAGGCCTCTAAAAGTTCAGATTTATACCTTGGGGTCCAATTTTTTGGCCGTAAAGGGTACATACAACACAATGTACCTCAGGAGACATGAACGTCCTCCTACTGGGTCACTATTTTCAACAGTGTGCTTTGACCGTATTCAGTGTATTCTTCAACTTTGTTTGGTTAAAAAGGCTTAAAATGCTGTTGTTTAATCTAGTAAATTCTTTGTGATGCTTTTAATGATGAAATGTAATCCATCCATCCATCCGTGCTTAAAAATTGCTTATTCCTAGTGACCCTAACCCTGGACAGCTCACCTGCCCATAACACGGTCACACAGAGACAAACAACCACACACACTCATATTTACTCATGGGGGCAATTTAGAGTCTCCGATTAACCAGGCATTGCATGTAGGATGCCGGACTAAATGTAATCAACGTGCATCCCTAATATATTTGTTAACCAGCTGCCTCAACGTGTCCACAAGCCGTCGCTTATTCGGTCACAAGATCACGAGAACAACTGCTGCAGCCTAAATTGTATAGCACATTTCCTGTACAAGACAATTCCAAGTGCTTCGTGGAGAATTTAGAAGCAGAAAAATAAGAAAAGAAAAATAATAAAAATAAATAAATAAATACATAAAATAATAAATTAATTAAACTAATAAATAAATACATAAAATAATTAATCAATTAAACAAATAAATAACTAAAATAATGTATTAATTAAACAAATAATTCAATAAATAAATAAAAATAAATAATTAAATAAATAAATAAATAAATAAATAAATAAATAAATAAATAAATAAATAAATAAATAAATAAATAAACATTTTTAAAAAGCTGTCTGTGCTTGTCGTCACCAGAGAGGAGCGGCAAGACGTCAGACAGGCGGAGAGCCTCCCAGCAGACGGACGAGGGGGCTCACAGCGCGGAAGGCGACAGCGGTCAGCCTGAGGACTGTGGCGAGGACGCCCGCGAGCCCCCACGCAGCCGCACGGCATCGGAGGGGGAGGGGGCGTCCTGCGAGGGCCCGGGGGCCGGGGCGTGCAGCCTGGACTTCAGCCGGCCGGGCAGCGAGACCTACCTGACCGCCTCGGACGACAGCAGCTCGCTGTTCGACGACGACATGCAGCGGGCGGAGCGCCCCTGCTTCGCCCTGCTGGACGCCCCGGACGGGGGCCCGGGAGGGCGTAAGCTCGGGCGGGGGGAGGGCCACGGGGTCAAGGCGGAGGACCGCGCCTCCGAGGAGCTCAACCAGCGATTCCAGTCGCAGAGGCTGGACTCCTCATCCTCCTCCAGCGAGCCCAACACCCCCAGCCCCGGCCCCGCCACCCCGAAGAGGCCCAACCCGCCCCACGACCCCAGGGACAAGCCCGCCTCGCCCAAACAGCCCCGTCTGAAAACAGCCCAGGGGCCGCTCAGCGTCTCCCTGGCGAAGAAGCACCTCAGCCAGCCGCCGGTGGGCAGCGAGCTCCGGCACGGCCAGACGCGCAACGCCCTCAGCATGCTGCGGCCCCCCCGCCCCCAGGAGACTGACCTGGACCGGGAGGCCGACCCGGACCAGCAGCCGGAGGACGGCATGGAGGTCGGCAGGGAGGGGCCGCCCCGGGTCCACCCCACAGAAACCCCGCCTGAGCCCGAAACCGAACCCGGGACCGATATGAGCTCAGAGAGGCCCGGCAGCAAACCCCCGACTCCACCTCTTCACAGGCTCCCCTCCTGGGTATCCACTCGTATCATACTCATTACAGTCTACATTTAGCTACAGTTTAGTTTTTTTTTATCATATGAGCATGGAAATAACAGCCATTCCGAATTTCTTTGACAGGAAAGCCGTATCTATGCCGTTGCCAAATCGGGAATCAGATTATCCGACACGTCCTGCTCAGACCTGGCTGTCAAAGGTAAGACGCACACATATATAAAGCGTTCCGTTTTACTTCTATGACGGCCTGTGACCGACCGCGGTTCCATCTGCGTCCAGACCCCTCCCTGCAGTCGTCCTACCCCTCCTTCGTCATGTTCACCTCCCTCGTCTACAAAAACATGACCACACCGGTTTACACAACTCTGAAGGGGGTAAGTAGACATTTTTGGCCTTTAAATGTACTGAAATGACCTGATCTCAATGC
>JABUIW010000010.1:1629076-1639606 GCA_013363375.1 Menidia beryllina
CCCCCCCCCCCCCCCCCCGGTAGAAAGCCACCCTGCTGAGCAGCAGTCCCATCTCAGACGGGTCCTCCAGCTCCGAGGAGTCATCCAGCTCAGGAGGAGAGGAGGACGGCTCCCTCTCCAGCTCCCACAACTCCTCCAGCTCCAGGAAGGACAGCGGCGCGGGCAGCCCGCGCTCCCTAAAGAGAGGTGCACCGCGCGTCCAGCATGGACTTCCCAAAGCGGACGATTTAGAATAAAACAAATATTTGAGTTGGATTTAACTTCGTCCCGTGCTGCTCCGTCTCTCCTCCAGCCGTGTCCATGGCTTCCGTGACGTCAGAAAGCGACTACGCCATCCCCCCCGACGCCTACTCCACCGACACAGAGTGCTCCGAACCCGAGCAGAAACTGCCCAAGACCTGCGGCCCGGCCAGCGACGACGGAAAGAGTGTGAGTCCTAGGAGGTGCCCCCCCCCGTCCTCTCTAACGGCTCACAGCCGTTCAGACAGTCTGGAAATGGGAAATTCTGCCCGTTTGATTTGACTTTTTGTATTCCACCGCGGACAGCATCTGTCAGGATCTTTTTTTGATCTTGGTTTTTAGTTTTCCTGTTTTAGTTGCTGTATAGTTTTGTGTTTTTCGTGTTTCTTTCACCTCTGGAGCTTTTGAATTGATATATTTTCCGCTCCCTGGTTTATATTTCTGATCCGCAATCCATCGTTTTGCTCAGCGTCTCTTGTTTTTTTTTGCTCAGTTTACACTTCAGCCACTTACCAATCGCTCTCCTCTGTTTTCAAACTAGCTTGCGGTTTCATTCCGTGTCAGATTCTTGTTCGAGTCGTTTGCCTCGTTTAGTTTTGTGCTTCTCCTTTTCATTTTAGAACTGTTTAGTTTTTAGGTCCTCCTTTAGTTCACTTATCTTTTGTCACCTGCCACTGCCTGGTCTGCACCTAGAGCATCAGAAACCAGAACAACTTAATGAGTCAACATTATGGATTCAATGCATTTTGAATTGCAAAGACCCTTTTATATTATTATTTTAATGATGAGAACCCTGTACTGATGGACCCGAAAAAGTGTATTTTTTCATCATTTTCCCCCCAAAAATGCAATTCTGAAACCCCAGACATTAGAAGAAAAAGCTTCCTTTGATTAAGGTTAACTCTTATCAAGTGTTAATTCTGAATTCCACCTCAACTTTTAGTGCTTGGCAAATCCTTTTGCATGAAAGTCCTTTTCCCATGTGATTATATCTGTCATGAGTTACAGTTCATAATGCGGTCCTGTCAGGGGTCCAGTGTATTTAAGATCTCACCATATTCCAAACTAAAGAGGGAGAAATGTGCAAATCCCTTGCAATTTTTCAATTCTTCTATTGTATTTAACTACATACAAAACTATTTTTCTTTTTTTGTGTGATTTTTCTTTGTTGGCAGATTAAGAGTCACCAGATCTACCCTTCCCTACCATAAAACAGAACCGATATACATACAGTACCTAAACAAAAATGTCAACGTTTTGAAAAATAAAAAACGGTGTCTTATAGGAGCCAATGGAGAAGTCGGGCTACCTGTTGAAAATGGTCAAGACCTGGAAGAAAACCTGGAAGAGGCGCTGGTTTGTCCTCAAAGACGGAGAGCTGCTCTACTACAAGTCGCCTGTGGGTTTCATTTCTGACACGATAATGGGATTTTATTTTTATTTTTTTAATCAAACCGCCGTGAGTGAAAAGCTCTTTCGTGAAGACGGGACGTTTTTGTCTCGCAGAGCGACGTGATCCGGAAACCTCAGGGACAGATCGAAGTCAACGCCACCAGCAGCATCTCCCGCGGGGACGGAAAACAGGTCCTTCAGGTGCGTCGGCATGACTCGTTTCCGAGCCAATTGGCGAGTATTTTCGCCGCCACGCGATTAACTGCCTTTAATCGTTTTTTGGGGCAGCTAGCGACGGGTAAGCACGTTTACTGCCTAAAGGCTGACTCCCCGAACCTGCTGGAGGAGTGGCTGCGGGTGCTGCAGAGCGTGCTGAGGGTGAAGGCCGCCAGTCCTCTCTTCACCCAGCCGGACATCCGACCCGGCATGAAGGGACTGCTCATCAAGGTTGGAGCGACGTACCATCCATCCATCCATCCATTATCATTACCGCTTATTCGCTAATGGGGTCCTAGGGGGACTGGAGCCTATCCCAGTGGTCAGTGGGCGAGAGGCGGGGTACACCCTGGACCAGTCGTAGGGCCACACACAGAGACACACAAGGACAAACAACCGTGAACACTCACATTCACTCCTAAGGGCAATTTGGAATGTCCATCCATCCATCCATTATCAATACCGCTTATTCCCTGACGGGGTCCTAGGGGGACTGGAGCCTATCCCAGTAGTCAATGGGCGAGAGGCGGGGTATACCCTGGACGGTCCACCAGTCCATCGCAGGGTCACACAGAGACACACAAGGACCAACAACCATGAACACTCACAGTCACTCCTAAGGGCAAATTGGAATGTCCAATCATCCATCCATCCATCCATTATCAATACCGCTTATTTCCTGATGGGATCGCGGGGGGAACTGGAGCCTATCCCAGTGGTCAACGGGCGAGAGGCAGGGTACACCCTGGACAGTCCGCCAGTCCATCGCAGGGCCACACACAAGACATCCAAGGACAAACAACCACTCACACTCATATGCACTCCTAAGGGCAATTTCCCCAATCTCCAATCAACCTAACATGCAGGTTTTTGGACTGTGGGAGGAAGCCGGAGAACCCGGAGAGAACCCACGCAGACACAGGGAGAACATGTAAACTCCACCCAGAAAGGTCCTGGTTCCCCCGGGGACTTAAACCCTGGACCTTCTTGCAGTGAAGTGATGATGCTAACCACCACACCACCTTGCGACGTACCAATATGACCCGAATATGTCTCCTTTTATTATTTTCTTAGATGAAAATATACCTTCTTCTCTGTGTTGTTACAGAAGCATTTCCTCTTGCGTTATGACGGCCTTCCCCTCAGATTCTAAAATCGGTGGTTTCTCTGTTTCAGGTGAAGCACGGATACTCCAAGAGAGTCTGGTGCGCTCTGATTGGCAAAACGTTATACTACTTTCGCAGCCAAGAGGACAAGGTGTGCTTAAGGTTTCACTCGCAGGTGTTGGGCGGGTTTTTTGTTGGTGTTTTTTTTTAGTGAGCGTGAGCAGTATGCTGACTCCGTTTTCCAGTTCCCACTGGGCCAGATCAAGCTTTGGGAGGCCCGGGTAGAGGAGGTGGACAGGTTCAGGGACTCGGACGACGACTCTAAGGCGTCCGGGCGGAGCTTGCCCGGAGCGCCCTTCACCATCGCCGTCCATCCACAGGAGCAAGGTCCCACCTATTTACTCATCGAGTCCCGCCACGAAAAGGTCAGTCCGACGCCGTTTTTTTCAAAATCTATCCCTCTGCCATCTTTTCAGCTTCAGAAATTAGAAGATAATAGAGAGGGGTTTGATTTTGAATCGGTCCCTGCACAGGACTCGTGGCTGTACCATCTGTCGGTGGCAGCAGGCACCACGGTGGGGAAAGTCGGAACCGAGTTTGAGCAACTGGTAGGAAAACTCTTCCAGCTGGACGGTGATCCAAGTGAGTATTCAATTTTTTTCTCTTTTTTTTTTTCTAGATAAAGATCCTTCTCCAGGACTATTCTATAGTTAATTTTAGAAAAATACAGGTGTGTTTAAAAGAAAGAACAAACTATTACACTTCTAAGGTTGTTTCCACTTCTAAGGCTCATGTAAAATTAGCCGAGACCAACATATACTGTAGTGTTATTACGTCTTTTAAGAGAAGCCTAAATGCAGGAGCATTGTGTGATAGAGCCAGCTGTGGCAATAGTAATAATAATAGCTGTTTTTTTATTGATAACGTTATCTGTCTTTCATGTTGTGTTGAAAAGGCACATTTAGCTTGACCTTGGGGTGTACCATGTAAAAAAAAAAAAAAGCTTCTTTCTCACTGTAGAACGATGGACCAGATTAATGGGCAGCAACAATTGCTCCTCTGAGATTCGGGCTACCACGTTACTTTCTCCGCGTGTGTTTTAGCCCACTAAAACATGCCACTAAATTGTTCCAGACCAGTAAACTGTAAACTTCTTTCTAAAAGGTGATGTGAAACAGATACATAAAAGTCCTGCTGCACTGCAACGTCGCCTCAGCTGCCTGTGGCCTGTCTTTTAGATTCTCAGATCTGGAGACATCCCACGTTGTGCTTCAGTAAAGAAGCTCTGTCATCTCCTCTCACCACTCTGCCTTCCCAGGCCCTTCAGACGGAGGCTGTGAAACTCTTTAAGGTACACTAATGTGCTGTTTTATGTATTTCATAAGAACTAATCGATTTATTCATTCTTGTACACAGTTTGGTGATCACAGTAGGTCTCATTAGTCATTTAAAATCAAAACAGAAGTCGGTGAAGTCGTTTTTCTGCATCTCTCATTTTTTACTCTTTCCCCGTCTCCCCTCAGACCTGCCAGCTCTTCATCAACGTGGCCATCGACGCGCCAGTCATCGACTACCACGTCTCTCTGGCCCAGAGCGCCCTGCAGGTGTGCCTGACCCACCCCGAGCTGCAGAACGAGCTGTTCTGCCAGCTCACCAAGCAGACCCGCCGGAAGCAGCTGCACGGCCAGCCAGGACCCCTGCAGGTGCGTGCTCTCACCACACGGGGGCGCCGGCGGGACACGCCGGGACTCTCGGGGTCCGGGAGCACAGAGAAGGCCCTAAAACGCCCGGGATTCCCGACTAAACGATGACCCCAGACTGAATTTGTTCCCTTTAAGTATCTTTAAGTTTGAATGGCGCAAGCCAGTTAATAGCAGGGAAGGTTTTGGGGGGGGGTTTTCTCAGAGAAAACACTGAAGAGATGCTCTCGGGTGTCAGTTGGTGACAAAGAGCAGCATGAGTCATCACCTAATCCTCCGTTTTCTTTGCGCTTTTGTGTCATACGTGGACGGGATCAAAGCAGTCAGCAATTCACTCGATTGTTTCATGGTTTGGAACTCACAACTGCTGCTCTTAGTCTGATTCCTCTGGTGCTTCACATGCAGATGGTCTGACTCACGCTCGTGACGGCGAGTAAAGAATGCGCCGGCGGCCTCTTGTCTCTCTTGTCTGTCTTTCTCCAGGGCTGGCAGTTTCTGGCCCTGTGTGTGGGGCTGTTTCTCCCTCAGCACCTGTTCCTCTGGCTGCTTCAGGCTCACCTCAAAAAGCACGGAGACTCCAGGTGAGAAGGCAGCGGTGGTAAAAAAAAAAAAACACACAAGGGGGCTTGAAATAAAGACCCAAGGATACATGTAGACAGACAGAAATAAAAAAAAAGATCTCTTGAAATCTAGAGGATTGTGTTTTTTAAGAAAGAATATCGAAAACACAACGTCTGTTTACATAATTCCAAGCTTCCTTCCAACCTTCTAAACCCAAGAGCACAGAAATGCCTCCAGTCTTTCCATGAATTCGAGCCATGAAACCTCTTCCCTTTGAGCTGACATATCTAACGGGAAAAAATGACAAATATTTAAGAGAAATTCATTTAGTGTCCCCCTCCATGCTGCAACAGATCTCGATATGGTCCCAACACCTGTCCTCATTGGTCAGCTGCTGCTCCCACCACCAGTAAAACAAGACCAAGAAAAATGCCAAAGTCAACCAAATATGTGCGCTACGACGTGTTTCAGTGATAAATATATACATGTAATAATAATGTGTCAGTGTATATGAGAAGTGTTAGAACATGGGGTTGCTAGCTTCCCAGTGTGGCAATCCCACTAAATAAATAATGTATGAATTGTTCGTTAAAATAGGATTTTTAGAAACATTTTTACTCAAAGATATTGATATAGGTCATGTATATGAGTATGAAACCCATAGCATTATAGGCTGAAATCATTTTCCTATCACAAACCACAGATACCGTTCACAGCGCCAGAATTTCTATCCTTTTTTCCCTCCTAATAGCCAATAAAAGACATCCCTTTACAGTAACTATGAACTAGCAATCCGAAATGTCAGCTGTAAAAGTGTCCGGAGTATCTGACCCCAGGACAGAGGTGGGGAAGTACGCCATCTACTGCCAGCGCTCTTTGGAGCGGACGCAGCAGAAAGGGGAGCGGCAGGCAAGGCCATCCCGCATGGAGATCCTGTCCATTCTGCTGAGGAATCCATACCACCACTCCCTGCCCTTTAGCGTCCCTGTTCACTTCCTCAACAATACCTACCAGGTAATTCTAGCATGGTGTAAATCCAGAGGCAAATCTCTTGACATCTATAGGATTGTGTTTACTTCTCAGTGTTTTTTTTTTTAAAGAATGTTAAAAACAAAGGGTGTTTCCGTCATTCCAAGCTTACTTTCTTTGTCACAGTGATGAGATAAAAAACCTTTAAACAGTGAGAAAATCTGGACCCCGTTTGTTAAACGCAGCTATGTGAACGTGAATATAAATAAGAGCTGAGAGTGCACTAATAAAGAAAATAAAGAAGAGGAATTCTATCCACTACACTTACAACCAAAATAAATAACTTCCTTTGCATTTCAAGTGTTATGCTGACCATCAATAGTTTAGAATTTTAACTGGACATAATCTTAGCTCTTTTTTTTTAACACAAGCCCAATAATAACCACAATCATTTAATATCATTTGGTAAAACAATGCATATATTGTACTAGTCAATCTTTAAGGTTTTTATGATGTCGTGTGTAGGTTAGCACACTTGTGAGGGAATAACCTCTCGAAATTTTGATGTAAAGGAGCCAGTAGTGATAACATCAGTGCTTCTCCTCTGTTTGGGCACTAAGCTTTTTGAAAAAAATTTTAAATCCTTTTTGATGTCAAAATGGATCTATGTGTGATGGTCCATGCATAGATCAGACATATTCTAATGGTAACTTTTCTAAGAAAGAATGGGATCCGCCTGCTTAAAAAATCTCCATTGTCTTAGAGATATTCAGGTTGTTTGTATATCTCTTATCGGGGGCATGATCAAGACATCTTGGGGGCCTGTGGGATGTACTGTGTTGTAGGGTTCTCTATTGCACATGTTCTTTGGTACTTTAATATAAAGTGTTGGTATTATAATATCAACTTTCAAAACGTATTTTCAATCATGTTAAAATTTTGAATTTCCTTCTTTCACGTTTGCCTCCTTGGCCTCTATTTCCCCTCCCTCTAGGTGGTCAGCTTCGATGCCTCGACGACAGTGGACGAGTTCCAGTGCCGCCTCAACCAGGACATGGGCATGAGAAAACCGGGACTCTCCGGTTTCAGCCTGTACACCGACGACCCCACCGGACGAGAGCTGGAGCACTGCGTGCAAGGAGGCATCAAGGTGCGCGCCCGTGGGGATTTTTAACCGGGATGTTGGAAGCGCCGCATCTAAGGCCGCCCCTCGTTTCGTCTGCAGATTTGCGACATCATCTCCAAATGGGAGCAGGCCTCCAAGGAGCAGCACTCCGGCAAGTCCGAAAACACCAGGACCGTCCGACTCACTTACAAGAACAGGTAGAGGGAGACCCTGAGGACTGGAGAAATCCCAACCGATGGTGGTCTGACTGAAATCACACAACTAACAGACTAGCAAAACCAGATGTGGGTCTGATCTTTGAACGGACATTTCATTGTTAGATGAGTTCACTGGTCAAGACTAGCTTTTTCCAGCTATTGGCCAAAGTGAAGCCATATTTATTTTGTAATTAAAAAAAAAAAAAAAAACTGCTTCCATTTGCACTATCAGCTGGAACCAGTAAAGACGAGCATATATTTTAAGATTTTTATTGTTTGAGGTTTTGTTTTAATGGGCTTTGTATAAGATATATGTATGAATTTACGCTCAGATGGTGGCAAGGCTTTTTCATAACTGCTCCCACTCCCTTGAAAAACTTGCTTGTACAAATAAGGAGCCCAGACTTTTTTTATATATATATGTGTATATATATGTATGTATATATATATGTATATCATACATGTGAATGACCTTTACTTTGACATAAGAATGTCATGATAATGAAACTGAATTTTGCTTCGTTTGACTAAAAGGGGCTTAGTTGTTCAACATTAGCCCTAAAATTCCACCTCTTTTAGATGTATTTTAACATTTTGTGCATGTGTTTTCTAACACAGCTGCTCTTGCTCAGCCAATTCTTGCCCTCCTTTCAGCTAACCGCAGTAAAGACTGAGGCTGAAAATGCTGATGCTCCTATCAAATCCTGTTTTTGTTTTTTTTTAAATATGTTTTTACAACCGCAAAAATACCATTCAAGTTACCTGGGTGTTTAAATCCCAGCGGTCGAGTCTCTAGGTGGAACTAGAACCGAATTGTGTTTCTGCTGAGTGGTTCATCTTACACAAGTCTCAAAAAGGAAGTGATCCTTTAAATGTCGCACTCATCAGTCTTTTACCAACTGGAAATGTGGGTAGCGTGAGTGGCAGGGTTTTGAAGGGGAATAATGCAAATATATCCAAATGGGGAGCACGTCTCTGCTTTGGCTGTGGTGCTCAAAATCAAAGTCCAGCACATAGAACATGAAGGTAAAACACAGCTGAGCGACCCTTTGGGGGGAGGTCGGCGTTTGGTTTGTTAGGGGAAACTCCACATGCTTCCATTTTATCGTCCCCTGGCTTTTGTCGTTCCTCTCCAGGCTCTACTTCTCGCTCCAGATGCGAGGGGAGTCAGAAAGGGAGCGGCTGCTGCTGGCCTACCAAACCAATGAGGCCATTGTCGCCGGACACTTCCCAGTCAACAAGGAACTGGCTCTGGAAATGGCCGCCCTGCTCGCTCAGGTCAAAACAACGTCGCCCTTAAGTCTGATTTGCAATCCGGCGTCTATGTTTATGTTTATGCATTTAGCAGACGCTTTTATCCAAGGCGACTTACAAAGTAGACACAATGTTACAGTTATTATCAATTTAACAATAAGTTCCCTAGAGGAAAACCCCTAGTCAGAATCAGTGGTGAAAGTAAAGAGAGAGAGAAGGGCAGAAAGAGTAGTAGAGGGGGTATAGAGGTATGGGGAAGAGTTAGGCTAGGAGTCTTAAGTTCGTCACCGTACCTGAGGTTGTACGCCGCATCTCTTCCCGTTCGCCCAAATGTTCAGGTGGAATTTGGAGATTTCGAGCGCCCCTTCAGCCCCGCTTCCGGATCGACCCAGGCCAAGTCCAATCAAACGCTGAAACAAGTGCTGGACCGATTCTACCCCAAGCACTACCGCAGGGCCGCGTCCGAGGAGCAGCCGAGGTACCGGCCGCGCTTGCAAGCCCTTCGTACAGAGCAGATTTTGAAAGTTCCCGCTTCAATCCCGTCCGCCGACACTAATGCAGACATTACCTCCCACTCTCAGACAGCTGCTCCAGCGTCTGTCCGCCCGCTGGGCCTCGCTCAGGGGTCGGAGTTCGTCTGAGTGCGTCAGGATCTACCTGACCGTCGCCAGGAAGTGGCCCCTCTTCGGTGCCAAGTTGTTTGAGGCAGAGGTCAGCTAGCGGGACACGTGAGATGTGTTAGATATGCTAACGTGTGTGTGTTTTTGCTATTTTGCTTATTGTTCATGGCCCGTTCGTGCACAATGCTGCAAACACATGCCACGCACGTGCCTGACACCAAGGATGGAGAAGTTGCCAGCTTTTTCCCCTTTATCATCACCATGCTACGGAAGTGTTGTTATACAGCAGTTTACCAAGAAAAGGACGCATTACAACCAGCGTCACTATCGAAGATTTATCGGAAATATGTTGTTCGTAACACAACAGCGCACTTCCTGCGACAGTTGCTAATATACATCTCTAAATAGCAAATGGATAAGAGGCAAGAAAGACAGAAATGAAGAGTCTCTCGACTCCGTCCTCAGGCGATCACCCCCTCTCCAGAGCCGGGCGCACGCATCTGGCTCGCGGTGCACGAAGAAGGCGTCGGTGTCCTCGAGCACAACTCGATTGTAAGCAGCCCCACTGACCCAGACAACCGGACACGAGTATGATTCAGTGCAGAACGTCCTCACACGTCGTCGTTTTTTTTCGTGTGTGTGTGTCAGAAACCGCTGGCCTCCCACCCCTATAAGAGCCTGATGACTTTTGGAGGCTGCAAGCAGGCCTTCATGCTGGCGGTGGGTCCGAGCGTCGGTGCCAACTCCGGCAAAGACAAACCGGCAGAGAAACATCTGTTCGCCATGGACGCTTCCAAGGTAAAAGAGGGCAGGCCGCGTTTGCCCCCGAGGTTTGGGGTCTGACATTTATGGATTGAGATACTCGGATACAGTAGGGGGGCGGCACGGTGGTGTGGTGGTTAGCACTATCGTCTCACAGAAAGAAGGGTTCTAGGTTCCAGTCCCAGGGGAACCAGGACCTTTCTACCAAAGGGTTCTGGGTTGGAGTCCCGGGGGAACCAGGACCTTTCTGCCAGAGGGTTCTGGGTTGGAGTCCCGGGGGAACCAGGACCTTTCTGCCAGAGGGTTCTGGGTTGGAGTCCCGGGGGAACCAGGACCTTTGTGCCAGAGGGTTCTGGGTTGGAGTCCCGGGGGAACCAGGACCTTTCT
>JABUIW010000010.1:1649606-1676209 GCA_013363375.1 Menidia beryllina
AATGATGCCTTTTTAAAATCAGAATTCTTCGAACCTATGGTATAGAACAGGGGTCACCAACCTTTTTGAAACGGAGGGCTACTTCATGGGTATTGAGTCACACGAAGGGCTACCAGTTTGATACACTCTTCTGAAATAATACATTTGCTCAATATGCTTTTAGCTATACTTTATTAATAATCATTAATGATACTCATTTGTGACAACAGTGATAACAAAATGGGAAACATATCAATATCCACCACTTTATCTCTATTTATCTCAGCAACTGTTAAATTTTCAGATGATCACTTACTGTACATCACTACATTTACATAGGAGTTTTCACCTTCACTCATTTTCACTAGCCACTGACAAAACCTTTTAACAAATCATGAACTATGTTGCACCATGTTTCAAAAAGTTATCAATTATGTAATGTTAAAGAAAAATCAACTCGCATATTAAAAAGAAATCTGAAATCTCATGACCAAATCTTTAATAGATTGGCATTGCATGCTGTTCACCAGTGCATTGTAATCTGGTGTGTAACTTGACACTGCAACTGTGAGTGCATGTTTCAGATGTGCTTTTTCTGCCCGTAGTGTTTTCCCGGTGGGTAGTTAGCATGCTAGCTATTGTGGCACGAAGTGAAGTGTCTCTCCACATTGTGCCGCTTTGCCGTCGCCACAGTTTCCCCGCAGATCAGACACACGCAGGTTACAGTCGTAAAAAAGAACTCCTCCTCCCATTCGTTGTGAAAGTGATAAGTTTTCTTTTGTTTTTCTGCCATGTTTTTGGGGTAAGAAACTGCATTTAGCAGCTTACTCTCCACTGACACTGGTTTTGTTTTGTCACGTGCTCAATACCTTTGAACTAGAGAAAACTTAAACTTAATATATAATGAACATATTTTTAAGATATTGTCATTTTAAATCAAATCTATATGAATGCAAGTGTGATTAAAAAAAGAATAGCAACGGAACAAAATTAAATTTTAGATGCAGCTCACTATTGAGTTGTGCTATTTTTAGAACAGGCCTGCGGGCGCCTCGTGTGGTCCGTGCGGGCAACCTGGTGCCCGCGGGCACCGTGTTGGTGACCCCTGGTATAGAATATACAAACTTTTTAGAAAAAAAAGTGTCTAAATCAGCAGTTTCTCAGGCAAAGCTTCAGTTATCTGCTGACACAGATAACTGTTTTTAGACATTATTGTTAGATTTGTGTCGCTTTCATTGCACAGGAACACTGACACTGTTCCCTTTTTTGTTCTTCTTGTTATGTTTGTTGCTGCTGTGACAATACGAATTTCCCCTTTAGGGGATCAACAAAGTTTTATTCTATGTGCAAAGCTTTCTCATGAAAGAAGGTTCATCTTCCAGCATGCAAAGCTGTGGAGTGTGTCATGTCATTGAATTAAAATTCGGCTAAAGCCAAGCCTTTCAGAGCAGTTTCTGTCAGCTGTGATGCCTATCTAAAGTTTGAGATTATAAAAATGTTTAGTAAAGTAAGGTGGCTTTGAATGTGTAATGCCTTAAATATGCTAGAGCTGGATTGTTTGATGGGTTACATTCCACTCTGAAGACACCAAGCAGAAAACAAAGTGTCACAGGTTTTTACTTGTCAGAAACAGCTATAGCTAGCAATAAAAATAATTTTAGGTTTACTGTTTTGACTTTGTTATTATGTTCTTTCTTACAGAGTAGGACAATTCCCTTTGATTTTTTGGCACCAAACATATATATCTGAGGACAGTTGACTGTGACGGCTAACTTAATAACAGGAAAACAACTGTTGTTAAAGGGAGGCATTGTGTCATGTGAGCAGCCTTCTTTATTCCACTATTTGAAGAGGTTTTTGAACATAGCACTTGGGGATTTGTAGTCCTTTATCAGGCTAGACAACAGAGACATTAAGCAAAAAAAGTCAAGACACAAAAAGGCAATATAGGTCAAAATAATAAGCAATAATGTCTTTTTTCCACACACATAAATAAAAGTAAGTGACTGTTTTCATATGTCTATAGCAAGAAAATACAATGAAGGCCTTGAAATCACAAAATGTCGTTTCATGATACTTTTTAAATGAGGTGCGGTTCTTGTTAGCTTAGCGACTATGCTAAGATGGCTGAAAGCTGAATTTTTCTACGATACTCCCATAACTTTGGAGACAAACTGATTCATATATATATCTTTCAATATGCTGGAGGGCTTTTCTTTTCTTTAAAAAAAATCTCTGTAGACATGCAGCTTCATCCATCTAATCTTGAAGCTAAGTTTAGCCATGTTAATCTAGCTTTAGCTCTGTTAGGACCTGACTTTATGATAGTCACAAGTAAAATTTCATCTTCTTTCCTTATGTCAAGAGAACATTAGCTTGCACATTATCATTAGCTGTCCTGTCTTATCAGAACAATTGCAGTTTTTCAAGGCTATATTTGTGTGTTATACACAATACACAGGGTTGATAAGCAGCTGATGTGACTGACTGTAAATACTCTGTAATATGAAATCAGACAGCTGAATTGGCCTGACAATTATGGAGCACCTTCAGATTTTTTTTTCTTTATTTTATGTTTAAATGCAATGTAAAACATAGCAGAGTGGACTCCATTCAGTCATTTGAAGATAGAAAGCAGAATTTACTGACTGAATTTGAATGTCATAGTAGTATCAGGGCTGCACAATGACCCCCCCCTACCCCCACCCTTTCTTATCATTGATTTTAGCATTTCAAGATATCAGATATCAGTCAATGGCTGATATCATGTAATGACATGCATGCATTTGGGACACCACAAGGTTCAGTGATTATTTTCATTAGTAGGGTGTTCAAAAACTCTGTCCTTTTTAACCTAAAAAAAACATCTGATCCTATGTAAGCGATGTCTTTTAATGTGTGAAATAATCAATTAAAATACATTTTACCTCAATGAATCACGGATATGTTTGTATAAAGTCTGTATAAACCACTTGGAATTTTTGCTCCACCACAAATAACAAATTTATGAAAGAAAATAGAGAATCAATCTAACTATGATTGATAATATATGTAATATCAGTACATTTACTTCATATTAGTGGGTCTGTCTGCTCCAGGGGGGTCAGTTTCACTTGTGACAGCTGAGTGAACAATGACTAAAAACTCTTTTGATATGGTGTTTCTTGAGATAAAGTTGGCCTGACGCCAGTAAATGTCAGCCCTGAGTGGCATCGCAATTTCAAGGCACTTCTGCATCACAGAAGTAATTCCAAATTAAGAATTATTCTCTGCGCGAGGAAGGAAAAAAATAGTAAAGGATTGACCACCTTAGCAAATTCATATCCATGAAAGCCAGGACCAAGGTTTTCAAGCAGGACTATCCATTTGAATCAACGGATAGCTTTTACTTAATGTTTAAGCAAATCAAATTTTGATACCATTCTTGAGAGTATGTACAAGATTAAATACATTAATCCATGTAGATGCCAATTCTAAAATCAACTAAATCTAAGGGATTCCCAGCAAAGATGTTAAGCCCGGACATTGCTTCCACAGCCTGAATAGGGTCTTCGTATCAGGCAATTAGTTTGAATCTTGTGGCTAATCTATGGATCTCGAATTTGAACCTGTTAGTTGACTTATGAAAAAGATGTATAATTTGAAGTTTGAGTCCTGAAAGACGGAATGATTCACACCTATCTGATTGATCAGATAAGGAACCAAGGAATCAGATAATGAAAATATTACTCAAAGAATCAAAATCCAGCACTCCCCGGTGAACAAGTAAAGGAAAGTTATTTTGCTGCCCTTTGTCCAGATACAGTGAAGGGGACAAACGAAGGCTTCAGGGCTTGGAACATTTATTGTGCGAGAGCTGACACATAACCAGGGGAATATGGGTGTTCCCCTTCCCAGAGGTTTAAGATATCAGGACAGTGCGTGATGTGGTGTGGTGGACCATTGTCACAAGTAGGGTGGGGGAATCCGAAAATCACAGGAAGGACCTCGAGGACTAATAGAAGGTGAGCGATACACGGCGAGTCTGCAGTTTTTCCTGGCATGGCAAATACAGACAGGACCATATGCGGGGGAAATATGAAGTGAGTAAAAGTATCTGCTTCTATTTGCGGTTAAAGTAGTAACAGGCTTGTGCAACTTCTTTAATTTACTAATGATTTTGGCTTAAGTGTTCAATAACCACAAATAATGCGACCATGACCCTGAAGTGTTTCTAAAACACATTTTTGGGATATAACATGAATCATAAATGGTAAAAAATACAACTATATGGTTTTGTTCCTCAAAGTATTCTTCCATTGTAGTGTAACTCTTGTTTGTAACACTAGGCCTGCAGTAAGTCAATTTTATATTCTTTTAAAAATGCTTGTACATTGATGTCTGTTAAATTTGACGTATATCTGATGTGTTTGCTTTTAATGTGTTTTAATGTGTTTACTCTAGCTGTGCATGCCTCACAGACATAGCCTCAGAATATTTAGGTATAATGACGCCCAATGACAGGTGGGATAGGCTCCAGCCCATTTGAGTAAATACAATGGATGGATGGATGGATGGATGGATGGATGGATGGATGGATGGATGGACAGAAAAATCTAAGAAAGAAAGCAGGTTACAAAAGGTTCCAACAGAATTACAGTACAGTATTACAGTAGTCAGTTAATTGTCAAAACAATGGCTAGTAAAAACATATAATTAAAGTTTCAATAAAAGAAAACAAAATTATTAGTGTGTGTGGTTGTTTGTCTTTGTATGGTCCTGCGATGGACTGGCGACCTGTCCAGGGTGCAACCCACCTCATGAATACTGAACCAAACCATGTATACTTTTTTGTACCTACTTATTCCCATTCAAGCTCTTAAGGGGCAGGGAACCACTGGAAAACTAGTAAACCTAACCAGTGACTGAAAATAACTAGAGACTGAACCTAACCAGTGACTGAAAATAACCAGAGACTGAACCGGGCAGAAAAAACTCTTACAAGAGAATCTGATAAAGATGGCTTAAATTTAAAACTTAAAACATGAAACTCTAACAAATACCAGAGCACAAAGATTTTGAAATCACGGAAATGAAGAAAACCACAGAAAAAAATCCCAAAGTAAATTGTAGCACTAGGTAAAAAACAAAGTAACAACGAAAGAAAGATAAATAAATATCTATAATATATGAGAGAAAAAGCACAAAGGGTTAGTTCAATTCGCTGGAACAGTTAACTAATTACTAACTAACTCACTTTTTTTCACGTTATAGTGCACAGATTTAATGTACATTCAAAAGAAAATATAGATTAAACAGCCATTATTCTATCTGTTGATAAGTTAGGTTAGGTTCTTCTAATTGAAGCAAGAGAACCCACAGTTTATTTGTTCAAAGTTTAGCATTTTGCAAGCTAATCCATTCATACCTGAAACTTAGATATGACAAGATATTCTCAGGTATGACAAGATATTACTGAAATTCTCATTTTCATTGTAACGCTAAAAGGCAACTTTAAATGCATATAAGCTTAGTGATGAAAGAGTAAAAAATAAAAAAAGGTTAACTGCTTGAAAACAAGAATTTGTTTTTTTCAACTAGATTGTTATGGACATTTCTTAATGTTTAATATCCTGATTTGCGATTATTAATACTGATATCGACACACAAGACGACACCTGCAATATTATTTACTGCCTTATACATGGACAACCTCATGTAGATCTGATTTAATTTAGAGTAGCTGTTCCCATATTGATGTAACTAGAGTCTTGGAAGTTACTGTTGATTTATAACCTTCCCCTGAGACGCAGACAATAGTACCAAACGGCCTGAAGGGAGGATTAGCATTAAGTTGGTAACATAATCAGAGCAAACAGAGATTGTTGTCATCATTCTCATTATACAATTTCATATCTTTCTTGATTTTCCATAAAAATAGTCAATTACACAATGTGTACAATGCTGTGCTGTGCTCTAAAATCTGTAATATATATATATATATATACAGTACATATATATAAAACATATTTTACATACTGTATAGTCCAATTCTAACAAAACTGTGTGTATATTAGCTGGTTCTTTGCTCTTTTCTCAGTTTGTTCACAACAGTTTTTGTGAATGTGTCGATATATTATTCAGAATAATGAAAAATATTTTTAATTTTTTGTCTTTACAGGTTTCCCTTGTTGTGGTTGTCAAGTCTGATTGTAATGCTGGGATGTTGCTCTGCAGGTATCTGACTGTCAATTAAACTTACCTGTGTTTAGGTGACCTGAAGCTTAATTATCTCATGCAGAATAATTTCATTTGGTGGAATATTTCTAAAGTTCTGTTTTCGTGTTCTTTTTCCCTACGTTTTTTTTTTTTTAGTTGTTGTTGACGTAAAGGAATGCGAGGCAGCAGGCAGCAGATGCCACCCACAGGCTGACTGTCTGTGGGTCAGAGGCAACTACACCTGTGCATGCCGTATGGGCTACCAAGGAGATGGTCTGCTGTGCAGTGACCTCGATGAATGTCTGAGTCGCCTGTACAGTTGTCACCCAAAGGCCCAGTGCAACAACACCCTCGGCAGCTACAGCTGTGTTTGCCTCGAAGGGTATGTTGGCGATGGCACCAGTTGCGAGGATATTGACGAGTGTCAAAAAGAAAACGGAGGCTGCCATCCCAATGCTCTGTGCTCCAATTTCGAGGGAGGACGACGTTGTCAGTGTAAAATCGGCTTTACGGGAAACGGATTCCAGTGTATGGATATAAATGAGTGCACGAACCAACGGATCTGCCACTGGAACGCAACTTGCACCAACAACCCTGGATCTTATGTGTGCACTTGTAACTCTGGCTACAAGGGAAATGGGAACTACTTGTGTCTTGACATTGATGAATGCTCAGAAACGCCACGGGTGTGTTCTTCCTCAGTTGGTTACAGGGGCTGTTTAAATCTGCCCGGCTCCTACCGCTGCATATGCAGCAATGGCTTTGAAAGTAATGGACAGAACTGTGTAGATATCAATGAATGCACAAACAACATATGTAGCCCATTTGCAGAATGTAGAAATATAATTGGCTCATATGAGTGCAACTGCAAAAGTGGGTTTGTTGGAAACGGGCTGAGGTGTGCCGATATAAATGAATGCGCAGAAAACAACAAATGCCACCCCAGTGCTGCGTGCATCAACAGGCTGGGCAGCTATGAGTGCTCCTGTCTGGTTGGTTTTCTTGGAGATGGTCGACTGTGCGAAGACATTGATGAGTGTGCACAACCTGACATCTGTCCATCTACCACTACGTGTGTCAACACCGGTGGGTCATATTACTGCGACTGTGGGAGTGGGTTCATCTTTAACAATACAGAGTGCAATGACCTCAATGAGTGTGAGGCGGGGCGCTGCAGCCCTGACGCCGCCTGCACAAATTCGCCCGGTTCCTTTTCTTGCCAGTGCTTGACAGGCTACAGGGGGGATGGTTTCACCTGTCAGGACATAAATGAATGCTCCTTGGCTTCACGGTGCCACTCCAATGCCCGTTGCGTTAACCTTCCCGGCTCCTACCAATGCACTTGCAATGTGGGTTATTCTGGAGATGGGGAAACCCAGTGTGATGACATCAACGAGTGTCTGGTGGACAACGGAGGCTGCCGAAACAAAGCAACCTGTGTCAACAATCGAGGTTCTTTCTCCTGCCTGTGCCCACCCGGTTTCAACTTGATCAATCGGACTCTTTGCCAAGACATAAATGAGTGCGAGGAATTAAGAAATCCATGTGGAGTGAACGAAGAGTGTAAAAACATTGATGGGTCCTATGAGTGTCCCTGCCAGGTCGGGTACTATCGTCCTGCCAGCAACATGGGCTGCGTTGACATGGATGAGTGTAAAGAAAACCCCTGCCATGTCAACGCCACGTGTCTGAACACCATCGGGTCACACACTTGCACCTGCAAGCGAGGCTTTACCGGAAACGGCACTCGATGTGCAGATATAAACGAGTGTGCCGCGAAGGGAACATGCCACGCAAGAGCCGTTTGCAGCAACTTTATAGGGACATTCTTCTGCTCTTGTCAGCGAGGTTTTAGAGGCGATGGCTTTTCCTGCCAGGATGTGGATGAGTGCTCATACTCTAACACCACCTGCCCTGCTTTTTCAAAGTGTGTCAACTCTCCTGGTGCTCATGTTTGCTCGTGTTTAAATGGCACAGTGGCTTTGAATGACACCTGCGTGCCACCTCCACTTCTGTGTGATCCTCCATGCCATAGTAGGGGCCTTTGCCACCACTCAGCAGCTGGATACCAATGTGTTTGTGACCTGGGTTACGTAGGTGATGGACTGACTTGTTCTGACGTAGATGAGTGCCAGATGGAAAATGCCTGCCCTGAAAATGACACAGAGTGTGTGAATGTTCCTGGATCATTTTCCTGTGTCTGCAAACAAGGATTCACCCTGAATGGAACGCATTGTGTCGGTAATGCAAACTATTAATTAAAAATAAATTCACAGCATTTTCAAATGAAAAAGTTGAAGCATGGAATGATATGCAACAATTAAACAATCACAGGCTGAATTTGAATAATTAGTTTTTGGCCAGATAAATCTTTTCATTATATTTTGGACTGAACTACAACATACTGTATTCTTATGCGGGCAGACCTAAACCTTGGTGGAAGCCCTTTTATTTCCTGTCCTGACATGCTTGCCAGTTATTAGTTATGTTGTGATAATATAATCAACCATAATTATGTTACATTTTTAAATTCTCTGTCAATTTTCTGCTATCCTGTCTCCCAAATGTTCAGCCAAAACACACACAAAAACACTGAGTTTCAATTGAACTAACAAATGACAGCTTTAAGTTTTTGATGTATTTTATGGAAAAAGTCCTGGAATTGTGTTTTTTTTTTAACAGAAATAATATGAATAGTTCTTTCTCAGTGCTGAATTAGAGCCAGACTTAAACAAACTAATCTATTAAAACTAACTTCTTCTGATGACAAACCTCATGGTTGTAACTACCTCATCCCTAATTCTCCATATTTGTCTATTACATTCCCAGATGTGGACGAGTGTGAGACTGGGCAGCACGAATGCAGTGAGTTTGCCCAGTGCGTTAACATGAAGGGTAACCATTCCTGCTTCTGTTTAAGCGGTTTCACGGGTGATGGGAAAAATTGCTCTGGTGAGTGTTACTTCGTCCTTGTAATCATTGATTTCACAAGTTACAATTTGTTTCTCCACCAAGTGGACTTCTGTATGAGTTTTCTTTTAGCACAGTTTGGGGCTGATTCCCTTACACTGTCCCATTTTGGATGAATTATAGACTTTGATGAATGCCAAGCCCAAAACGGAGGGTGCCACCCAGTTTCCAGCTGCATAAACATGCCCGGATCTTTCTCCTGTGTCTGCCCAAGCGGCATGGAGGGTGACGGCTTTGACTGCCAAGACGTAGACGAATGCGAGCAGAACTCTTCCCTGCCACACAACTGTAGCGTCCACGCTTTGTGTCTGAACTCTAATGGGTCTTACTCCTGTCAGTGCAAGGATGGATACCAGGGGGACGGTTTTGTCTGCAATGACGTGGATGAATGTGAACTGCCCGTAGCTTGCAGCAGAAACATGACGTGCAGCAATGTTCCTGGTTCCTACAGCTGTCACTGTATGTTGGGAAGGGTATATGAAGAGGGCACATGTGTGAGTGAAGACACTTGCGTAAATGCGAGTAGCAGTTGTCACCCTCTCGCGGAGTGCCATCCACGCCAGGGTTCATTCTACTGTGGATGCACGGATGGTTACGAAGGAAATGGCACTGACTGCTGGGATGTGGACGAATGCGCCCAATCACAAGATCAAGTCTGTTCTGCTTTCTCCTACTGCCTTAACACAAATGGCTCTTACATCTGCAACTGTTGGGAAGGTTTTCAAGACAATGGGACTCACTGTCAAGACATTGATGAGTGTGGGGCCGGAAATTTCACCTGCCCTGACAACAGTACCTGCACTAATCTAGACGGGGGGTATGAATGTACCTGTGAGCCGGGGTTTGAAGGCAACAGCTTCCTGTGTATGGACATTGATGAGTGCTCCCTGGACCTCATCGAGTGTTCTAATTTTTCTAGCTGTATCAACACAGTTGGATCTGCCATTTGTGAGTGTTGGGAAGGTTACCAATTTAATAGCATTGACTGTGAGGATATCAATGAATGCCTTGATAACTCTACCTGTCCTGAGCATAGCAGATGTGTGAATGCCAATGGAGACTACCAGTGTATTTGTGACACAGGGTTTTCAAACATCAGTGACTTGTGTGTGGATATCGATGAATGCATTGACAAGGAGCTGGGGGAGCTCTGCACAAATGGGACATGTATGAATGCTGTTGGCTCATATTACTGCGAATGTGACCCAGGATTCTGGAATAACAGGACACAGTGTGAAGACATGGACGAATGTTCAAACTCCCACAACTCTTCAGTGTGCCAGCCGAATTCCACGTGTGTGAATATCGTGGGGTCATACGACTGCCTTTGTAATGCAGGCTTTTTTCTAAATGGTACAGAGTGTCTGGATGTAGATGAGTGTGATAACCCAGATACCAAACTTTGCCAGGAGCACTCAATATGTTACAACACAGTAGGGTCTTTTATCTGTCTGTGCTCTTCTGGTTACAAACCCATCAACTCATACTGTGAGGATATTGACGAATGTGAGTACAACGCCACCTGCCGCTATGACCAGGTGTGTACAAACCTGCCCGGAGCTTACAACTGCTCTTGCCCAATGGGCTACCATGAAGAGCAGGGGGCTTGCATGGACAACAATGAATGCGAGAGTTCTCCTTGCCACCCCCTGGCACGGTGCTGGAACACACTTGGTTCCTTTTCATGCCACTGCCAACTTGGCTTTGGTGGAAACGGCTCCTGGTGCGAAGATGTTGATGAGTGCTTCGCCCTGACCAATCCCTGTCACCCTCTGGCCCAATGTCACAACACTCCAGGATCATTTGTGTGTGTGTGTAGGCCAGGATTCATGAGTGTTGGGTCAATTTGCGTAGACATTGATGAATGCCAGCAGGGCAGGAGGCATTGTCACTCTGCTGCCACCTGCATCAACCACGTGGGAGGTTTCAAATGCTCATGCAATCGTGGCTGGAAACCTACTGAAGATAACGGTCATGGAAAAGATGGATGCGTTGACCTGGATGAGTGTGTGTCTCTCACACGATGTCGCCAGCATTCATCTTGCATTAACCTACAAGGGACTTATGCCTGTTCGTGTCCAGAAAACAACACAGTGTGCAGAATTTTATCTCAAACGGGTTAGCTATACTAACTACTATAGTTACACTATTTATTACCTTTTTCTACTTTTTACTTAACCACCAAACCTGGTGTCTGTGTGTATCTAATTTCCTATTCATCATTTTTTGTTATGCATTTTTCAAATAAATTTTGATTTAATAATGTTCAAAACAGAATATGTGGGAGAAACAAGTCACCTATTTAGTTTTGGCACAGTGAATAGGGCAAAATTTTGACTATATGCATAAATGCACACTTTTATACCCATTGTATTTGTACTGCTCATCATGATGCTGACATTTCAGTCAGCTGTTAGCCTTGTCGTGCTAATGCCCAGCTAAAGTAATGGCTGATGTAGAAGATTAACACATGGGTTACTTTTTAGGTCGTTTAGTGGTTGGTTTGTCATTTTCAGTTTGCAATCTATTATTTACAAGGGTTGCTTTGCCAGGCCACATGGGTGGCTGGATTTCCCAAGAACAATGGAATCCACTGTTTTCTTAAAGGTCTTGACTTTGCATTTTGTCCTCTACGATACCACAATGAGGAAAGCAAGCAGTGTTTTATTAAATAGTTTAAACTTGGATAAAGATTTTCAAAAAAAAAGGAGGAAAACATAGTTTTCATAATTTGAGCACTCGTGAGATTTAATCAAGCTACATGTAAATTTAAGATGTTTTTGAGCCTCTCTGTTTCGGTGGTTGATTGAGAAATTTAAGCTCTTTATTTTGTCACAGTTTTCCCCATATACAAATATCTCAAATGATGTAATAATTATCTCTGTGAAATGATTAACGTTGAGTGCACAGAACAGAGCGCTACACAATGCATTTTGTGTTTGCGAACAGGGTTGAGACAGGATATGTCACAAACAATGAAAGCAACTTTGTATACAGTACTCATAGTAACAGCTTAGTTATTTGCAAAAGTATTTAAATAGTTTGCTTACAGACTGATTGCAATTTAACTAAGTAGTGTGTCTAATGATAAAATTGTCCGAATGGCATTGATAGTTTATAACTGCTTGTCTGTGCTCCGAAAACACCCCCACAGAAAGCACTCTCTATCCATTTGGAGCAGAGGCTGGAGACAAAGATGTTGTAATAGACACAGAAGATGGCAATTCTCCATACATCACTCCCCCCGTGGGCTTTCCGTTCATGGGGAAAATGTACAACCGGATCTATGTGAGTTTCTAAGCTGAATCTAAGAAGAGCTGCCTGACTTTAAAGAGATGAATATCACTTTCATTGCATAATTTCTAATGTAGTCAAGTCAAATTTATACATTGCTATTTTATATTAATAGCATGGGAGAAGAACCTTTGTATTTCGACAGAGATTCATCATCTAACAATATCCAAAAAAGACTTACTATACCATCCTTGATTCACAGTGAAAAATAATGATAATGATTTATTATTAATATTAATTTTGTATATAGATATATGTGTGTGTTTACCAGAGCAATATTGTACTGTAATTGTTTTTAAAGTCTAATAGTCTCTCTTTCTTTCTTTTCTCAGTTTTCTGATAATGGCCTTGTCCATTTTCAATCTGTGGCTGAGAATGAGCAGTATCTGCTCCCGTCTCCTTCCTCTAGCGGGTTTCCTGATGACATGAAACTGGCACTGTTGGCCGTCTTCTGGGATGATGCCGACCTCACCCAAGGGAATGGCAAGCTTCATTATCAGGTTTGATGTAATCCAGGGTCACATCCACTGTCAAAGTGACTTTTGAGTTTATTTGTTGTCATTAATATGTTAAGATGACACAGAAGACTTTATCTCAAAAACATAGAATGACACTTTGCTGTTTATTAATCGGCCTACTGTCATTGCAATCACTTAGGAATACCATAGATTGGATGTGTCAGACGTTTACTCCCAGATAGTGTTCAATCGCACTGCAGAAGAAGTGACAAAGTTCGCCAGCTTGAGAAGAAAACCTGCTTTTTCTCCCACGTGGATCCTCAAGATCACATGGGACCACGTCATGCCCGTCTGCTACCAGAGGGTCAACTTCTCAGAGGTATATATATGTCTTTTTTTTCAAACATTTAAACAGATTGTTTTATTTCAACATGTAAAAATATGCTGCATGGAAATATCCCAAGGTCTTTTATGATGTTATTTTATCCTGAAAGGGAGTGGCACAGTGTTTTTCACTTCTAAAAAAAAATCTCAGATAAACTTTTGACCACCACTTCAACCACCACTCACTTCTGTATTTTGTTATCATTTTGATTTCTTTTAACAACAACTCTTTTAAGAAGTCATGTTAAAAAAGGTCAAATTCCTCTTAAAATATGACTGTCACTACACTTAAACATTTTAAGAATATTCAACGATGTTCAGGGGTCAGAATATCTTGGGCTCAAAATATTTTTGCGATTTCTGATAATTTGAAAGCTTTGATGGAGATGGGAACGTCATTGTTTGCTTCTATGCTTGTCCTACTTACATTGTCAAGTGCAAGGTGAGCCTTTTACTTTATAAGGTGTCATGACTCCTGAGCAGACGTGTCATTTGCTTAGCTTTGGTGCCACCTTGGGGTCACTTTAATATTGAGAGTAGTGATATCTGCTGCCACCCATGTTCTCCTTGAAGCACAGGTCTTTTCTGTCTTACAGCTCTTGAATTTTCTTGTGCATTAAGACAAAACTGAGTTATTCATATTATTCATATAATTCATTAGGGCCTGATGTTTGGCTAAGTTCTTTATTAAATGTAACAACAGCTTTTTTTAAAAATTTGGATTTCAATGTACTTTATATTCATACAAGAGTTTTTTATGTGATTTTTTTTTCCAGACTAATACTTTCCAGTGTATTCTGACTACGGATGGAGAACGCTCCTTTGCCCTTCTGAGGTTTGGGGAAATGCGCTGGGGCCCCGGCTTGAGGCAGTACCATGATGCGCTAATTGGGTACACGGATGGAAAATCTTCTGTAAAGGAGACCACTGATCCACCAGAAAACCTTTTCGGGCCAGGGGGCAGATACAGGCCTCAGGAAAAAACAGGAACTCTGGGGAAATTAGGCCAGCTGGTGTACGATTTGTCGGGCCCCGTCGGGTCGGACGTTGATCCCGGGATAAAGTGCCAGGCCTGGGCGATGAGGGAGCCCCACCCCGCCGAGTGGATGATGACCCAGTCTTCCTGCCCCTGCACCCGCACACAGGCCCTGGAGGACCTGTCGTTCCTGCAGGACGTCACCGATCCGGGTCCGACGGCGACGAAGCTGAGGGGTCAGCGGTGGGGGGATTCTGCGGGGCATGTCTTCAGATCGCTCCTGTCCAACGGGCATGGAGCAGGGAAGAGGTGTGTGTACGAACCGGACGGACCCCTGGTGGCTGGGTACAACGAACGCTACTACTCCGGTCGCACCGTCCAGGAACACATTGGTAATACATACATACCTGAGGCTTTTATTTCTATTCTGCTTTTAAAATGTGACTTTTTCAACTGGTGCAATGGGTTACATTTAGTAGGAATCAAACCTTGGTAGCTATTGTTACATGAGTGCCTTTCTGACCTCTAGTCCACCCTGTCAAAGCTCTGCATTTTTAAGTAAGCGGTGCATTAAACTCCCCTCTGCAGATGAAGATCTCCTGCCGTTTCAGTGGTGCTGTATCGAGTCTCCTTTGTGCCAGCTTTACCTCAGCAAGAGGCCCATGGACCGCTGCCAAGGCTACAGCTGGCTCAGCCCAGATGGCTCTCTGCTATCCAAGAAGGCAACTCAGGGCACCGGTGAGGGATCTCCATCTGATTTTACACGACTACAGCTAACGGAATAACACCTTTAGTAGCACCCAGAGGCAATGTTCATTGTGTTGTAAGTAAAACTGTCTAAGAATGATCATTTTAAAAGGAACACTGTCTATTCGCATGCAGCAATGGTGTATGGCAGCCTCCATTTCATCACCTTCGATGGGACGGAGTACTCCTTCAAGGCCCTGGGAGAGTTTGTGATTTTGCGTCTCTCATCTGCCTCCGGCTCCAATATCTTCACCCTTCAAGGACAGATTGACAAGCTACACTCAGACACAAGGGGAATCATTGAAGTCCCAGTAGTGGCGCGCATGGCTGCTTTCCACCAAGGCATTGGCAAGGTCAGGAAGCATGAGAGCAGAGTTATTTACTTTTTTTCTCATACTGTATTAGTCTAATATTTAGAAAATGGCATTATTATTTGTAATATATATATATATATTCTGATGTTATAAAC
This sequence comes from Menidia beryllina, assembly GCA_013363375.1. Taxonomy (NCBI): domain Eukaryota; kingdom Metazoa; phylum Chordata; class Actinopteri; order Atheriniformes; family Atherinopsidae; genus Menidia; species Menidia beryllina. Next base: position 1,665,082 of record JABUIW010000010.1, read on the forward strand.
CACATTTAATGTACTGAGCATGTGTCCACTTTGTTAAACGGTTGTTCTATCTAGAGGAACTGTTCTCGGGCAATAACTCCGATAATCATGCCTTATTTTCAGATCGAATGGAGGTGTTCAGAGAAAAGTGGTGGACTGAAGATTTATGTGGATGACGCTGAGGTCGCAGTCCGAGTCGGTAATGGCCGCACACCCATTTAATGCACACTTAAAAAAAAGCTTGGTGGCCATACTGTCAAAGATCGTGTGTTTACTGTTACAACGCCTTTAATAAGAGAAAATTCCCCTGTTAATAATGATGTGATCAAGACCTCAAAGCTGCTTTTAAACGGTTCTCTTAGCTGTCACATGTACATCTGACCAGGTGTTGTGTTCATGGGCCGGAGGGACTTTGCCGTGCGCTGTGAATCGGTGAGCCGCTGTGCCGCCGTTTACGCCGGCGGCGTCCATGTGGTGGTGTGGCGAACCGTGGGCTGCAATCAGTTGGCGGGCATGGTCGAGGTCCCTCAGACTTTTTACAATCGCACGGTGGGACTCATGGGTCTCTGGAGCACCAGCGGCGCCGACGACTTCCTCATGTCGGACGGAAGGGTCCTCCCCTCCGAAGGCCTCAACCCCCCCGCGGAGGAGCGGCTGCATCTCTTCGGCATGTCCTGTGAGTGGATCCGATGATGGGCCTGAGCTTAAAGGTTCAACTAAGGATCAAATTATTCATTCTTTAACCCTTTTAGACCACAAATAAATCCAGGTGATCATTTTTCAAGACAGTAAAACCCTCTTTCAATTCGAATGGTTACATATCAGGACAAAAGCAAACCAAAAAACAACTGTTTCCCCAGTGAGAATTTTAAAATGAGGTAAATATTTGCTTCCAGGGGCGGTCCCAGGACCAGAGAGCCTGTTGTTCTCTGCGCCTCCGCAGGTTCCACTGGCATCCGCGTCCACCCAGGTCCTGCTGGAGGGCTTCAGTCCCGCTGAGGTGGAGGAGAAGAAGAGAATCTGCCAAGGCAACATGCAGTGCGTCCACGACACGCTCGCGTCCGGCATCTCCGACCTGGGTCAGCAGACCCTGGACGCCAAGACGAAATTCCAAAATCTGGCTGTGGTCTTCGGTAAACAGCCTTCCCTGAGATCTTTTTTCTGCTTTCATCCCTGGCCTGTGCTGATATTATGCGGACTGTTTGTGGTTTGGCAGGTAACGCGCCTCCATTAGTGACGGGCCCCTCGGCGATCCACTGTGAGGTCGGCTCTCAGGTCAACGTTCAGATTGTTGCTCAAGACCCCAACGATGACCCCGTCACCTACTCGTTGCTTTTGCCCCGGCCTCCGGGGGCTTCTGTTTCGAGTGGTGAGACACACACACACATGCTCCCACAGAGACACGGACATCATCCTGCCAAACAGCCGGCCATTACTGTTACAGATGACGTTACTGTTGACATTTGTTAGTGGGATGCTGTTGTCAGCAGAGCCGTTTTTTGGCAGATGGGATATTTAAGGGGCTGAGTCAGGAGATTGGTCACACGGAGGAGCGCGCAAAGGCTCAAAACATCAGAAAACGGTACAGTTAACTGTCCTGTCCAGGTGACGGCTACCTGACATGGACGCCATTCAGCACACAGCCTGTCCAGCTCACCATCAAGGTCAGCGATAAGCTCACCAGCTCCCTGTTCACCCCCATGCTGCGCGTCTGCAACTGCCTCAACGGAGGAACCTGCCTGTACGACAGCGTTGTAGAAAACCACCTGCAGGGAAAGTTCCAGGTACATCACTTTATGTCTTTTCGAACTACGGCAAATAGCTCGAATCGAATTTTTTTGTGGGGTAGCAGATCAGCTTAGCTTAGGTTATACTTACAATCTAAGACAAGTTTTAACTTTAACATCAGCCACGGTTCAACTCAAAGTGCAGGACCAATCACTATAAAAAATGTATCCAAAATAATTTTCAAAAAAATCAATTAAAAGCAGAGTACTGACACACAGAGGACAGAAAGCGCTGAAAATGTCAATGGAAACATTTAGTCTGATAGGATTTTAAGCCAACTTTGAAACATAAGGGTCAGGCTGATTTGTAATGTTTACAGAAAACCCAATAATCAAACCATTCTGTTCCATTCAAATATCATAACCATAATATGCTAATAATATGCAAAATATATCAATGTAGAATTGATTGGAATCGGTAACTTTATCTTCGATATTGTGTACACTCACATATGTCTGCTTCCTTTTACATGTTCAAAATCAAACCACAATCACTGGTGGAAACTTTCAAGGGATCAGTGTACAAAATATCTAAGTGTCTGCACATGCTTTAAATGTAAGAGCTCCTTTTACTTAACAAAAGATCTTAAGTCTGTGTTTCCGCTGTACTCCCCAGGTGGTGGGCTGCCTGTGCCCAAACGGATACAGCGGAAAGTTCTGCGGGAACACGACAGACCTTTGTCGAGGCAGACCGTGTTTCCGAGGGGTGACGTGCCAGTCAAATTCAAATTCGAAGCTCAGCCAGTTCACCTGTGGAGAATGTCCCCTTAATACAGTCTCCAGCGGCAAGGAGGGATACAAATGCTTCGAACGAGGTCTGTGGGACGTGACCTTTTTTATTCCTTTTTTTTTAATTAAATGTGCTCCAACATGATCAGATTTCTACCTCGAATAACACAACCGTCCTCTTGTTTCTCTGCCAAACCCCTTAGACATGTGCAGGCCTCCCTTCCCCTTCCCCTGCCACAAAGACGCAGACTGCTACAGCACCAAACTGAACTACACGTGCACGTGTAAGCCCGGGTTCACGGGAGACGGTCACAACTGCACAGGTACTGGGCGTCCGGCACTTTGGGATGAACGGATTTGCCGTTGTCGGAGCCGGTCTGCACAATCATTGTCTGCCTTGTAGATATCGATGAGTGCGCGGCCCCCATGCCCTGTGAAAATGCCAAATACGAGTGCAAGAACACACGCGGCTCCTTCGAATGCCTCTGTAGATACGAAGACATTGAAGAAATCAAAGGATGTGGTATGTACACACTTATAAATCCAAACGCGTTTAGTTGGCAAAGTGCTTCTGTGGTTGAAGTCAAAGCAGAAATAGCAGCAAATAATACAAATAATGTCCTTTGAGATAAGAGATCTGTAATATGTGTTTGATGAGGGATGAAAATAGTCAGTTTTGTCGTTTTTAATCTAGAAAGAGTCTTCAAAATAGGCGTCTTAGCATAGGCGCCTGTTTTAAAAAGAATCTTTAGGCACTTTGTTACCAGCAACCAGTTGCAGAGAATAGCTCAGAATAATGTGCAGTGTGACCTTTTGGAAACTGGATAAATGGAAGGGAAAAGATTAGGTGACAAATGTGTCACTGTTATCCTGGACACAAAAGAAATCCCGACAAAGGACCTAAGGACTGTTCACAGGAGCTAATTAAAAGCGTGTCCGTAAAAACAAAGGTATGCCAAATCACGTGGGGTTGAAATTAGTGACGACGGGTCTGACGGAGGGATGAATCCTCTCCAGAGGCCACACTTCAACATTAACGAAGGACCCAAAAAATAATGAACCTCTCAAATTGTGTAGATTTTCACCCTTTTTTACTTTTCAAACTACAACTACTACCAACAGATTGTTTGAAAACCAAAGAAATGGCCACCTTTTGTATCCATATTTCAGAGTAGAATGCCTCTACCATGAAAGTTGTGCTTCTCCAAATGTCTGAACATTAGCATTTTTTGGTGTTACTTCATTTTATTCTTATTAACTGCGCATCTCTTCCTGTAGGTGACTCCCCCAATCCTCCAGGTAAGAGTTCCCATATTGTTTCCACATTTAGCTTCTCTGGCTTTGCCGAAGATTAGCCCAGTAAAAAGCGCTCTTTGCAAAGCTGTTGCTACTCCTCTCTCATCTGCAGGATACAACGTCTTCAACGTCTCCGTGGGCTGGAGGAACAACAGAGCCGATGGGCTCCAACAGGTGTGTGATTTGTGTGGATCTGTAGTGAAAACAGTCAGGACATTTAACAGCAAAAGTGTTTTTTTTTGTGTGTGTGTGTCTTTTTATTTCCCCAGCTGGATGACATCCTGAGTAAGGGTTTCAGAAATAAATTCTACAACATCAGCAAGTGGGAACGGGGAGAGGGATCCAAACCAGGTGTGGGCGAATATCGCGTGGTAGTGTCCACTGACACACCTCACTGGTACATCAGAGACTATCTGGCCAGAGTCAGCAACCACTATGATATCAGGGATTTGGAAGTTGACGGTAAAATATTTTTCATCTATTTAAGTATTTTAGTTTACCCCAGTGGGAAACAACCAGAAATACCGTTAAAATGATTGCACTAAACTTTTGAGTGCATATGATTACTCGCTCTCATACAGAATATGGTTTACAACTTTCTTTTTCACGTGTCACCCGGAATATCTGGTGGATTTTTTGTTGCATTTTTAGTGTACTATCTTAAGATTTCATCCATACAATCAGATCTAGATGAGTGTAAGTCCAAGGAGGCAGCGTGTGTGTACCCTGCCCTGTGCGCCAACACCTATGGGGGCTACCGGTGTGTTTGCAATGGCACGACGGATGTGAGTGAAAAGCAGTCCTGTGTCATAGGTGAGCATACGATGCGACCGTGACCCAAAGAAAAATACAAATAAATAGAAATAATTAATATAGCTAATGATAATGCATTAAAAATCAATTTAATAAATTAAAATAAATCTAAACTTAACTTTTAAATCAAGTTTGATGATTTTTTTCTTAAAAATCAAATGACTTATTAATAGAGCCAGTTTGCAATAGGGTCAGAGCAATCAATAACAAACATGTCACTATCACACCATTTTTTTTTGTCCCCAGTTTATTCTGTTTAAGAAAAATTCTACAAAAAAACGTTTAGAAATATATATGCATATATAGATCAGCAAAAATACATTTTATTTGATGGTTCTATTTCAGACAGAGGAAAAGAGACCAACTCAGAGGTGGACCTGGTCCTGGGTCTGGTTCTGGGCATCGGCATCCCCCTGCTCCTCCTGCTGCTTCTGGCCGCCCTGGCCTGCCTCTGCTGCCGCAAGAAGACCATCACCGGAGAGTCAGTAACACGTGCAGCACAGGATGTTTACACACATAAACCGGGCAGTTCGACACTGAGTCCAAGATCTACGTTTTTGTTCTGTACAGTAAAAAAATATATAATCGTTTTTTAACTAATTGTTCTTGGTCCTTCTTAAAGCAGTCCGTCAAGAAGGTAGAACATTACATAGATACTGTGCCCCAAAAATATATAAACTATGAAGACAGGGGTGATTAAAAGGCTGCTTACTTTTTATATTTGACGATACCTTTGTCACCTGAACAAGACCAGACAAAAAAAAAGAAAAATGTCCAGTCATACTGCTAGTTTTTCAGTTAATGCAGAGGCATTCCATCACCCCCATCACATTCTTTATTTATTATCCACATGAACAAGTCCATACAGTATATACAAATCCGACACCGGGGACACATGCTTTTAGTACAGTTTCATATAGAAACGTAGAGGTCTTCTTTATTTTAAGGTCTTATCATGCTCTTTAAATCATTTGCCCAAAAAGACGTGTCATTTTCTGGTCTGCTGTAAAAGCAGTTCGTTATTAACTTACATCTTTTACATCTATTAACCTGATGTGCTTTAAAATATTTCATGACTGAGTGAAAAAAAAGGTGGATCTGGTTCCTGTGAGCCAGATTCAGCAGGGTGACGCAGCATTCATTGGTGGCTCATCACCAAACGCTGGATACTGCTGCAAAAAAAATGACCACTCGCACACGCGCGCGCGCACACACACGCCGCCTAAACTGTATTTCATGGTTCGGTAGTCAAAGAGGTCTGGCCAGAGACAGTCCTCCACAGCAGCTTAGAGGCTGTAAATCCTGGCCGCTGTTCTGCTGCAGCAGCACCGTCTGTAACTCCTCAACCACACGAAGCAAAAACCGTCCAGCTCAGGGGGGGTTGGGGGGGAGCTATGAAAATTAACAATGTTAATATTCAGAATGATTTTATCTTTTTTTTTTTTATCAAACCAAAATAGTGACGAGGCTTTCTCGCCCATCAGTGTAGCATGTTTGAAGAGTTAACGTGTAATAGAGTAAAATGTCAGAAAGAGCACCATCAGCAATGAAGAGCAGCTCCTCGGTTTATTTGAGCTAAATTGAACTCGTTTTAGCTTGGATTAGCGTAACACAGGATAGCTGGGGTTGAAAGTGCCTGAGCAAAGTAAGAAATTGCCTACAAGGAGCCGTGAAGCCCATTTTCATTGTGCAAATCACATTTTATTTCTAAGGTTAAACCGACTTAAAGCTGCAGCACTTACTTTGACAAGAGCAAGATTTGGAGTTTTCATAGCATATCTACAATCCGTTTAAGAAATGAGGAAATAATAAATGACCATTTGTCCTTAATTCACAGCTCTTTTATGAGGCAGAGTGAAAGTTCACTTTAGATAACACCTCCTATCCTAATGTATGTATAAATGATTCAATTCAGTTTTAAGTACATTGTGACAAATCAGAAAAAATGTCATCTCAGAGCGGTTTTTAAAAAGAAAGCAAAACCAAATGAATAAAGTATGGATACAGAAAGTAATTGTAGCAAGTAAAGCGTCCCTTTACATCGGAAGAAGCCCCTGTTTGAACCAGATTATCTGCCTCGAAATACAAGAACAACATACTCCTTAACACCAGGGCATAAGTTACCAAACAGTATTCATCCATGCCATTGGGCATCATATTGTGTGTGCACGTGCTTTGCGATAGCGTGTGTGTGGGCAGATGTATGACATCTGGACAATATGTTTAGAAGGCCATAGAGACACCTAATCCTCTAGGTGACTGACCTGTTTTTTTTTTCCTGCTGTCAGTGTAAAAGACCCTCCGGATGCAATGTCAGGATGGCCTGTGCCGGCATTGTGGGATTATTTTTTATTAGGTTGGAGTGAAAATGCCAAAGAGTCAGAGAAATCCCTCTTAAATCAAAGGGGGACGGCAGAGGATGGTTAAACATGTTCAATTCAAAGTCAGTTTGGACTAAGGAGGACCACAGCATTAACCGAAGCCTCAACAAAAGACACTGAGGACATTTGCACAGTCAAATATTTTTGCAAGAAGTCGTTTGGCAAGATTTGTGTTAATTTCTTTTTTTTTGTTTCACTCTGTTATTCATGAAATGATTCATTGCGGGTTGCACAGTCTGTGCCTCGTTATCTGTGTTGCTATACATATTTGCAAAGAGAGGAGCTTTAATGACATACAATGCAAACCAGTTGGACTGCGAATCAGACAACAGAGAAGAGTCCAGGGAAGAATTTAAATGTGTGGTTTATGTCTTTGATCCTTAGCCTTAGCCCCAGAGTTTTAGCATATTTTAACATTGTATATCTGGGTTAGAGCCTGCATGGATATAAACGAGTCAATTCCACAACGTGGAACAAAACAGAAAACAGAAATGACTGAAATTTGCTCGATATTGTTGTTCACTCCTTGGGGAAAAACATGGCTAATCGATAGATTTAGAAAAAAAGGCAACAAATGACTTCAACAAAGGTATAATAGTTCATAATTACTCATTTTAATCAAAAGCCACAGTCAGATTCCCCTGGAACAGATCCGGTATGGCGCTTCACGGCGTTCTGAGGTTTTTTTTTTTGTGTCTTCTCTTTCAGCATTCCCCACTTGTTGCCGGACTACATCCAGGAACAGAACAACCCTCCCCCTTTCAACTTCTCTGACCCGGCCCTGCGCTACATGACCCACTGCAGCCCTCGGATCATCGATAACGTCAAACCCAGGCAGCGCCTCAGATAGCCCCAACCGAGGGGCGAGAAGCTGTTTCACCTTCAAATCCTTTTTTTTTTTAATTAAAAATAAACGCAGACACTTTCGGAGACACTGTGTGTGTTTCACGATGACAATATGACAGACGGTAATTTATATTTTAGGGCATCGGTCATTAAATCACAATGACTTTTTTGAGTCCAGTTTTTCTACTCCACTGAGTTTAGTGATGCCAAATCCCCCCCCACCCTTCCTCCCTGTAACGCAAGATTACAGTTAGGATCTGACCCAGCAAAACTCGACAATCTCTTGGCAGGAAATGTTGATGAAAAGTAAACCGCTGCAGTGCTCTTCGTCTTCCAAGCTTAACAGCGGGCCAACAGCCACCTTGAAACCCGCATTAACATTTCCCGGGGTACCCGGTGTAAGGCCCCCCTGTCGTTGCTCCCAATTATAGTGCGAACCGGGGCCCTGTCCTCGGACCTAACCGTCTCATAAAACTCTCGATTGAGATGACATCCATCCTAGAAAAGTAAGAGCGACTGTCTCCCCTGATAGGATTTGGAAAATCAACGTCTTGAATTACAGCTTATTGTTGGACGGCGGCCCGGTTAGCGAACGCACAGCCGAGCTGTTTTTCAGCCAGAAGCTGCCCCGCCACTGCCCAGAAAAAACACCCTTTGTAAATGTCATCTGAATATTGGTAAAACGATGCTTTTGTTGACAAAAAAAAAAAAGCATTTGTGTAGATTATTACCAGATAAGGCAAGAAAATGCACGGAATTTGGTGAAATTCAATTTCAATGTAACACAATTCTTTGACTACATCACTAATAAAAGTAATTAATCCTGAATATAAACTGCTTTTTACCTTTTTTTGTCTAATATCAGATTGTTTATGATCACGCCATCAATCAAAAAATTTTAAAACTACATTCAATTTAATCAATTGCACATTGTCCAGAAAAAAAAACTTTGCTTGTCCAATCGAGATTTCTTGCTTTTAAGAGATTTCGGCTTATGTAAGCCTAATGTACCTATGATGTTGGATTTGTTAAATGTAATCAAAGTCAAATTTCAAAGTAAAAAATATGCTAAACATCATATCACTGTTGTTAGTTGTTTCTTTTGGAAATGATGAATGACGACTTTTTTCTGACACTGGCGTTAACGTAAATTAACAGTACATCTATCGTAGCTCTTCAAATCTGCACTAAACTTTTAAAAAAAAACATTTTTTACACCCCCTCACTGGTTTGTTTTGCAGCTCCTTGCAGTTTCTCCTTCAGTCACCAGGTGTCACAGCTGAGGCTTCCCTGCCAAGGGGGATCAATCACATTGGTTTACGAGTATGGTTAAAGCAAAGCACTTTCACGGCCATAAAAAAGTGCACGCACACACACATACACACACACACACGCGGCCATCCAGACACCTGCTCCGCAGCCTTCATCTGGAGTGGCCACAGCATGCGGCGGACCCCTGCAGAATGAGATCATCTGAGTAGGGCCCTCTCCCCCCGAGACTGCAGAGTCACACACCTGCCCCGCGCTCCCGCCGGGGTCAAGGACGGGAGGAGCTTCCCCCGAAACCCCCCAAAAAATCTGCTCCTGTCACTTCTTTATAGCGGGGCCCTCATCAAATGCACGCAAATAGCCCCGCGTAACCCCCGCCGCACCTCTCCTTTGCTCCAGTTTCAGCAGCTACGGGACTGATTGAGCGTGTAAACTGAGAATGCACCACAAGACAGCACCGGTGGGGGGGGGGGGGGGGGGGGGGGGGGGTTGTGGAAGGAAACTTCTAGAAAGGCTGAAGAAAAAATTGAAAAAAAAGAGTCCCCCCCATGCCGGTAAAATATCGTGACACCTGTGAGCGAAATCGTCCCGGCGAAGGGTTTAGGGTTAGAGGCTTCCAGGTTTTTTTCCGGTTGCTCCCGGAAGGCTGCGGTGCCCGGACTCCGGCTTCACCTGACTGCAGCAGGGCAAAAAAAACTGGAGGCGGGCCAGCGAGCGGAGACGGACGGACGTTGGGAAGAGTCGGAGACAGCGACAAGGGGAGGGGGGGAAATGCAAAGAGGCGAAGCAAAGGGCTAAAAGATTCTGCCCGTCGGCCAGGAAGCACCTTCGCCCTTTCCGTCCCCTCTCATAAAACCCAAGACACGTTCATGTTTTAAAACACTTGATGATTTGCTGGAAGCCCAATAAATAGATACAAGTTCGGGGAGGGGGGGTGGGTTGAAAACTAAGTGCATGCTTAACACTATATCCATTTCATCACAACATGACTGAAATAGGCAGGGACTTGCAGACCTGAACAAATCCAATTATCCGGTTTAAAGCCATTAATCATTTCTGCCTCATGATGCAATTTTGGTACTCAAGTAGTGACAGTTGACCAGAATACTAGTTGGTTAGGCTGATAAAGGCCTTCATGCTAACAGGGAGTGGTTAACCGAGGGCTATAACCGATGTACGCCCATAAGGTCATACGGGTAATCCAAAATTCTGGTCAGATGTACCGGAAACCACACGAGGACCGTAAAAAAAAAAAAAACTTTACGTGAGCTTACTTATACAGGAGGATGCAGATGATCAAACACACGCCCTGGAAAGCAAACAGTCGCCGTGCGCGCGCTCAAACATTGTAAAGGTCTTTTCCACTATTCGCCTGACACCGGTGGCGCACAAACAACAGCCATTCTGCCCCCGTGTAAAGCGATCCGCTCACCTGGCATGGAACCAGGAGCTGCATTACAAATCCACATCCATTAATAATGCTGTCCCCGTCTTTCAGTTACACAGGTAAACATCTTCTCGTATTTGTCAGCAGCACTTAATCCCTCAAAGTCCTCACATGCCACTTAGGCACGCAAATTGGCTTTTTTTTTTTTTTTGCTTGAAAGCAGCTTTATTTTGGGACACGATTATGAAATACCTCATCAGACAATGGACAAACCTGACCTCACGTGGCCCCCGCAGTGCCCGAAATTAACAAACCTACATGGCGCGGAGGGGTTTTTTCGCTCCCGTGGAGGGAGGCAGTGGGAGGTGGCGTTCACGAAGATGGAAGGCTGACTTTAGCCTTCCTTCGGCTGAACCTGGGCGACCTTTGACCTCCGCTGGACTGAAACGAAAGCTGATGTTTAGAAAAGTGGTACGGGTTGGGCACAACCTGATAAGGGTAAATTATATGAGGCAGTTACATATTCACAGAGCCGATAGGGACAGGAAACTCAGAGCAATAGTGCAAGTACTGAGCAGAGGTTTGAGAGCTAATTGTGTGTGTGTGTGTGTGTGTGTGTGTGTGTGTGTGTGTGTGTGTGT
>JABUIW010000010.1:1676219-1728292 GCA_013363375.1 Menidia beryllina
TGTGTGTGTGTGTGTGTGTGTGTGTGTGTGTGTGTGTGTGTGTGTGTGTGTGTGTGTTTATAAGTGGATTGATTTGAGTAAAACATAATGCCCTCCTATTAGCACAACTTCTAACAACAATGCAGTAACGCGTTGTATTGAACTCCCTGTTAGGAGCTTAGAATTACCATTGCAGAGTTTGGTTTAGATTTTCATAGAGTATTAAGTAATGTCTCTTGGGTTTCGGTATGCCTCATTTATATCATCCTCCAGCAATCATTCACCTATGACCGGAGCTGAATCCGCTGAGACCTGGGATTTTTTTGGGGGGGCAATCATCTCCAAGCCAAACAAGTGATTCCACGCGTTGAATGAAGGGCAACTTTAGACGATTGTGTGGGAGGATTAAGCAGATACCCGTTCTCATCTTCAAACATGATCCGGCGTGGCCTAACAGTGAACCGTTTTCCTGAAAGGAGATGGATTGAAGTAAATCAACACACACGTCTCGTAATGGTGTTTGGAATGCTGTTTGTTTAGTTTTTTTCAAAAAGGCAAAAGGTTAATCAGCACACCTCCGTGTACAGTCATTGGCACATGCTACAGCTTATCTGGTTCTTGTGACAGATTTAGGCCTTTGTGCTGTCACCTGTAGCATTACATAATCTACACAGTTACAAAAAACCCACAGTAAGAAAACAGATTTACATAAAAAAGAATCCAATATGCTCCAGATTAGTTTGGTCGAGGGAAAGCCTAGCTGCTTGTCAGGCAGCTAATGAGCTCACATGGCATTGGCTGCATCACCTGGAAACAGGATCCATTCGGAATGATAATTTATTCCATCTGTATTTAAGATTTTGAGCTTTTAACAAGTCCTGCTAACTTGTTTAGTGAGATTTAACAAGAGACACAGTATAACCATATGGACGAGGTTCTGTTTTAATGCCAGGGTATTGTTATACTTTCTCGAAAGAGTTCTTAAAATTCTTCCTTTTGCTCACGTCTGCGTCTCCTATCCGATCAGGGCCGAGGCAGGTGGTCACTGGGAAGCGGGGGGGGGGGCACTGAGGCATATGCAATCAGGATATCAGATACTCCCATCCACACCAGCAGAGCAATTAGGCTCAAGAATCCACACAATCATCTGACAGCAATGCCTGCCACAGGAGCACTTATTACACATCTATATGTGGACTCACTGACAATACATAGACTCACACGTGCATGATGAAACAGATATTACAAGCAATTAGACCCTGACTTTTAATTAGACAACATGTAAAATGATTCAAAAAAACTTTCCAAAAAGAAATGTGGAACTTTATTCAGGTGCCGCATGAACTTTATCAGTGTATAGTAACTTATAAAGACCACTTTTTAAACAGCTGGGTTTTCAACATACTGCTGAAACACAAGTTACGCCATTAAAAGTCATAAACTATGAAATGGCTTAAGAAACAGATAAATGAACCTAAAGGGGTCATCTATATTTAAAAGTCACAAACTCCCTAGCAGTTAAGATAACTTGTCAAAAAAAACTATGTTGCTGGGCCTCCCCACAGATGATGCCCATATGTACTCTCTATTCAACAAGCTCGTCTGCTGTGCCTGTAGCACTGACTAGGACGTCTATGGACAAGATGCAGCGGCAGCGCAGACCAAGGGAGTGACGCATTGCAGGTACAAACGCACCAATCAGAGAGCGCGGTTTCTCTCGGCTACGTCTTGTACCCTATCGCAGAGTAGCAGAAAGTATGCATACGCCGTGATATAGACCACCATTAACACGTAATATGTTGTCTAATCTCTTGATTGATACGACAACAGCCGCAGCGAATGAGTGTGTATATCGCGTGTCTATTTTTTAACGCCAGTAAATATATCTCAAAAGGTTATTTTCGACGAATTTACTCACGTAGGGAAAAGGAAGTTAGCGGATTGATATGCAAAAGAGGAGGGGTTTAGGATAGCCGTTAAAGGCGAGTCCGGTTGGCCCGTTCTCAGTGTGTTCGGTTGTTACTCCTCGGTACGTTGTCTTATTTTGGGTTTAAACGGATATTGTTGTGAAGCAGCAGCAGCAGCTACATATACATCGAAATGGTAAGGGAAACCAAATCTAATTTTCTGCGGACTAGGTTTACTAGCGGTTTTTCAGCCAAGGTTTGCGCTTTACTGCAGTAAAACGTAACGCTCATGGTATAAACAGACATTGAACGTGCTGTAGTTACTGCAGAGCTTTCTCAATGAATGACAAGCCAGCGGGGGATAGGCAATGATGATTTTCCCGTTGGTTTTGGCGGTATGAATCCTAAAAACTGACGAAATACAGCTGTAAAAGCACGTTGCGCTTGAATCTGCATCGGCGTTGTTTGCCTAATAATGCTGTTTTAATAAGTCAGCGCGGTTTTACTGTTTTGCGTTTTTTTGGAAGGAATGTGGCGATTCTCCCGCCGCTATTTTGTGCGTAAAGTCCAACCTATTTATTTTCCTTTCCCATATTTCTGTTGGCTACGTGCAACGCTCCTTAAACAGCTCTGCAAACGAGCCTTTTTCTGTTACGATAGCTAGCCGGGGCTTGCTCTTCCCCGCTGACATTTACCGCCAAATTGTCGATGAGCATTTCCAGAGATATGGGGCGTTCAAATCTCGTTCAATCCTTGTACTTATTTATTTATTTTTTTAAGGATATTCGTCTCTCCCTCGTCCTCTTATTTGTTACCCCCTTCGAGATAAACCTCAAAGGAATGGTTATCCCGGAAGATAAAACGGCTATTGTGGTCATTTCTCCCCCACAAAGCTCTGGACTATAGAAAGTTGCATTTATTCGATTTTTTTTTCCATTTGGTACCAGGATTCCCATAAGGTCTTCAAAAGATGGAAATTAGTTTTATGTCTTGACCTTATTGACAAGCTAATGATGGCATCGTTTTGTATTTACAGGCTGATCAGCTTACAGAAGAGCAGATTGCTGGTAAGACATCGCTGCATTGATCCCCTACTTCCCTCATAACGTCCACACTGGCCTGCAGTTATGGATTGTTGCATCCCTTGCAGTGGATTTATGCTTTTTGCCTTTTAAGGCATTCCTCAGGGCAGCCTACTGGCCATAAAACCGCTATGAAAGAAACGGCTGTTGTCCGCTCTCTCCGGAGCACCGGCGGACTCCCTCTGTGAAAACTTTGCATTTCCACCGTTGCCATGCAGTAAATGATGTAATCTGGAGGGGCTGCGAGTCCTCAAAGTTGCTGGCAGTCGCCTTCTCTGCGAGCCGTGTCCTTTGCCCTGGGTGTGCGATCATCGTGGAATGGCACCAGAACTGCAGTAGCAGTTTATAACTTGGTTTATGGTCGTCTAAGATTAGGCATGGACATTGTCAGTCACTGAAGCAAGGGGTTTCTATACATTCCCAGTAGAGCATATACAAACACGGGTGAATCGGTTTCCCACAGAAATGTAACTGCATTTCTGATTGACTTGATTCAACATCTGGTTTGTTAATTTGTTTCTCGGTGTTTGGAGCACATCTGGAAGTTCTAAGGTTTGGAGTAAAGCAGCTCAATTTTTAATCAAACCTGCACTTAGAAAATAGGAGTAATTCTTTTTTTTGGTACATCTTTTTGATATCAAGTCCTTTTTTATTTTAATTTTATGGTTGATAAATGGTGTTCTCGCATAATGAAAATGGATTTTGCTGTGTGTGAGTGTGTGACCCTGGGAATGGTGGGTTGGGTGCAGTTCTTTATGACCCTGACAAGCTGCTGCATGCCACCACACTTTGCCTATTGGCCTCATCGCATTCTATAAGCGTCATTGTTTCTCAGCCCTCATGGCTCCACCAAACCGTGCGTGCGGTTGTTTGTTGCTGATGTGGCCTGACTCTGCCCTGCTGCTCAGTCCCCTGGTCACTGTCATTGTTTAGCCAGAAACAATTGGAACTGGAGCTAAAAACATTTGGGCGTGTCGGTTTGTCATTTGTTACTGAAAGTGGTTTGACAGATTTGAGTCTCCAGTGACTTCTGGGTTTAGCTTACTGGGAGTTATATGATTGACTAATAGCATGTTTAGGTTATTTTAAGTGTTTGGTTTTATTTATGCTATTTTGTGTGTGTATATATATTTCTAAATGTATTTTCTATATTGTCAAACTGTCTCACTAGCTTTAGGTGTGTCATCTCACCAAAGCTGCCAATCAACAGGTTTTTTTACTTTTTTGTTACAATCAGAGTTCAAGGAGGCCTTCTCGCTCTTTGACAAGGATGGAGATGGCACCATCACCACCAAAGAGCTGGGCACAGTCATGCGCTCTCTGGGCCAGAACCCGACAGAGGCAGAGCTCCAGGACATGATCAACGAAGTGGACGCTGATGGTCAGAAAAGGGCTTTAACTGAAAAGTGAGCTGCACATTGCCGCTGGGGCTGGCCGTGAACTCCTCAAATGCTCTGTGTTCAGGCAATGGAACGATAGACTTCCCCGAGTTTCTCACCATGATGGCCAGGAAGATGAAGGACACAGACAGCGAGGAAGAGATCAGAGAAGCATTCCGCGTCTTCGACAAGGTAAATGGCATCTGCGCACAAACGTGCGGTTGTGGTCTCCAGAAAGATGCTGACCTGGCTGTTTTTGTCCCCAGGATGGCAACGGGTACATTAGTGCTGCTGAGCTGCGCCACGTGATGACAAACCTTGGAGAAAAGCTGACTGACGAGGAGGTGGACGAGATGATCAGAGAAGCAGACATCGATGGAGATGGACAAGTCAACTATGAAGGTCAGTAGTTGTAGTTTTTTTTTTTTTTTTTTTTTTTAAATCTTTTGAACGTTTTGAGCCACAACGCTTTCAATTTTCTTCTTGCAGAGTTCGTACAAATGATGACGGCGAAGTGAAGGCCTTGTACAGATTTCGTATATAAATAATTTGCCTTTTTTCTTTATTTTTTTTTCTTTGTGTAATTTATCTGTAAAATCTTAATATCCCCCATTCGTCCCCCGCCCCCCCTGCTGTCCAAAGGAACTGCATGTAAACTGCATAGGCTCTTGTCCCCATGTCCCATTCTTTTGCTGTCATGGTGTTTTGGAGTGACAGAACAGTCAAACAACCAGATGCCCGTGGAGGCCCCTGGGAGCCGGAGAACTTCGAATCTCCCCGTCAAGTGTGCTCGGGGCTCCTCCACGGTTGGCGACATTGGAAGCCTGTCAGCTGGTTGTCACTTGGCAACACTGTTGGCATGGAAGCAATGTAGAGGAGTTGAAACTCTGCATGGACTACGGACAAAGTATATATGGAAATCTCTCAGCGTTGCACTACTGCAAAAAATGACACGGGTGTATCTCCTTGGTACTCGTACAAACTCTTTTGTATCTGCTGTTCTATATACCAGAAAATGACTAATCATGACTTACCATGCTTTTTAATGTTTTACTCCTTACTTTTTTTCTTTTCTTTTTTTTCTTTTATTGGCCTCTGGCCATGCCTCAAATATTCCATTCCAAGTTGTATATTTTTGTTTTCCAATAAAATTTACAATCTACCCAGATTTGAAAATTGTCTTGTTTTTCAGTTAAAGTGGATCATTGAGTTTGTAGAGTTCCCTTCTTTTTTTTTTTTTCTTTTTTTTCCTTGTATGCAAACAGGATGCTCAAGTTTTGAATGACTCTTTTTCTGAAAGACTCATGTGAAATGTTTACCAATTAAAACCCCTTCCCCCTTTTAAATTCCAAAAGCACTTGAGGAGCATCAGCCAATGCCTCTTAATGTTCTGAGCTCAGATCAGCTTTGTATTGAATTATAGGCACCGAGTGGGATCAAACGCTTCTATTTTTGAAGCGTACACAATGGTACTCCACATCACACTGGCCTTGTACTGTCCAGCTCCTTAAACTACGTGGGTCATGTGTTGTCTGCTCGTGCTTGCGCGGCACCATGTAGAAGCTGACTGCCTCATGTCTTACTTGGCATTTCACCCGATCACAAGGTGTTGGTGACCGGGTGTACATCAGAAACCATGGTGTATATAAAGGTGTACCTGTTTTTTGATTTTCATTCTTTTCTTTTTTTTCTTCCCCTCCCCTTGAGTTTGTTACAGTAGCTTGCAGAGATACTAAGTTTGTTGTTTTTGAATGAGGAAAATAAAGCTATTGTGGACCTCTGCTCTGCTTCTTGTGTTTTATTCTTCAGTTGCTGTTGGTTTGCTGGATTTTCTAGTGGTTGCTGAAAATACTTAGGCTAACCCTGAACAATACAGATTAAGTTGAATTTTAAATGCACTAAAAACCTTTAACGGCAAAAACACAACTCCACTATAAAAGAGGAAGATTAGTCTATTCCTCTAGAATCGTATAAGCTTGTTGGTTCGAATGGGTGCCGAAGACAACTTTGTGAGCACCTTTGATCTCAGGTCAAATTGGACTTGTGAAAAACTGACAGATAGAAAAAGATTACTTGAAATCTACATAAAGTATCTTTACATATGAGGTATATTCGGTGAACTGAACTCGTAGATTCTAGGACAAAGATCATAACATTGCTCATTGGCTGCCCGTTTGTTCTGTTTTTGTTTTAATGTATCCTCATTTCACGAGACTTTCCTGTCAAGTAGCGTTAACGCATGTCTTTGGCTTCTACAGACCTTGTAGCTTGGCAACTAGAAAAATTGCTGCAATTTTGCAGTCAGCAACATTTTTGCCCTCAGGTGAGGGGTGGACGTTCCACTACTGACAGAGTGATGCTCTGGTTATTTTAACCTACTTTTTATAAAGAAAAAAAAAGGAAATCATACACAGAGATTGGAGATTGAAAGAATTTCCCATGTCTAATATAACATTCCAGTGTTTCTTCAGGATTTTCTCTCTTTGTCCCCGCCAGTGAACACTTCAGTAATGTGCAATCTTGGACTTCATCGCAAAACCATCCGTCTCTGACTCAGACAGGGGATACTGTCAATGAGGGGAGCTCGCAGCAGCGGGTACATTATGTACCTTGGTGCTGGCCCATTGTCCTACTCTCAGTCAAACTGGTCGTTGAGTCTAATTTTAGCTTTGCCCAGGCTGGCGTATTGAAAAATTCATAGGCAGCGGAGTTGCTGCTATGGTTTTTTAATGGTGGTCCGGTGTCACTGGACCTGCTGTCATGAAGACAATGAGCAAGTGCTCCATGTGAAATCACCATGTTGCCGAAAGTCAGTGACAAGTCAGGTGGTGGCTACGGAGCCAATAAGGTAGGGGGTCCAGGTGGTGTTTATGAGGACATCTGGTGATCGGTGACCGAGTCGATCAGTGTTGTAGATGGATCAACACTTTGTTGGCATTGCGGTGTCCCAGCCATATGAATCTGTGTCTTGGATTGTATCTTGTTCTTAACTGCAGGGTGGTGACAGATTGGACATGTGTGGACTAGAGAAGTGGCTGGGTAGGAGCTCAGAAACAAGGTGTCATAAGTCAATAAGTCTTGTTCTGCTGTGAAGCACTAGTTTAAAATCCTGCCAACAGTTTGGATATGACCATGGCCCGTAAGCTCATGCAAGGCCAAAGTGCCAACACGACAAGGTGTACAGCCACCAATCAATACCCTGCACATGTGTGATTTTCGCTCAGTTTGAAAGATCTTAGCTGTT
This sequence comes from Menidia beryllina, assembly GCA_013363375.1. Taxonomy (NCBI): domain Eukaryota; kingdom Metazoa; phylum Chordata; class Actinopteri; order Atheriniformes; family Atherinopsidae; genus Menidia; species Menidia beryllina. The sequence continues at coordinate 1,683,811 of JABUIW010000010.1, forward strand.
GGGGTTAGTATCATGCTCATGCACTATGCCGATGTGTCATCCAATTGCTTCCTAATTCCTTTGCTGTCAGGCAATGAGATCACATAAAGTTCCAGTTTGAGAAAGTGCTACTCCAACGTATTTGCATCAGAGGGCTGCGATCTTTTGTCCTTCTGCTTCCTGATTCTTGTTTTCTATGAGAAAAATCAGAAAACAGAAGTGTTAGTAGTTTCATAGTTCCTTGAAGTTTAACTTGCTTTCGTCATCTAGCAGATTACAGATTCCCATCAAAGAAAAAAAAGTGTGTAATGTGGGGCATTCTGCATAAAAGCCCCACTCTAGTAGTTATTCATCCCTTAAAACTCACGTGTTTCTAAAAATGATCAAATTCTTACCTTGAAAAAAACCTTATGGCCCAACTTTGGCATACTGCAACCTCGTCATAGCCAAATCCTTGAGAATTGCGATATTACAAGTAATCCCCATGTAGGTTTTCTCACTTTAGCTAATCATAGAACATTTAGTTGTACAGCTCGCACATCAAAGCTATTCAAGTTGTAGATTCCTTGAATGTTTTCTGTCTTTAGGGATACTCCAATCTCAGATTTTCCATCACACTGTGGATATTATTTGGAAAGATCTGAGCTGAAAAGTCCAGTCTCAGGGCGTGAGGGGGGGTCTACCGCTACTGAGGGAAGACAATCAGCTTGACTTCACCTGTGACGTCCTTATGGTCCTCTCACCATTTCAAAAAATGCCCTCAGCCTGGTGTCATCACGCTGGTGACAAGGCAGGCCTCACACAGAGCCATGATGAAGTGATTACGGAACTGGTCTGATCTGAATGGAATTGTTCTGGATAAGGGAAAATACACCATTTGCCCATTTTGGAATGGTTTTGAAGAGTCGCTTCCTGTTGTGGTAACACCTCTTACACTTATGAGTACGACTGCAAATGTGATTCACACAGATGAAGTGATGCTGTTCCCTGCTTGTTAGGGTTGGCTTTCGATGGCTGTTCACTCCAAAGTGTGAGATTAAGCATTCCTAACAGAACAACAGCAACACGTTGCAGCTTTTATTTTTATTTTTTGCTGAAGTTGGCACTATATGGAAAGCCAACTCCAATGGGAATGCAGTCAAACATTTACGTTGACTCTTGAATCTTTATGGAAGGTAGTCATCTGCCAAATTCAGTTTGTTTTCATACAGACATCTTTGCTTCTCAGGGTTGTGTCATGGTCAGATTACGACGTTCCAAGCACTTGGCCACCTCGGACTGTTGCCATTCCCTCTCAGAACCTAAAAGACATTGGTTTTGTGGGTGCCTGCTGATGAAGCGTGTAAGGTTAGGTTTTATCGTTCATCTCTGGTGCCCCTGAGACCAGAGAAGCCCACTGGCATTCTTTTCTGAACAGCAAGCTTTAGGTGGCACATTTGACTGTAACACCATATTGAAGTGCCTGAAAAAGATTTTCCACAGCGTTCCCTCGCCCCATGTGGTTACATCAGCTGTCGACGAACAACGGCTCTGGATGAGACGCTGTCTTGCAGATCGCATGTCACAGATGTCTAGGTGGGGCTCACTCCCCTCACGTGCTGGAATACTTCTGCATTCGTTGAATCACTGTATGCTGTAAACTAGAGAGGAAGAAATAGGCCAATCCCCTCAAATCTTTCTTTAAGGAACATTGTGTCAGAACTTTTCGCTGATTTTCTCACACACTAGATGTTTGTTCAATTTGCATATTATTTATCTTGTTAGTGTTAACCTTATTATGGTCAGTTACCTTGGGTGATTCAACAGATTGTTTGTTTCATGCCTCTCCTATGAAATGTAATATGTATAAATATAAAAAGTGGGTCTGAAAAGAAAATGGAGGGATGGAAAAGTCACACTTTGATCTCAAAATGGATGTCTATGAAATGCAACAGAATGCAATCGAAGGAATCCCTGTTCTTAAATTCCTACCGTACCCACATCATCGGATTTATTGTTTTTTTTGTTTTGTTTCTTAGCATAAGTAGCTTCTCTTAAAAAGGCTCCGGCAGCAGTCCTCGCATGCAGGAGCTGTGGATCTAATGAATTCAGACGCCTGCTGCTGGCGGTGTAACACAGCCTCGAAAACAAACAAAAGAACAAACAAACAAAAAACAACCACCCCCCCCAAAAAAAAACTCATGGTGATCCTGTCATGTGCACTTAAACACTGCTTTATCTTTCTTCCTGGCGCCGCCACATCAACCCTTTACCGTGTCACTTGAAGTTGACAGAAAAACCAGTACAGAAGATTCCCCGCAAACAGCCTCTCTTTAACTCTCAGATCACAGCGGAGCGGACAGCTCATGAATCATCCCTTGATCGCCGAATCCTTCCCTCACATCTGACTTCTTTTTTTCCCTCCCTTCTCTCATCTCCTCACGGCTCCAAACATGGAGGAGCAATCACCAACATGCTCACTCATTTTCTCTGCCTCTGATCACACGTGGCCTTATTCTTTTCTTCCTGCTCTCTTCCTTGCATTGTTCTCCTCTCATTTCTTGTTTTCTTTTTGTTTTCCCCCCCTACCTCCCCCCCCCCCCCCCCCCCCCCCCCCCCTCCTCGTGATGTTTCGCTCGACCGTGCAGCGGATCGGCTTTCCACCTGTAAGTATCTGGTCACCTGGGCCGGTTATTAAGACCGTCCGCTCTTTCCACGGCCCAACGGAAAAGGCTTCATTACAAAATATACCCCGTCGGTGAGGTTTCGGTTACAACTTCTGACCTAATGCGGATCAGCTATGCATACGAGCTAGTTATGACAACCACGAGGGGTCAGAGAAAACCGATCCCGCGGGCTGTCCGATTGTATCATTTGCCCCATTGAAGGGCCTGTTATGGCACTGGGCTGGACGACCAGTCGGCTTCGGTTCATATTGCAGAGCGCTGCGCTCTCAGCCGTACACCTACGCCGTAGCCGATAGATATTTGAGTCCTGCTGGCAGCTGCTGAGTGTTGACAGAAAAGGAAGGGTGCGAAGAAACCCCGAGGGTGCTATTACCTGCCGAGCCGGGAGCAGTTTCCTGCTGTGAGTGGTATCGCCGAGACCCGAAGACAATTTCTTTTTTCATCACCGGTTAAGCAGCGCTGGTAATTGAGGATCAACCGCACAGACGACCAAACAGAGGTCACTCACATTAGCAGATCAAATATGACGTGCCTTACTTGTTTGAGATAAGACTGTTTCGGCTGGAGGACCGGGGTTTGAAATGGCTCTGATTCAACAGTCTAAGCCTCCACAAAAAGAGAGACGCACTCTCCTTTTTCCCCTTAGCTGACTTCTTTTCTCCATAGTAGGATACATGAATGTCCTAGATTCTCCTGTTTTTAAATCATTAGCAATATGGGCTGTGCATACTGCTCTGAAGAAACACCCTCAAGCTTGTTTGATTTAAGCATCCTATTCCCAGAGATTTTTTTCAATATACCAAGTATACTCTCGGTTGCTGGATAACCAAAGTGGTTCCCTGTGTAATTACTTCATTACGGATCAAGATGCCTGTTGTCTTTTAGTTTAAAAAAAGCCTTATCTACAGACGGTAATATCAGGGAATTGATCCCAAACACCATTAGATGGCTTGTCTGCAAAATGAATAACTACCTAATGACCGAAAAATACCCTGTGTCTGCGTGGATTCTCTCCGGGTACCCCGGCTTCCTCCCACCATCCAAAAACCAGAATGTTAGGTTGATTGGACATTCCAAATGACTTTAAGGGGTGAATGTGAGTGAGTGTGTTGTTGGTCCTTGTGTGTCTCTGTGTGACCCTGTGATGGACTTGTGGACCGTCCAGGGTGTACCCCGCCTCTCTCCCATTGACTACTGGGATGGGTTCCAGTCCCCCCAGAACCCCATTTGGGAATAAGCCGTTCAGAAAATGGATTGATGGATGACTGAAAAATAAATATGAATAGGATAAAACGAATGAGGACAATACAGTTGATTATTTGACTTTTGAATTTCTATCAAATAAGATTCCTGTGAACTTGTTTTTGAGTTTTGAGTTATTTTTAACTGGTCTTGAAGAGAAATCAGTTCGTAAGCATTACAAGCTACGTCGTGGCGCCATTCATATTCTCATGAAAAGTACATTAGATAGCACAGTCGGCGTATATTCACAGGAAATGGAAATGCCTATTCTAGTCATCAATCTATAAATCAATAACTATGTTATGTGATAAAAAAGTGCCACGCCCACTGTCATTACCTGAGGTTTATACTTTCAGAATTGAATTTGGAAAAATTAGCAACCCTTCCTGAGTTAATTTTTAACTGCGCTAATGTGCTAGTAAGCTAAAGCAGTTAGCTAAGCTAGCTTTAAATGTTTACAAAAATGCTTTTTCAGCTACTCAACAGCGAACGCGTCTCACGTCAAACCCCGCAAAACTTCCGAAAAATCTAATAAAAATGCAAAGAAACCATAAAGAAGGTGTGAAAGTTTCACCCATTATAGCATGTGCCAGTTCCCCACGCCACCGAGGAGCGCCACACGGGGGAAAGTAGGCCAGGTGCTTTGGCTCAAGCGCACTTCCACACATCCGTGGCACACTCCTGTCCGCAGACTCCAAAGAATTACACCTGCATTAGCACCTCCCGGTGCATTAGGCAGGTGTGCGGAGGCCATGACAGGCCCATTGCCAGGGATCAAGTGAGCTGGCAACTGAGCTCAAATGGCATGAAATTCCCAGCCGTGCCTCCAAGAAGCAGGGGGAGAGGGAAAAAACGCATCCCTGTCTCCCTGGGTTAGAGTCAGAAAGGAGCTGGAAAATGAAAGCCCGGTCGGTCCTTGGTTTAAGGGACGCAGCGACAGTTTCATGTCTGGGGATGAGGGGTGGAGGAGGGGCGGTGCTATTTCTGCATGGCACACCGATGACCAGTATGTGTGTTAGTGGGTAAGGAGAAAGGAGAAGTGAAAGGCAAAGGAAGGCAGAGAGACTGTGACTTTTGACAGACTTACCCTAAATACAGCCAAAAAATAGAGACCTGCTGCTGAGGGTTGAAAATTTAAATCAGACAATAGATAGTAAATGAAATGTTGCAAGAGTTTCCAACTCTATAAAATGAATATTTGGAGTTTCATTTGCAGTATCCACTTACTAGGCTGTAACAATGAGTTTTCATGAGCTCTGGGCTTCGTGCCAGACTTTATATATAAGTAATGAATGTAGTCACTGGTCTAATGTGGGCTAATGTTTTTAAAGCCTCCATTTCAACCTTTTGGTAGTTGCCATATTGATTTTTGCAACCAACGGGCTCAAGGTCAGAATCTCTGTGAGATTTAATTGTTTCAGCCTTTAATGCTTTACTTTCTTAGGAGGGTTTTTTACAGACTATGTGTCAACAGTCAGACTTGCATAGAGAGCATAGAAATCCACATTCCTTATTATTAATGACATTCACTATCTCCCCTTTCATAGTGGAATAAATTATGAAAAAAGGCTGGATCCATAGAATATTTAATGTAAAATATAATGATAAAACATGAAGCAGCCGAATGAAAACTGATGCCATCTTTATTGTGACTCCGTTGTATTAAGTGATGTGGACTTACACTGGACATGACATTGGAAATGACTGAAGATTTCTGCATTATGTTAACAAAAAGATTTAAAAACAAGTGTTTCAAGTAATAACTATCCCTAAATCCAATTTGAAATAACAACTTGAGAAAAAATAAGTATTTTAGTTATAAAAGGCTTTAATATACTTTAGTAGTTATCTTAACAATTCTACATAAACATTTGGGAAATGAGAACACTTTTTAGAGAGGAAAATTGAAAATATATACGTATATCAATATATCTTGAATTGTAAAAATATAAATATTTAATGTAATATGTAATAACCACTTTTTATTCCTCTTCCCTTTTCAGGACGTTGATTTGAAATTTTGATTTGTAATCTTTAATGATTCAACAAAACCTTTTAATAACTTATCATTCAGGAAAACTAATTTATGGGTACTATATAAACTTTACATTTTTAATGCATTTTTAAAGGGGTATGAAGTGGAAATTAAACAAGTTGGAAAGTGGATCATGAGAACTTGCACATTCTAATTGTGTTACCACAAATCCATCCATCCATCCATCCATTATCAATACCGCTTATTCCCTGTTGGGTTCGCGGGGGGAACTGGAGCCTATCCCAGTGGTCAACGGGCGAGAGGCAGGGTACACCCTGGACAGTCCGCCAGTCCATCGCAGGGCAACACACAGGACATACAAGGACAAACAACCACACACACTCACATTCACTCCTAAGGGCAATTTCCCCAATCTCCAATCAACCTAACATGCAGGTTTTTGGACTGTGGGAGGAAGCCGGAGAACCCGGAGAGAACCCACGCAGACACAGGGAGAACATGCAAACTCCACCCAGAAAGGTCCTGGTTCCCCCGGGATTCGAACCCAGAACCCTCTTGCTGGGAGGCGACAGTGCTAACCACCACACCACTGTGCCGCCTGTTACCACAAATGAACCACCTAAATAATAAATGATAAATGAACCCCTGCACAGCCCTGCAAGAAAGTGGCTTGTGGCCAGATTTTGCATGCTGAAGTGCATCTTTGCTCTTTTTCTGCTGTGGCTTTGCTTTCCGTTGCTTATCTACAACGGCTTAGACTCACCTGCCATGGTTTTACTGTAGTCCTGATGCAAAGTACAAAGACCTGCTTTTTTAAGTGTGGTATAAAAAAAATGGCACACAGGAACTTCCTGGAAAATGTCCCCAGGGACAGATGTACAGAGTACTTTGACTCTACCAGCAAAACATTAGTGGGAAAACTCCAGCACCTACTGTGTGCATAACAACAGCGTATGCGTGTGGCAAATAAAAAAGTAGCCCTCTAACTCTTTGTTTATAGTATATTTTCCGGCCTTGTTTTGTAATGCTCTTTAAAAACATTCAAAATTCCTTGCAAATCTTTCCCCTGTCATTAGGTAAGGCCCTCAAGGCCGTCCATAATGGTGTGTCTTTAAGAGACTTTCTCTTTTGTTTTACTGAGGCATCTAAGGAAGTCTCCATTTACCTTTATTATTTGAATTTATGGAATGTGACGACATTTAAAAGAGTGATTGAGTTCCGCCTTCTTGATATATTAGAGTTAAAGTTATTTAAGATTCCTAGATGAGCGAGTAAAAGGTGCCCTTATCGTTAATTAATTTGATGATCCCGTAATTGGCCCTGATGGAAAGGCATCTAACTTTAAGCAGATTATTCAGCATTCAGATAATAGCAATATGTAAAATGAAAAGCCACTCAATTGCATAACAGGTGGCAGGTAAGGAAATCATCTCTCGTCTCCAGAAATCCGGGAGCACAGGTCCATGCGTCCTCCTGGCCAATGTTTGGTCACCGGCATCACGATCCCGTCTTTAAGGCTGTTTTCCGACAACATTTCAGTGTAATCCCAGGACACCACCACTATTTACTCCCTCTGCCAGCTTACATGGAGCCCCGCTCTCTCGTGACCCTGCCTTATTTATACAATAACAGTAAAGTCATGAATGTGTGAAAGGGAGAGGAGTCTTCTCTTACTTTGATAACTGTTTATCAGCATGCCTACTGAGACATAATCAGCTACATTCGTTGTGCTCAAATTGCTTTCGTGATGCCGGCTGGGGAAGCAGAATGATCTTATCTGCAACAAAGGGTACTTCATTCCACTTAACTACATGTCCCTGGTAATGCTCTCTCCCTTCATCTCTCCTCTCCCCAGATCCCACTCCTCTCTCCCTCTTTGTTGGCAGTCGGGCTACTTCGCCTTCCTACTATCGCTGCCTTTCGAAGCACTCGGGAGGAGGAATGCTGCTCAGCCATGCGTCACATGCGCATAGCTCAGTGTGGCATGCTGCACCCTCAGATAACACATAGACAGTATAAGGGGGCCAAGGCAGTGGCACACAATAAAACATCTATTCTTATCGCTACCTACTTCGTATGCTCGCTCTTTCTGTCGACGAACCAAACAAGCCCGGCCAACAATGCTGGAAGAGCAGCGGAGATGGGAATCGCCTAAATGTGGAGCAGAATGTTGGTGTGGATTACCGAGCAACAGGGGATGAGTGCGGAATCAAAAAGCAAACAAATCAAAGACCTGATTATATATTTATTCAGAGGAAGGGTTTTACTGGGGGGCCACTGCTTCACAGTTGGGCAATGATTCCAAGGAGCAAAAGAATTTTGTGCTGCGGCCAGTTTTACAGTTGCTGAGGGAGTGGAGAGTTATATTAATCTATCCTCAATCTGTCCAGACCTTCCCCGCACACCCAAAGACTGAAGTCCACACTACCCAGCTTTGTTTCAGCATTCCATTGATTACGGAGTATGAAGGAAACCACCCGGTCTTTGTTAAAAATCAGAAAACAGTCACAAAAACTGCGTCCACACAGATGATTTTACTTTTACTTGTTGAAATGGACGTTTGTGCTCTAATGCGAAGGGCCAAATATTGTTAGGTGTAAAAGAATCCCATTTTTTTCCATTCTGATTCCACCTGGCTGAAGGGTTTATAGTAAGCTTTGCTTAGGGAAACAAAAAAGATGAGCTAGCCAGGTGCTTCTTCAGCCGACAGTGACAAGGTTTCCGAGCCAAGTAGCTCTCCACATGAACCTTTAGTGAATTTGCTAAAAGAAAGTTAAAACCAAGCAGGATTTGGAATATAAAAATCAAACTATCGTGAAGTATTTCAATGTTTTGCTGAAGTATTGTAAGATTTGGCTATAGTGATGAATGCCTACCTGATCATCCGTCCCTGAACCGACAATTTCAATCACAATTGCATCCCAATGGTGGAAAGAAGCCAGAGTACCTGGACCCAAGTAGACACAGGGAGAACAAGCAACTCCACACAGAAAGGTCCTGGTCCCCTGGGGACTCGAACCAGGGAACGTCTTGCTGTGAGGCGATGGCTAACCACCACTGTGCTGCCCCGCCATTAGAACCCAGCTTACTTCTTAATTTTTTTGTGGCACTCTTTTTAACCCTAGCTTAGACTCTATTACTAGGGTCTAAGCTACACTAACATCTTCAAGTGGAGGGATTTTCTTTGATAAAAAAGGGACTCAAACAAAAACAAGATGTATAGGGGTCGAGGCAAAAGCTTTATGGTGGATACAGTATCTACCAATCATAGATATATATATATATATATATATACATATACGTGTGTGTGTGTGACTGAAACCTTTACAGCTATTTATAAACTCCTCTCAATGTGGGACTACAAAAAATGGAAGCCTACAGAATGCCATCACAGCAAATTGTCCTTTACCACCACAAAGCCTTCCATCAGTCAACAAACGTCTAGAGCTCGAAGAGGCTCAAGAGCTGGTCTCTTATTCCCTCTGTCATCATTCTGGAGACAAAGGAGTGCACACTTTAACCCTGAGAGGAAGACAATCTTATTAACATGGGGATTTGCACGCAGCCTCTGAGGGCCCGACCTTAGCTGTGTAGGGGACTCAGCGAGAGAGAGGTGGATGTGTGCGTTTGTGTGAGAAGCATGCTGGTGTTCAAAGCAACGAGCCCCCTGGTACAAACCCCTCGGTGCCCCTTCCTCCCTCGCGTCTCGACGGTCTCCGCAGTCCAGCGCTGATCTCTGACATATGCCTCATACTGACGACTTAACACCCTCCATCACCCACAGCCTGCCTCCACCACAGGCACGGCGAGGCACCCACTCTCCGGCTGTCAATCAAGCGAGCCCTCATAGACATGCGCCGCTTCAAAGGATAGCACGCCAGGCCGTGCAATGCAACCAATTCTCGTGCGCGCGTGCTCCGGTAATCCCCTGCTTCTTAAAAACGCATTTGCAAATTAAAGTGCGGGCCCGCGAACATGCGAGAACACGCATTCATATCTTGGGCGGCGCGGTGAGTCACGCGGTTTTTCCTTGAAAATACTTTCAAAATAAATTCCGCCCCCGAAAACCAACCCTGCGAAACGCCATGCAGAGCTCCGGTCCTACCTCGAGTACCGTCCCCTGACCACTGCTGCTAGTGTTTCATTGAGGGGGCGGTGGGACGTTGGACCTTGCCAGCTTGGATGCCACTGGTCTTGGCTAAATGTGTTTCTTTCATTTAAAGGTCGAGAGAGCATCTGGTGTTGGGGCATGTCGTACGGTCTATACTGCTATCCGCTACAACTTTCAGGGTAGAGTGAGCATATGACCGAGGGTCTCGATTAAGTCTGACGGCTGCGTAACAACTGGGGACCCCGCTTTGACTCCGAGTCGGGGATGTCACAGACAGGGCTGATTCCAGACGACACCTTGAGAAAGTGAGGCGGGTAGGCTGCCAGAATTTCCCCTGAGAATGTGCAGTAACGGTCAGAATCCAGCGCTGGCAGGGGGAGGGAGGGCAAATGCTATCATCAGTCGGCGAGCCTCCGCCGAAGGTCTCCAAACCAACAGTGGGACCATTGTTTTATTCGCCGACACTGATGGAGCAATAGTACCAGAGAGCCGCTCGTTTTGTTTTCTGTCGGCCTTTCAGCCCTCGCTGGAAAACACGAGCACTTTCGAAAAACCCCCGGCCAGCGGAGAGAAGGTCCAACAGGTGCTGGTCTTAGAGCCCAGGTCACTCCCATCCCCCCCGGCTACTCACTGAGCGGGGTAAACGGTGCCAGCTGAGGGAGTTAAGCTGCAGTGTGACACCCTTGGAGGGTGACCAGGTATCTTTTTTACCCCCCCCTTCCCCAACCTCCCTCAAACTGCCTGCGGACACACTGGAGCGACATTCTGCTTCTAATGAATGACATTTAAAAGTTTAATCAGCTCCAAAGGCGACTGTTAGCAAACAAGGAGGCCATTGTTTGAGCGGGTAATGGCGCTGGCTGTGTGTTTGTGTGCGTTTTTTTTGTGTGGACCGTCCAAACTGGACGGCTATCGGGTCGAGCTGAGAGGGGCGGGTGAAAGAGAACACGCTGCCACTCGTTCTCTTGTTCAGCCTTACTGTGACAATGTAGACATGAACTGTCACAGCTGGGGAAGCCAAGAAAAACTCAAAAACCCAAAACATCAACCAGTGCATAACAATTTATGGTAACCTTACAATACCATCCAATATCATCATGTATCTGAGCGTAGCGGTGGTGTTGCAATGGCTTGTGAACAATTGGAAACTTCTAACTGTGTTAAGAAATACATTACTATTTAAAGCTATCCAGATCTGTAAGTTTTAATTAGAATATAAATGTCACCTTCTGGTAAATCTTGTTAAAATTCTTACTTTAGAATCACAACAACCCCCCACAAATGAATGACAAATTACCCTAACGCTAACCCTAACCCTAACCCTAACCCTAAATCTTTTAGATTTATGGGGAAAATAATGGGGAAAATCTCGGGAAAATATTTAAAATGTGCAAACCAACCCTATTCGCCTAGATGGCGTTTCTAAAATCGGGACAGTCCGCCCAGAAACGTTTGCACCACAGAGTCACTCTAAAGAAGAGCAGGCTAAGTTATACACCGTTGAGATCAAATACAAGCAGGTATCGGACTGGAAATGTATTCACTTTCTGTGGATTTCCCCGGGGTTATTCGGGCTCCGCTCGCTGGCCGAGATCTGCAGACAGTGAACTGCTGGCTCGAGCAGGGCAACTTTCTTGGCTTCCATGTAGCTTGAGGCTCACTTGGATGCTAGCTTAGCTAATTTAGGAGCTCCTGGCGCGAGCTCAAGGCGAGCTGGCTCAGCTACTTTGGAGCTACAGACATCAAAAGTGTGTGCCTCAATCCCCCCCCCCCCCGGTTTTAGACCTTATTTCCAGGGGTCGGATAGCTTGGGGAGTGATAGTTTAAAATTTCACATTTTGGCAAACTTGCTTTTACCCACATGAGATTTCATCATAAATTGTACTGTTTTTGTTTTTTTGCACGACTTAAACCATCATCATTATCATCATATTTCATCATTATATTATTATAAGTATTCATAATTGTGTTCAACTGCAAATATACAAGTAATGACATTTTAAATATTGTCCATCAACAGTTAGCTTAGATATAACATTAAAAAATAACCTGGCATTGTCAACAAGTGATCCAATTTTTTTACCAAGTCTCCTACAGTGTTATTAGATCTCTTTGTTTTTCAAACGGTTTTCAATAATGCACCCATTATAACATGATCCAGCGATGTGCCTCTCCTTCCCTCGGCTCTCTTTACCCATCCATGTGCAAACGCCATATTGTTGTCATTATCTTGAGTTTCTCTTTCTTAATTCGGATTTCTGGTTTGGGGTTGTCGCTGTCTCTTCCCTGTTCTCTCGACCCCTGGTTAGTTTAAGTCCTCCCCGAGTCTGGTGCCGGTTCTACCAGATGTTTCTTCCCGTCAAAAGGGAGCTGTTGTTGTTTTCTTCCTCCCACGGAAGAAAAAAAAAGGGTGAATTCTGGCAATTATGCGTGAAGTGAGTTCTCCCCAGGTGCTCTTTCTTCCTCCCACCATCTAAAAACGGGGAGGTTAGATAAATCGGTATCCTTAAATTGTCCCTAGGAGTAAGTGTGAGTATGTGTGGCCCTGCTATGGACTGTGACCTGTCCGGAATTCACCTTATACCGGCCGAGGCAGATGGCCGCCCACCCTGAGCCATGGTTGTGCTCGAGGTTTCTGCCTGTTAAAAGGAAGTTTTTCCTTGCCTGTGTCGCCTAGTGCTTGCTCATGGTGGAAATTGTTGGGTTTCTGTAATTAACTTCAGAGTAGGGTCTGACCTGCTCTGTTTGGAAAGCGCTGTGAGACAACTGTTGTTGTGATGTGGCGCTATATAAATAAAATTGAATTGAATTGAATATCTCACATGTCTAATATGTAATCAGGGGTCAAGACAACGGATGCATAGTCCAAGACTACTTTATAATTATTTAGATTCTAAGTGGCTCGTGAAGGACTGTGTCCAGAGATGACACTGGGATTTTGAAATAAAATAGATAAGAATTCGTTTTACGTCCGCATCTGCTCTTGGTGGGAAACCGCATTTGTCATTGATGATTTCCAGTTCCTATTCTTCCTTCTGGTTCATTCACTGATTCTTTTTTCACACTTATGGATCATTTTGAATGCAAAATCCTGGTTTAGAATAAAGCCAAATTAACACCTTCGATGAGAGAGAGACTCGTTTCTGCCCCGGGCACACACTCTGCACGCACCTGCTCTCCTTTCACTTAGAAATGAAATTATGGGGCCACATCTGATCCTCGTGACCTCCATCACACCCTTCACCCGTCCGTGCCTCCGCAGCCTCCCTTTGATATCACGCTGATGGTTTATGGTTTCTTTACTTGGCACTCGGCCCCGCCCACCCCGTGCCCCGGACATGCCCCCTGGAGCATATTAGAATGAACGCACACCACTGTGACCTGAATACCAGGCCCTGCACCAGTGTGGCCACCGCTCATGATTATCAGTCATCTGTTGTCACTGATTACTATTTCACCCAAGGATGACTTATTTCCGGGTATGTGGATGCGTGAACAATACCGAAAAACTGTTGTTTGGTCACTTGTCCCATCCTGACAAACATGCATATAAATACAATGATTCTATGCTTACACATATAGATATATATTGTATGTGTGTGTGTGTGTGTGTGTAGTGAATGGAGCTTCATCTGCTCTTTGTCATGGTGAAAGGCTTTGCAGCAGGCCGCTTCCTCCATTAATCTGACTCTTACCAGAGCTGTCGAAACCATGGCATTCGCGCATGCGTGTGTGTGTGTGCGAGAACGTGTGTGTGCGTGTGTGCGTGCACGCGAGTGAGCGTATTTAAGCAGGTGCACCGTACCACACAATGTGTCCATGTACTTCTAACTGCCCGTGTTTGTGTGTGTGTGTTTGTGTGTGTGTGAGCACACCACATAATATTTCACTCCTTCCCCTCCGGGATTAGACCATTCATCTCCCAAAGCCCCTGTGTAGGTGTCTCACACAGCTCTAATGAGGAGAGGATGGAACAAGGGAGAGTTGAGTGAAGAGGAGAAAAAGTAAAAATAGATTTTTTCCGGACGGCGGGGAAGAGGCGATGGCGATCAATAATATTTCCCCCGAAAATCAAAATATTGACGAACAAGGTTTTTTTTAAAAAATATTTATGCCTGTAGTGATGGGCATGTGGGCGACTGCTTTTAATAAAACTTCAAATTTGAAGAAAGACTAAAAGATGAGAAGAGAAGGCATCAGTTCTTCTGTGACTGCAGGGAGAGAAACCGTTGAGAATTTTCTTTTTGTTTTTTGTTGCGTAGAGCAAAGGCAAGGGGCTCTTCACAAAACACAAATCAATTTACACAAGCTTAAGACATTGATTACAGCTGGCTTATGCCTCACGTGGTAACGGCGGCCATCAAAAAGACGCCGTCAGGCCGGCAGAAGCACACAACGGGGGCATTATCCGCCTTTACGCCGTGCACTGTGCCTGTTTGTGTCTCGCCCGTGTGTGTTGCTCAGTAGGCCAGATATCTCTCCCCGCTTCCCCCAGTTACTCAAACAAGGGGGATGGCTGCTAGGCAACCAAGCCACATCATATCACATCAGGCGAGCCGGGAGGGAGGAAGAAGGAGGAGGAGAGTTCGGAGGCAGAAAACTGTGCTGGCAGTATTGCATAAGCCGGCAGCCTAGTCCCACTGCTCACATTAATGTGTTTAGGCACTCGGAAGTGATGTCCATTAGTCACAAGTGACAAGGCAGGTGAAGATGCAGCATCCAGCAGTGATTTTATTTTATTTTATCTTTTTTTTTTTTACAGCCATTGTTGTTTTTAATTGAGAGCATTATGAACAGATGAGTCAAAACACACACAAAAACAAGGAAAAAAATAAAAAAAACACACACATACACACGTATATAAGCTGCTTCCTGTACCGTAAAAATAAAACCAACAGAACAGTGACTGGTAGGACCCCAGAGGGTCATTTAAGGAAAAAAAAAAAACACACACGCATGAAGATAGAAAATCGGAAGATGACTGTGATGACACATGCATGGGGACATACAGATATAATGACGCTATACGGAATGACTGTTGGATTCCTCCTCGAGAAAGTGTTTGCTCCCGGCCAGAAGACGAGAATCTGTGTGTAAATAAACGCTACGGCAATCAATGTAATCAAGAAAAAAACAAGTCAGAGGGCTGACAGCACGCAGCACATTTCCATCTGAAGACGTAACCAGCACGTCTCCGGGATTTGCGAAACCGTCAAATAGAGTATTTACAACGTCCCTCCACATTTGTCGCCAGACCCCAACAGAAATAGGACTCATTTTGCCTCCATAGGAGAGGTATTCAGTTCAGTTACATTACCTGTTTCTCTCCTTCACAAATAACATTGATATCCTGGAAATAATCACCACTAAGAAGAAAAAAAAACATTGCCTTCTGATAGCTTATCAAAAATAAATGTCGAAAGAGCAAGGGTCAGACATAGGGAACCAAACAAAACCCAAATGGTTTGAAATGCCTTCAGAAATTAATGTATTTTTTCATTCAACACACGACTACAGTGAATAGCAATTCAACTTTTTCCGTCTTTCTTCTTTTTCTTCTCTTCTGCAGCACAGCATGTTGCCAGGGTGTTTCGGCTTAAAAATGTGCTCGACAGGTACACCGTGGTCCTGCGAGAAACGGTAAAAAATGTAGACTTTTTGTTTTTTTAGGTTTTACGGGACAAGCCGAAAAAGATTGTCTGGCAGTTTGCCTTTTCTTTGTGTCCACAGCTAGGTCTGAGAAAAATGAAAGGCGGCAAACACCATTAAAAACCATTCATCTGAAAAAAGAGACAAAATCTGTTGTGTTCTGAAATGTATTCATTCAAAGATGAATTACCTTAGATTACTCTGATAGAAAATCATACACTAAAATTTGCCATTCGCTTAGACTTGTTTCAATTGATAGGTTTATTCTTCGTACTTCTCCTAAGTATGACCCTGTAAAGTTGCTTTATATGGAAAATTAAAGGGGTGTGAGGGCCTGATGCTTAAACCTTCTCACCACCTCACGATCTAATAAACCATCTAATAAATTTGAGCTCAGGACGAGTTGTGTAACTCCGAGCCAGAGCAGATGTCTGAAAAGAAGCTTGTGACCGGTGATTTTGCATCGGAAAAAAAAAAAACAGGTGAAAACAAACACATCAGATTTAGTTAGAGGAAGCTACATCTGGGCGGTGGTAAGCTTTCGCTTAGGATGAGGACGGGAAAACTTATTAAGGCTTACTTTGCAACAAATTGCAATCAATTCTTCACTCTGATTCAATCCTGGAAGGTAAGAAACGGACAAATTGGAGATTTCGGGGTTTCAAAACTTGCACGCCGTGATGAATATTTATGAAGAAAGAAAGAAACAACTCCCTAAACGAACTATGAATTTAAAGCACGCTTCTAATTGTTTTGAGTTGAGTTTAACCGAGAAGAAAAAAAGGCCAGTTTCTTAACGTCCAACCCAAAGTTTCTTCTTCAGAGCTCCCGGGGGATGATGGTGAAGGGCCGGATGGGGCTGGAGGCCTCCAGCTCCAGGGCGGTCAGGAAGCAGTCCGGGGCCTGGCTGGCGTTCTGGGCCTGCAGGGCCTCGCCCAGGCCGCTCCACGCCTCGTGGGAGGTGCTGTGGACCTGGACCGCATCCCGCAGCACCTTCTCCCCGAGGTGGACTCGTCCGGTTTTCGTCAACAGGCGGCCCTGTTGGATAAAACGTTAGCCGGATGAAAATGAACAGTCATCGTTGTTGGGATTTTGTAATCTAAACGTTAATAGAAGGCAAAAAAATTGAATTTTTATCTCAACATCTCGTCCGATTTTCTCTCCTATTCCAAAAATCTACAGTCGGACACTTTGCTATAAGGTCAAGCAAGCACTTGGGGTCTTTTCCCAAAAGAACGAGAGCTTTGAAGTAGCTGGGTGAAAGAAAAGGAGACAAGAGAAGACAAAAAAAAACACTGTAACAACAGAGGTGATGTTCTACTGGGACTGTACAACCGCGGGGAGAAAATCCACAAATGATGAGATTACGAGCTAACCCTCTGCCGAGAAATTATGCAGTATGTCAGGAGTCAGGCGCACACAAAACACACACACGCGCTAACATGTGCACCCACCAGACTGTAAAAGCTGATGCTGAGTTCATGGTCAGAGGAAAAGACTGTTACGAGCGAAAAAAAAAACAAAAACGTAAGCAGATTCAAATTTTGTGCTCTTCGCATTAGCGTCCTTCAAACGCAGACATGTCACTAACATCAGCTCTCAAAAGAAATTCTGCAGCGTGACGTTTGTTGTGGGGATCTCTCCCTCTCCTCAGCGTCTCAGTCTCCTCTTTGGCTCAGCTATCCCTCACCTGGCTCACTGTCCTCAGCTGCCGGCGCTCCGCGACACACACAACCCCCTCGGTCTCCTTCCTGTCAGATCCTAGCTGCCTCCACGCCTGTCACGTCCGCCATGCGCCTTTTTCGTCTCCCTCGACCCCTTTTTCAGGTTTGCGTTTTGGTTTTTGTAGATTTCGAGACTTCTAGCGTTCGTTTGTTATCTAGAGATTTATATCTAGATTGTTGAATCATGATAGGGGAAAAAAAGCCCATAACAATTAGAAACATAACTAGACTTTCCCTTTAAAGGATGATTTGTTCCTGATTGTTAGAGAGGAAAAAACGGATTCACTGACAAATGACCAGGTTATTGTTTAGTCATTTAGAGACGCGTTCTAAAACTGAGAAATAGAAAATAAACATTGGGCTACGTAACAGAAACCACCAAACTGACAGCCAAATGGGTTTAGGCTCTGCTCTGGGATAGGCTGTGGCATCCTAGTAGCTGATCCTGTCTACAGCAATGGCCCCATGCTTAGAGTTTAAGCTCAAGACCGAATAAAGAGTTAATTCAATTCATATTCAACCACATGTTCAAATAGAAAAACTATTATAACCGGAGCCGAGAGAGGCATTTATGTATAACGTGCTAAATGCTAGATGCATTAGATGCGTTGTGTGTGTACTGTCTGCATCCGTGCAGGCTGCATTAGGTTTCATGAGTGTATCGTGTGTATATTGTGTGTAATGTCTGCTGTCACCACATTAAAGGTCAAGAGTGTTTGTGCGTGCGTTCTGTCTCTTCGGAGCTCAGCTCGGCCGCGGTACGGCTCGAGAGTTAAGCAGAGGAGTGTCACGCAAATAACCAACAGCGTGGAGTCTCGCACACAAACATGCTCCACGGACGCGCGCACACACACACACGCACACACACACAGACACACACACACACAGAGGCTCGATGCAGTGTCCCATGCAGACTCAAAGTGACAACAGGCAGCCACTCTTTCACAATGCCATCCCCTCCCCTTCTTTGGACTATCTGTTACTTTCACGTACGCGTACACACGCGCGCGCACAACACTCACTCACTCACACACACACACGCACTGAGCTGGCCTCAGGTCAGACAGAGGAGTCTTGTTTTGCAGTCTATGCTCACAAGTTCCACATTAATTGGGCTGAAACTCGCACGGCTGTCTAGGGGCTCTGATGCAACATTCTATAAGCGCACACACACACACACACACACACACACACACACACACACACACACACCCACACGCATGTATAGGCTCCCTTTTACCCCCTCACTCAGATCTCCTTCTCCTCACTGCCGCTGCGAGGAGGACACCACGGGAAAAACAAAATGATTGGGTAAGAGGCTACCTGACCGTGCGCATAAGGTGTGCAACACCGGCTTGCGAGTTCGTGTGTGAGACCGTATCGGTGTGTGTGGGCTTATGCTTGAGGTGTGTGATGAATATTCGCCGATTTGAGCAGCTTTCTCCAGCTCTGTCTGTGCTCTTCTCCCTATCCACACAGAAGAAACGTTATTCCAACATTCTCTTGCATAAACCCAGGTGACTTGTGGACATAATTACACACACACACACACAGAGACACACACACACACACCTTTCCATCTGAACCCCTATGTTAGTTATGCTTGTAACCATGGAAAAGTTCATGCTTCTAGGTCAGTGACTTAATCAAATCACACTCCTGTACATACTATTTATAGACAAGACCAAACAACACAAGACACACACACACTAACATTTGCTACCAGGGAAACACTTTCGGAAATTCAGAAATCAACATTTTGAGAAGTACGTGATGGATGGCATAAACGCAAGGGTTTTGATATTTGGTAAATAAACAGTAGTGGCCCTGATGCTTTTCACATTGGACAAGCTTTAAATTGGGTTTAATTTGGATGGTAGACATTGTTTCTTATTTTACTTTCTGGGACTTGAAGCATTGTGTCTCTACATCTGCTTACTTTACAGAGTTGGTCTTGAAAACATGAACATCATCATTTAACATAGCAACATCTGAGGACTTAATAGGTCATTACAGTTAATCAACACATTGTATTGAAATAAATGAGCCAGATCCAGATTCATTCCTTCTTAATGGACTGATACACTGACTGTGTAGTTAAATGACAAGGGAGTTCAAACTGAAGTTTTAATTCAACCACTGCCATGACGTTGTGTCGATGACTATGGAAAACGTTTAAATGTATGAATCAGAATCAGAAATATGGTATGGTAACAGTTTGTGCTTTTACAGTTAAGTTTTTATTATTTTCTAGTTGACCCTTCTAGTTGGTGTAAAGGAGTAGATGATGCAACATAGAGATAGGGTCAAATCATCAATATATATACATATATATATATTTTTTAATTTAATTTAATTTAATTTTTTTAAATGTGTTAATTGGACTCTTTGTAAGGACGTTACCTGAATTCATCACACTCTTATCAAACAAAAGTATTTGATAAAAAAACAGCTTAGTTTGCTGATTCAAATAAATGCTGATCAATGAGAGGATATATCTATCTATCCATCCATCCATCTATCCTCCATCTAAAAAAAATATATATATATAACTATAAATACATACATACATGCAGTAGGTGTTAGCATGGCTTTTCCTCCATGCTTTTCCAATCTGAAAGTGAACTTTCTACTCACTTTCGTCCCATATTTTAAGTAAAACAACCAAAACTCTATGCCACGTGTTTATTAAAGCAGATTCACAGGGAATATGTGCAAGAGTCAATTTTTTAATAGGCATTAAACGTTTCGATCAACACGCATTGTCATTCACCTCGATGAGGCTCAGCATCCCTCGTCATCCTGTTGGTGAAACCATGCTACCTAGCTTGTTGAAGAGTTGAAGTGCTGAATTACAGAAAACTACATATTGAGTTGGAGAGTGACGCAAAAGCAAAGGGAATCAGGTACAAAAATTAAACAAAGTTTCAATTGCAACATTACTTCTGATAAGACTAGTGCAGCGTCTGCTGTTTTTTCCTTCAATCGCATCCACCATCTGTCTCCAGTCTGACCTCGGCCGATCCCGTAGTCAGTTTGGCAGCACGGGTTTGTCTCCTGTTGGGCCGTTTAAAGCATCACTAAACCAAGCTGAGCCACAAAGAGCGAACGGTTAGCAGTGCTTTCAGCCGGATGATCTTCCATGCTGAATCGGAGCAAATATTGGAGGAGCTTCAAACTATCCACAACTGCAATCAAGTGTATCGCCATCAGCCAGGGTGATGAGAATGAAAAAGCAAAAGCCCCCTGAATGGCAACAGCAAACACGCCACAGAAATCTGATAATGGGGCTAATTAACTTTAGAGGAATGAGTTTTAGTTTGCTGTCAGCTGACGTCGCCTGTATCTCATCCAGAACAAAAACACTGGCATTTCAGATGGAGCCATGCGGCAAACAAAGATGTCCATTGTTCCAAATCCCTGGAATTCTGTGTTTCATCACATTGTTGTTTGCAATTTAAATGACCCGAAGAATAAAGCCACAAATGTTACCGGTTGTGCGCGTGGCTAGAATTTTAAAGCATTACTTATTGTGGCCAAAAAAGTAATGGTTTAACATTTATATGAAACAAACAAAGTGATTAAATTTTGATATGTGGAAGTTCAGAACAGGAATGACTGTGGAGAGACAGCTGATTGCTATATTTAGATCGGCAATCTGTTGTCGTCAAGCTTGCAGCGACTGTGCTGAGGAGCTGCCTGTCCAGACAAACTGGTAAAATAACAATGGTTTTGAGGATTTAGTTAAGTCTCAAGGTAAGAAACGTATCGTGGAACGCTCCGGCGTGGCATGATCCACATCTATAACGCTAATATTAATGCACTTTGACTGCCATGGGGCTTGTTAGGTCATCCAGTAACCATCTGCTGAGCCCCTGTGGGGTACCAAAGCCTTGACACACATACATCCCTTTTGACCCAGTAGCCTAATACCCCAGCTACTGAACCAAGACGGGAGTTCTCACCTGAACTTTTAAACCCGTCAGCGCTTCCGTCGGGGACAACATGGACGGAGAAGAAGTTCTTGAAGATTTCAGGAAGCAAGCTTATTAGATTCGTTGGTTGAATTCGAGTGAAACAATGTTGGTTTCCTGTGCTCCCGAGTGTTCAGTTAGAGGGAACTGGTTAGCTAAGGCTGCAAACAAAGGTGGAGTGTAAAGTTGCCAACATCCAAAGAAAAGAAAATCCCCATCCAATAATCACATTTATCTATTTTTTTTACGTATTATTCCAAGTCTACAGAAACCTCTGTACTATACACTATCTACAATTCCATACAACAATTGTGAAATTATTTACATACGATGGTAGATGTTAGTGATTGAATCCCTAATATAAGTTAAGTACAATTTGTCATCTACATAAGTACATTTGGGGATTCATTCAATTAAAACCTCAACACCTTCCGTGTCATATGATATCTGACTTTCTCAGTCCACTTCGACATTATCTCATCCTTCCTGGAAACATTTCAATGATCATCTCAAGTGAAGAAAAAAACATTCAACGGAATCAAGTTCGTAGAAGTATCAAGAAAATCGAGCTACCACTGAGGCAAAGGAAAGTTGGAAGGAGATTAATTGACAGCAACTAAGGGTGTCAGCATTGGGTATGTGAGGCCGAGTTTTTCCAAGCGCCAATGGATTGTGGCGAGAAATATTAGAGAATCATGGTTTAGCTGAAAAATTTATCGAAGACAAAATAAACTCAAGTCGTGTGGGGAAACCTTATTGGATAAAGAACATGTGGGCTGCTCAGTAAAGACACTGAAAAACCTTTTTTAAATAAGTTTGGGTTGATAAAGAGCCTTCTGGGAGCCAATGGCGATGCATTTATGTAACACTGACACCATGGATAGCTACCAAGAAACCTGTTCCTAACAGTTTTTTTGACCATATATCTTCAAGCGCTAACACTGCTGCTGACCATATCATCGTCACAAGCACACAAATTCAAAAATTGATCAATTTGATGGACCACAAACCTAAGCTTTCAATAGTCTACCAAGCCCTCACTTTTGTAAGCCATCCTTTTCCCCAAACATTCTGCAGCACAGTGTGCACCGTCTACAGTCAGTATCGGCTCCTCTCAGTATAATTTCTGCCTTTCCACAGATTACATCACATATATAAATAAATAAGAACAAAAGCCAATGCACACAAACCTGGAAGCGTGCTCAAACCGACATAAACACTAAGCATCAGGCAAGAAGAAGGAGAGAAGGGGCCAGCCATTGCAGCTGTGGAGCAAAGGAAAAAGGAGGAAAACCGAGGAAGGAAAGGGAGTGTGAGCGAGAGACAGCTAAACTGGGAACAATAACTGTAGAGAGGGAGATGGAGAGAAGAAAAAGACAGAGGCGTCAAAGAAAAAGGAAAAATAAGTGAGCTCACATGAGCCATACATAGAAACAGAAGGCACCAGCCAACTCCTAAACTCTGTTTTCTCCCTCTCCCTTTTTCTTTCCCCTCACTCCCCTTTTCCTCTCGCACGCTGTCTTCTTCTCTCTCTATTCATGCTTATCAGAGGTCTTGCTCAATAGAATATATTTCCCTGGTTGCTAGGCAATCCCATAAAGCGATGAGAACGACCAAAGTGTTATAAATAATGTATTTGCATTATCTAATCAGCTGACAGACACCCCCACCCACAGAGCGAGAGAGAGAGAGAGTAAGAGAAGTCGAGAGAGCGAATGAGAACGAAACGGGGTGGGGTGTGAGGGGGGGGGTAGGGGGGGGTGCTTTTGATAATTGGAACGCGATTAATTCAATGAGCACAAGTCCTCGTCCTGAGAGTATACATGCAATATGTGAGCATGTGAGGCTGTGTATGAATATGCCTCTGATGAAGAGGAGTAAAAGTAAGGTGTGCGTGCATGTGTGTTTGTGTGTGTGTGTGTGTCTGTGTGTGTGTGTGTGTGTGTGTGCGAGCGTGTGTCTGACTGACTCAGAGCAGGCTCCACTACAGGTTTGAGATGTGGAGGATGCTGGGAGTGGGTCAGATTCATTGCATACCATTGCCAGAAGCAAGGCTGGGCCATGTTTCAGGATCAGCTCCCCACCAGAACACACACGCACACACACAAACACACGCACACACACATAAATACACCGCATGCCGTACATACACACGTGTCGACCAAACACTTACCATAATAAGGCTAACAGCATGGACAGACAAATGGGGAATATCTAATGCTTTAGCCATGACACACAAACATAGCGCGTGCTTAACGTCGGCCTGTGGATCCAAAGAACCTCATTAACATTCGAACACTTTTGTACAACATAAGCACACGTATGCAGTTACATACGGACACACACACACACACACACAGAAACATGCTGGTTCACTACCACACCCTCATGCAACCAAAAATACCCTGCAACCAGCGGCCGACCAGAGCTATGAGTCACTGTCTGATCACCGAATTTCTCCCTCTCCATCTCACATGCACGCTGCTCTGATTAGTGAGCTCCAGTCAGGACTGTCCCTTTTAGGTTTTAAACCCCTTTCGACCCCACCCCCCCCCATCCAAACTGCAGCACGAAGAGGAAGCGAGCCGGTTAAGTGGAAAAATAATCGAAAACATGACGTGATGACATGATCTGTGAGGCAATAGAGGGAAAATTGGTGCCTCGTTGTCAAAATCTTGTACCGATGTACAGTAAGCCCAGTCTCCTGCTACGAAGAATGGACTTCATTCACAAATTATTAGCCCTTAACAGAGTGCAGCTGTGGAATCATGTGGTGACAGTTACTGGGGAAACCTGTCAGCAAGAAAGACTTAAGAAAGTAAGGTTAGCTATTGAGAGCACAAAAGTCTATTTTTTTTACAGTTAGACTAATTATTATGTATTAAATTACTTAAACTTTTTTTTTGCTAGTTTAGGAGACGACAGATATGTTATAGCCCATAATTACAATACTGCACATGTATTAAAAAGTCTTTGTGGCCTGAGCATTCTGGAATAAGGAGATTAATTTGGTGGCAAGATGCATTGAATACATCTGTCACCATCCCTTTTTGGTTCTTGAACATGTGTTTGCATTTCATACACACAATCTAAACAAGTTTGCCAAAGACCTTAGAGTCACGTAAAGGGGGAAGCTTGTCAATTCCAAGGTTTGTGAGTATCAGGGCATGATAAATATGTATCCGGTATGCAAATATAACCCCTATTTAACAGCAACAGCTGACATTTTATAACCCGTTTCTAAATTGTTTAAAAGAGCTTTATTGTGTTATCAACTACATTATGATATTAGTTTCTTAAATTGCAGGTAAGGAATCTCCTCCTTGTTAATGTTGCCTTGGTTTATTGAGGTTTTCTGGCATTCTTATATGCAGGCGTGATATTCCAGTGAGGCTGAAGGCTGGAGTTAGTCTGGACCATTACAACATCTTGATTCCTTTCTCTTTTTTCCACCATTCTCTGGCAGATTTGCAGCTTTGCTGGGGATCATTGTCCTCTTGCATGACCCAATTTCAGCCAAGCTTTAGCTGTCAGACAGATGGCCTCGCAATTGACCTTTGGGTATTGTGGTATACCGAAAACTTCACGGTCAACTTAATGAGCAAGTGCCCCAAGTCAAAACATACCCAAATAAGCTATCCCCCACCACCATGCTAACCAGTAAGTATGAGTCGTTTGTGCTGTATGATGGCAAAATATTTCCATTTTAGTCTCATCACTTGTTTCATAATTGCAAACCAAGTTCTTCTAATTGTATTGTCATGGACTTTAACACTCAACAAGCTAACTGAGGCCCGTAGAGTCTGAGATCTGGCTCTGAGCAGAATAGACTCTTGTTTGCTAATCATATCAAAACCAATTTGATATTGTAGCAAAATTTGCTTCTCCAAAGTTATTGTTCATGTACAGTATTTCCCTCTTTGGCTTGGTGGTGAATTTTCCAGACTTGAATTTTCCAAACTGCTTCAACTTCCACTTTTAAAGGGCGAAGTTAGTTCCTAATAGATTTCTTCTTAATAGATTTAAGTGACTTTTTTTGTTTTTTTCCTTAAAATTAACATTGATATGGTTTAATATGTCATGTGTTCTGGATCATTCTACCAAATGTTTTTTTCAATGTATCTGTATTTACACGCACATACACATCAGTTCTTCCATGATCGGTTCATAGGGATTCAATTAAAATCACAGGGACTTCCCCATAGACAGGAGTGCATCTTTCATCTGCAGCCAAGTCTGTAAAAGCTGCAATGCATCTAAAAGGACAGTCAAGGAAAGTACAGTATGTTCTTTTGCAGAATAATAGCTGAAAATATCTACCAAGAATATCATCAGAATTCCCCTTAAGGCAGAGCAAAATAAATGGGCCACTGGCACACAAAGAGTCCAGTGAAGATACAGTATAAAAATACACCAGGGAAGACACGAACCACACAGCAAGAGCAAATAAGCTCTGCAAGACACAATGACGGCAACACTCCAAATCAAATGTCCCACACAATGTCCCACTCCTCCTAAAACAATGCAAGAATACAGGTATTTCACACGATCCACCACTATCATATCTAACGAAGGACATATCCAGCGACATATGGTATTCCTTACAGAATGATGAATATTTTGTATTTGGGTCAGTTTCTTCTGGCCCGCATATGAGCCCTATCGCAAGTGCTTCTGAATTGTTTACTCCAAAAAAAAAATAAAAAGCACAAATAGTCCACATGTGCGCCAAATCCATGGAGGAGAAAACTGGCAAACACAAACACAGTCAGGCCTAAACACATACACACTCGCACACACTCACAAACTCAGGCTGAGAACACATCTGTCCTGTAAGAGACCCATGGTACGACCCTGCCAGCTGGCTTCGCTTCAACTTTTTCGCCCACTGGGATTGGTTCTCCCACAGGCCAAATATGGAAGAGATGCGTACCTCTGCCTCCCCCCTGGGACTGCACGTCTACACGGACGCACAAATCCTTCCAAAAGTGCACAGCGGGAGTGAAAGTGTTAGCCTTATGTGGTCACAAGATGGCTTGCGCTTAAGTCAAAGAGATATCGAGCTGCACATCTACTGTAACCATGGAGACCGAAGCCATATGCACTCATGTATAAGCTCATGACGTGTTGTGCTGGTTTTGGATTTGAGGAATATCCCTCTCTGGTCCTTTCACCATGACAACAGAGAAAGTTCAGAGGTTAGAGTAGCTGTGGTTAATCCAGAGGATCATCTCTAAGACAGACTGGCAGACTGAGAAGAAGAGAGGGTGGGAGTGGGCAAGAGAGGATCTTTATAGTGCGGTAGTGTAAGAGAGAGAGAGAGAGAGAGAGAGAGAGAGAGAGAGATGATCTGCTGGGAGGAAATAAAAGTGGGAGTGATCAGGAAAAAGACAGCCAGTCTTGAAGCACTTCTTTTTTTTTTCATTCATTAATGGACGAAAAGGAATTTGTCACTGTTTTGTGGAATTTGAAATTTGACCTCGCCAAGAGTGCTCTTTATAGCATATCATAAAACTGGAACATGATATCTCAGACTTTAAAGGTTATCATCATGTCAGTGCAAAGGAAGCTGTGCACAAGAGAAAAACCGTTTGTAAGCTGCCATCACCGATAATAGCAGGCTAACTTCTGCTAGTAGGTACTCTGGAGATTTGCACTTGGAATATATCACATGATTTCGTATTTCTTCTTCAATGGAAATTGAGGATTATTATCATTTCAAACAAAAAAATCGTCCCTAAGATTAATAGCAATATTGATAGCAGCTGGCTAACCTCTGTTAGTGGATGATAGCAAGCTAGTAGCAAAAAAAAAAAAAAATCTACCAAAGCTACACGCATTGACAGCAATAATTAGCAGTTAGTAGTCAAAGAATCTCATTATACTGCATTGGAAGCATCATTTACCTGTAACAGTTTTCTTAACGACAAAATCAATCAACCGCGTCTATTTGGGGTCATTGGGTCGAGGACAGCCTTAAACCACTGACTCGTTTAAGATACCACTGGATTGAAAAGCATCTGAAACATTTCAAGGCAAACAGGTTTGATTGGGAAATGATATCAGGTTTGGATGTAAGCATTTCCATATTTTTCCATTAATCCAGTTTCCCAATACACAAAATAAAAACCTTCAAATATGATGATGTCTCACTTTGATGATACTAACACATTTTCAACATTTTAACAAACTTTTCTCGTGAGACTGGTTATTGTATAGTTGTATTGTATTGTACACTGGTTGACCTGTATAGTTTGATCTAGTTTTGTTTTTTGATCTTATTTTGTTTTTACCATTAATTTTCAAACACAATTTTGCCAGGACAGTTTTTACTAAGATGATATTGTTTCCACAGTGTTTGTTGGTTTAGATTGATAAAAATCCGAGTTCAATCTTAGGCATAGCAAACAAAATGAACCAATGTACAGAAGCAGACATGTTGTGTGCGTGTGTGTGTGTGTGTGTGTGTGTGTGTGTGTGTGTGTGTGTGTGTCTGAATTGGCATATTAACTCAATCTGATGATTAAATAATAATTATTTAACTAAATAATCATGTGTTTTCTTTACACATGTATATCAGACAATGTACATATCTGTGACATATGAAAAAAGTAATGAGTTAGAGCTTATCTTCAGCGTTGTGTGTTTAAGAGATAACTGCATGTCCGACTTAATTCCGAAAATCTTGCATAACAAACAATCTAATGTAATTTCGTGAACTCAAGTAAAGTATTAGAAATGTGTATGAGTGTGTGCACATGCTTAACCCGCCTGCTACGTCAGTTCTAATTTAATAGACTCAAATAAAGCACTTAATGTATTAGTGTATCCATGCATGTCGTGTGTGTGTGTGTGTGTGTGAGGGGTGGGGGTGGGTGTGTGTCTCTGTGTGCAGAAGCGCACTGCTGTTTGCGTGTGACACCGAACAGAGCGGAGTGTTATGTAAGTTTTAATTCAATTTTACAGCCTGTGAAGCTTCCACTGTCTCTCACCATGTGCACCAGTATGCGCTCTCCTGTGGGGTGGATGGCCAGAGCCTCGTCGTACAGGCCTTTGGCCTCGTCCAGCTGGCCCCGGAGCTCGGCCAGGCGGCCCCGCTGCAGCAGCACCGAGTGGGAGTTGGGGAAGAGCGAGCTGGCCTCTGCTATGCAGAACTGGGCCTCCTTGAGCCGACCGTCCGCCATGAACAGCTCCCCTGCAGCGGGAGGGGGACAGGTGAGAGGTTTGAGCGGAAGGAGGGCAGGACAGGATGAAGAGGAGAAGGGATAATATGTAGTGGTGAAGTGAAGGTGATGAGTGAAAGGAGCAAAGGCAAAACAAAGACAGTTACGACAGGAAAAGAAAAAGGGTGGAATTCATCCACACATTGACCTGCGAAAGTAACAGAGATTAACTGTGAGCACAGCAGCTTCGTGGCCAAAATATAAACAGCAAAGCCCTCATAAACTTGTATGAACACATCTGCATCCAGAGATGTTGACACGCAGATGCGCCGAGACAGATTAGAAAAGAGAGCATGGCCCAGTGTGATGCCTGGGAAGCCGTGAAAGTCTTGCCTAAATATGGCCATCGCAGACGCAAGCTGCTCGCCTCCTCTCTTTTGCTCTGGGAAGACGAGGACAAATCCCAGACACAAAACAACTCACAACACACTCAGAATCACGCCCACAAGCGCTTCCTCTGCCAATAGACTTCCAGCGTGTAGCCGTCCGGAGGACCAGCCCCCGGGGCCGAAGTGGGCCAATGTCTGAAAAGCAAGCTGGAACAGCGGGCTGTCAATCACTTCTGTGAGTGGACGTTGGGTCAACGCCCAGAGAAACCCTGAGAAAGAACTCCTCAGCTTTAAACATCATGTGTGTTCCTGTTTTTGTGTGTGTGTGTGTCTGTTATAGAATATAAGATAAAGCGAAATACATTGAGAGTTCCTGAGAGCACAGAGCCCTTGTGTTTGTGTTTATTTGTTTGCCAGAGCGTCATAGATGCACAAATGGGGAACACTTAAGAGCATGTATGTAACGTATGCGGGATGTAGGCATAAAAAGCAGCCGAGCCTCGGGCTGCTTTTTCATAGCTTTATGTTGATGAGTAGATTCAGAGAATGATTATGCAATGTAATATCTTGCTGCTCCTCGCTCTCCAAAAAAAAAAGAAGACTGTTTTTAGTTTAGCAGGTGTGTATATGTCTGCACGGCTAATTACATCCCTTTTGAAAAAGCTCTAAGTGTTTTCCTGTGTGCCTGATGAGGATGTGAGATTGAGAGAGGAAGTGACTGATGAGAAGAGGAATGCTGGGAAAGGGGGATTGGGGAGGGGGTGGGGGGGGGGTGGTATGGACACACACACTCATACACACAGCCACAGCTTGAAAAAACATGCTCTATCTTGCCTGAGACAGTAAAGTTTAGAGTTAAGGCGTACAAACCCACCTCACAAAGAAATATACAGAAATAAGTCTGATAAAGACATATTGTATTGACACTTGAAAATAGAAAACATATCAAATGATAAAAGTGACAATAACATGAGTGTGGCATTCAAACATGGAAAAAAAAACTCTAAAAGGGACTTAAATTTAATGCAAGCACTACATAGAAAAAGGAACAGAAGCATAAAAAATCTAAACAAATACTACTAAATATAAGTCTAAAAATAGTCTAAAAAGAGCAACTTAGAGAGACAGAGTCTTTTGGAGTTACAAAAAATAAGTCAAAGATCTTGGCCAAAACTCATTGAAAATGTACTGAGGAAGAGTGGGAAATTTGTATTACCTTTTACAAATCCCAGATCCGACATCTTTTAGCTGGAACTACCATGTTTTTCTTCAGTGAGGGTGTTGCATATTTCAGCAGGACAATGCTAAACTTTTTTCGGTGTTAAATACAACAGCATGGCTTCGTAGTGGAAGAGAGAAGACATTTTGTCTGTCATAAAATCTGAACATTTACAGACACAACCAAGGATTGCTGAGCAACTACAATGGCAAGAATGTGACAACATTGCTCTCTCAGAGGTCCAGCAACTGGTCTCCACAGTGCCCAAAAAAGAGGGTTCTCTACACAGAGACAAGTTATCTCTAACACTGTGCCCTACTTTTTAAAAATTGAGATTGGCGCAAAACAATGTTTAGATTACATTGTATGCATTGGGCCTTCACTCTATAATGAAAAGGTAAACTGGATGCATCCCATCCTTGTTCCGTATTGATTCCCATTCTGGTCGTCATGCCTCGCCCACTCAAGCCGGGGGGATGGATGGAGTGGAGTCACATCTATGTATCCCCCTCCCTTCCTTTCCTGCTAATGCTCCATTCTCCTCTGGACTTCCACAGACAGACCTAAGGCCAAATGGATGTAAGTCCCAGCGGTGTGCATCCCTGGCATTCTAACATACACATATATGCTGATACAGAAAACTCTAAATCCGATTTATATCAGGCGCCAGGCAGAATGATAAAGCTCGGAATACTTAGTGGTTAAAATTTAACACATTTTACTCTTGTTTTCAAAGTCAGATGTTGCGATAAATGACTACAGGGATCCTGTTCAATTATGAAATAATTCAATACCATTGTGCAGTTATGCCATGTGAAACATTAACGAGGTTCCAAATGGATCGTGGGTTGGATGCGTACTGCCTTTCTCAGGCCCAAGTAACTGCAGAGCTCAGACCCTAGAAAAAGTGTACTCACATTGTACCAAGTACATAAACAAAGTCTCCCTCCCGAGAGACGCTGAAATTAAACTGAGCTCATAAGCGGGTCAGCGAGTTGTGTAAGACATGGAGGCAGCACAGCTGCAGAGTGCACCTTCGCAATTAGAATTTTTTTTTAAATTGACTTCTTTTTTTTCTTTTTTTTTCTTACACTCAGATCCAGATCTCTGTAGTGAGGTTGTTACCGACATGAAGAGAGACTCTGTCCTCAGTCAGACCCAAATTGAGCGGAATGCCTGAGCATTACTGAAAGCCTGCGTGGTCAAAGGCTGGGCTTCCGAAGGTTCCCAGTAGGTTTGCACATACCGTTCTCTTCAAACTACCATCGGGACATGCATGGAATGAATCCACAATGCGGTGAAGAGGAGTAGACGATAATTCTCTCCTGAATCGGGGGGCGTTATTGAGCCTGTTTTAGGGAGGCTTCATTAACCCAGAAATAGTCTAGTCTAGTCTCTTTGTAATGGGGGCTCTGCCTGTGTTCGATAACCTCATGTTGGGCGTGTCGGTCAGAAGAGTACATTAACTCTCTGGTCAGCTAGGCAAATGTATTCCTGTCAGGTCAAAAAAGACCTTAGAGATTTGGCTGTTTTTAGGGCATGTGAAAAAGTAAGGCATGAAAAGAATAAAAAATCTTTTTTTTACATTTTCATGCAAAATGACCAAAAGACTGATATATAATTTGTCTCCTTTTTTTCCAGTGGCAGTGCATTCTCCATTTACAGGACTTGTTTATCTCAGTTTAGCTGGGACTAATACACATCTCCATCACTTGTGCTATGGAAAATTAAATTAGTTATGGTATGTGGCTGCTCTGATCAAACATTTCGCATGTATGGAACGGCTCGAATAAGATTTCTACAGGGGCAAAGTGCGCTCAGTGGAGCTTCTCCCATGCCCCATGTAGATTTGATCCCATTCAAAGAGTTAAATAATGTTTTTTATGGATGAGAAATGTTGTTTTTAACTGGCTGTATCACTTCCACCACTGGCTGACTCTAGGGGAT
The DNA here is from genome assembly GCA_013363375.1 of Menidia beryllina. NCBI lineage: Eukaryota > Metazoa > Chordata > Actinopteri > Atheriniformes > Atherinopsidae > Menidia > Menidia beryllina. The sequence continues at coordinate 1,715,870 of JABUIW010000010.1, forward strand.
AGGCTCTCCCTAGAGACAACCCTGTCTGAGTGGAGGTGGATCTACTCACATGCTTAGTAGGCACATTCAGTTAATGTAATTTGAAATGGTTGGGCAGCTTAGGTCACTCTTTCAGACTGGTGCAAATGACAAATTTCACACCAAATGGCCTCGAGCTAAACCTAATACAGAAGCTATAGATTAGTTTTGTGACATTGTCCTTGAGGTGGTCTTCATGACTTTCTTCCAAACTAAAAAAACAAGCAATCAGGTAGATTGTGGCTGTATAAGATTATGGCTAACGCCATAAGTGCTTCCCTCAATGCTAGCAATTAGCTGGCATTTAGCATTTTAAGCTATTACAAAATATACAGGCTGCCTTCAGAATACAGCAGTTGTCCAAATTTGCAATTATTTTGTTACTTGGGTTTAGGGTTTCCGTGGAGCTAGTGAGAGAATGTACGATAGTTATTTTGTTCCCACATTTTGGTAAATTTGTGAGCTTAAAAGAGCCGTCTATGCTCAAAGTGAGCACAGCAAACCACGGTGCTACAGCGCACACTGATGCCAGCTTGGTTGTTCTTAATAAGACATGAGCTCCCCTGAAAACATGATTCACAAAGAGGAGCTCATGTCTTATTAATGGGAGCCAAGCTTCAGGGAGAAAGGCTCGTGTGCTTTGGCTTGCTCTTTGCAAATACACTTATCTCGGGGGCACGAATCAATTGAAACATGCAGATAAATTGTTTCTCCTGTGCAAACAATATCGTTCTTTGTCAGGTGGCCAATCATAGGCTCCGTAAGAGTTACGACCAAGTGCCTGGAGATCAATGTAATCGGCGATTCTCTGAGCATAGAGCCAATTAGCAAGTGTTAGCATGACGGCGTGCTAATCACAGCCATTTCACAAGTGCAGCGCAGCCAAAAAAGATTCACTCAAAATTATCCCGGAAGGCTGAAAGAGAGAACACAAAGGTCTGAATCAGTAAGAGCCAACATGTGCAGACTTTACCCTGCCAACTCAATTGCAAAGAATGTGTGCTGATGATGTTTGTATCATGTGACTGAATGAGCCCAAGCAGTGAAATATACTCAGAACAAGAGTCCATTTTTTTAAATAAGTGGTTCTTTGCTAAATATTCTGTGTGTGGACACGGCAATAATAAGTTTCTAGGGTATTTCCACTCCCATGAATACATATCTAATTCCTCTGTGTTAAGTGGCTGAACAAGCCAAAAACAAGTTATTCTAGCATGGTCGGGCGCAAGGTCTCGCATTGAAAATGCATGAAAAGGCAGCGAATTTAAAAAAGGAAAATACTTTCTGTGGAGAATTACGGTTCGAGACCACTTTGAAAGACTACATGAAAGCCTGGCTCCTTAAAAAGCCAAAAATATGATGGCCGGGAGTGTCCGTCCTCACTCGTAATCGTGAGGAGGAAGAGCCAGTAGAGTAAACATTACTGGTTACACAGAGTTGCAACATGGACTATCCTCTGCTGAGATAACACATGGATCCAGTAAGTACATGTTTGGTGCAAAACTGAAGGGGTGTTACAAAAAATTGGCCCAAACTCTTATGTACTCTGCTGTTAATTTCTCCAAAATGAGAGTGTACTCTGTAGTAAAGAAGGTGTAAAGTGTTTGGATATATGGTTCATTTAAAGGGTGTTACTCTGTGGAGTGACAGGTAAGAATCACCACCTTTCCCCCATGATCACGCACGTGCTGTGAATTAACAGACGTAGACAACCAAAAGCTTTTATTGTCTGACACTTACATCTCGTTGGCTTTAAAGTCGCTAATAAAATCAACATTATCAGGGCTCTGCATCTCCGGAAGATAAAAATTATAGGATCTAATTATTCCACTGACACCAAAACGTCTTAACATAATGATCCCATTCATCGCTTAAAGTCATTAGAAGTGCCTTTGTCCGTTTTGTGCGCAAGGCAAATGGTTTCACATGGGATGAATTAGGAAAAGATGCTGACCCCGAAGACCGAATGGGAGTGAAAAAAAGACCTCTTGTAAGTAGGAGAATGCTCAAATCTAATTTTCCAAGGGATCCCAAGCTTCTTTTTTTTTCTCTCTCTTCAAATATCATTACAAGTCATGAGTGTTTCTGCCATACCAGCCTGTAGCCAAATGCGTTCCAGGGTGGCCCAGATGTAGGTAGGTCCCTGGCGGCGGGCGGAGCTGATGTCAGACACCTCGGAGAGCGCCGCTTCCAGACGAGATACTGCAACTGACGGAGGGCTGAGGGAACCTGATCCAAGAGAATGGGGGAAAAAAACCCATCCTGAGGTACAGTTTACCCTTTGCGAGTGATCGGCGTGGCCGTTAACTTTGAGAACATTGGGGCGACGTCCTCCTGCCTGGACACAGGTGCGGGGTTAAGCCACATAACTGGTATTTAAACAACCCATCTGCTCCCCCCTCACACTGAGCCGTCGAAGGGCAAACAAGGTTTTAATCCGGCATAGGTCAAACGCCCGACCTACGAACCCGCTGGTATTTACCCGAAGCCGGAAAGGAGCGGACAACGCGTTAACCTTAAAGGAATCGATGTGCACAATGGCAGCTCTGAAGAAAAGATGAGGAGAAGGAAAAGGAGGCAAACCTGTGGAGGTGTCCTGGAAGTCCGGGAGGTTGAGGTGGATGGAGGGCTTCCTTCCTCCAGGGCTGACCTCTGTTCTCTCAGCCATCGGTATACTGCTGCTGTCATCTGTCTCACTGTCACACACAAAAACGGATGTCTGCCTGTGCGATAAACCTGACAGAATTATGCAAGTTTTTTTAGCCTGTGTAAACATTTTAAGCCCCAATGAACGCATACTGTTATTTCTTTTGTTTTTTGCAACTCTAAGTTGCATGCAACTCTAACGGTAGTAGGGCTTTTCTTTTATCCTTCACATGTTAGTTGATATCATGGCTAATATTTGCTATTTTTTCTGCATTAACCCACATAGTCCCATGGGGACATTTTTAGTGAGAATGAAAGTTGTGTGGTGGCCCTGGCCGCCCCTTGACTCCGGCCTTGTGTCAGATTCGTCCTTTAGCACACTTTAGGTCCAATTACATCTTCATTTATTCAGATGAAAAGATGAGAAGAGGTCATTGAAACCCCGTAACTATAGCAATCGTCTGATTTAAAAAATCTGACGACTGGATAATTCTAAATCAAACTTTGAAATCTACAGCTTCAAATACAGCGTAATGTCTGGATGTACCATTAGAAAGATTGTCAGTTTATTGTAAAATGATCATTGTTGTCAGATGGCTGTTTTGTCAAGATAACTACGACTAAGACCTAAAAATACGATTCGATTTATATTCGATTTCGCACGTGTCGGTGGCGGGCACACTCACCTGGAGCGGCTCACGTCGTATCGGCTTTGCCAGCTTTGCAACATGTCTTCGCAGGTCTGCAGGGCCGCGGCGGGGCCAAACATGGCCTCCTCCAGCTTGACCTTTGTCAGCAGCAAACTGGAGACACACAACACACCACTGTAACGGTTGCAAAGACATTACACTTTACACTTTAGTAAACGCCCCAAAACTGTATGAAGTCGCGCATGTATCCACGTACTGCGCGAGCGTATCTGGAAGCGCTGCGGTCCCAAAGTGAAGCGCAGACAACACATTAAGCTGGATCGATATAAACGGAGCTGGGTTAAGGATAGTCGTAAAAGACGAGCTTAAAGAGTCGCCGTGTCTGTGTCCGTGTAGCGTCTTGCGATAGGGCGGTGAGTAGTGGCTGTAGAGTGTTTTCTACTTGGCCCCTTTGAGTCGAAGACAACTGGATAAGTGATGTGGGAGTCTCGCAAGAACATATCTGTGCACCCGTGTGTGTGTGTGTGTGTGCGCGCGCGCGGTAATTGCCAGAAGGGGCTCTCAGAGGAGCCAGTCTGTCGTGGTCATCACTCATCTATGAAAGTGAAGAGGGAAAGAGAAAGGTGGGGAGACTGTGGAGTTCACTGCTTCTGACGCCCTACCCGCCGTCGAAGGCTCCTCCAATTATACTGTGGTCTCCTGTCAGAGGGTGGGGGGGGAGTGAAAGAGGAAAAAATGAAGAGATGGATGAAGTGATGGGGAAAGGGTGAGGATCAGTGACGGAGAGAAAAAGGCAGAAAAACTGGTGTGGAAAAGGGCCTTGTTACAGACTCCAGGACTGCTGGAAGACCAGGGGACGAGAGGAAGGGTGGTGGGATGGGGGGGCAAGAGGTGTGAATGTGTGCCCGGATAAGTGAGAAGTGAAAACGGTGGGATTTTGAGGAGAGAGAAAAAAACAACAAAAGTCTAGGTGTGTGGGTGGAATGAGGTTGGATTCGCTGACATGCGGATGACAAGTGCTGCCAGGGGATGCTGAGCTAAGGACACGCCTGCCAGCAGGAGTCCACCAGAGAGTGTGTGTCTGTGCGACTGTGTGTGTGTGTCTCTGGGCCTCCCATTACCTGTGTGACAAAGCATTTAGAAGGATGGTGAGGGCGGAAAGCCATCAGGGCCCTGATATGTGACATATGATGTGTGTTTTCCATATGAAAAAAATTGAATTAGTTTTTGTAACCTGGTTGTAAAACACAAAATCCATTTAAATATAAGAGAGAAAAAGAAACACAAATCCTGTTAGTACACTGTTAGTATTGCTTTAAAATTCCTTTTACTGTTTTTTTAGATGATATTCAACCTTTGACAACTGTTTTTGATAATAACGTTTTGATCCTGTGTTGATCAATGCATTTTTTAGTGGAGTGGTAACTTAGATTTATCAGATCCTGAAACTTGAATATTTAGAACGTTCAAATTTCTTTAAGATTTTAACGCTTGGCGGCTGACTGATTTGTTTCCAGTTCGGACCCAGGATGCAATAAATCCATCTGAGCTGTTGTCAGTGCTTTGCATGAACATAAAAGAGGCACAATTTAATTTATTTAATGAATGTTTTAACTGGAAGAGGTTTTTAAATGACAAGACTATGCCAGGAATGAAGCTTCCTGTAAACCCTTTAATACCATATGCATCGTATTTGAGGGACTTCCTGACGTGTTATGCATCTGGGACCTTTTGCATCATTAAACTTTGCTCAAAAACCCTTTTGTATGCAATCAGATATAATCTGATAAAATTGGGCGGAAGACTACACAAAGATAATTTTGACTTATTGCACTGTACAAAATGGTAAATATTCCATTTTTCTTAAAGTCTTAAAACTGAAAAAAATACAATCACATCTCTATACATTTTTTTGGGGGGGTGAGGCTTTAAAGGGTTTATGCAATAAATGAGTTCTAAGCGGCAGTGATCGTTTTGCTGGAGGGTGCACACAGACCACACAGGGATTCTGCCCCAGTCACGGGCTACAATTCAGTTTATACAATTGCAATTACAGTTATAACAAATGACATTTATGTGCTTATATAAATGCATGGTACTACACAGCTGGCTATCTAACTTTTTTCATTTTGAAGTCTTCATTTGGCCTTTAAAAAAACATGAAAACATTTTTCTAACAGAAATCATTTTGGAATATTTATCGTTTATTACCGTGTCATGAGTCAAAATGACATAACAGAAACTGTACATAAAAAAAGTTGTATCGTTTCAAAACCGTTATTCACAGCTTGAACAAAGCCGTTTTCCACTGAAGAATCCAAAAAAAAGAAAAAAAACAGAGATTTCACAAAGATTGGAGCACATTCCAAAGTCTGGCGTTTTGCAGCCTGCATGGCCTGTGTTTAAGGCCGGTAGGCAGCGAGTAGTGGAGCTCAGAGTAAAAGCTCAGCAGTGGACAGCTAAGAGCAGAGAGTGCCAGCGTAAACTCCACACAAAAATAGCTAATAATGTTCCCTTGAAAAAAAAGAAAAAAAAGAAAAAGGTCCATCTAGAGTATTGCTCATTTTGCACTCCCACAGATCAGAGTGTGTATCCACCGCTAGCACATGAGACATGAACATGCATAAATGGGCATCCTACACAAGCGCACGCCGTCTGTGCGCACACGTACATAGTGAACGCACAGATGCCTGTGCAGGCATGCTCACACAGTGAAGCCCATCACACTGGGAGCTGGGCGTGCGAGTGCAGGCTAATACACGTTTGTGCGGATGCACGCGCCCGGGATACAACTTGCTCATGCTGCAACATCCCAACGGATGAATGAAGAATCAAAGGCTGGGATTAATCATTCTCTTTAGTACAAACTGTGAGACCACAATCGCTGACCCCCCCCCCCCCGCCTTGCCTTGCCTTGCCTTAACACAGCAACACAACCATCCCCCCTTCTCTTGCCTCAGCTCTCTCTAAATCTGTAGCAGAATCCCATTTCACATTGAAATGCATGCCTGTTTACGAGGTGATTAAAATTTCAAAGAAAAAAGCCCAAATTGAGACGCAGGGAGATAAAAAATGTAGGGAGAAGAAAAAAAAAACAAAAACGGAGAAGAAACGAAAGTGTGTGCAATGAAAGAAAATGAGGGCAAGAAAGAAAGAGAGGAAGGAAGCAATGGAAAAATGAGACGTAGAGAGAGAGAGAGAGTGAGAGAGTGAGAGAGGAAGACAAGAAGCCGGGGGTAGAGGATGTGGGAGAAGAGGAGGAAGGAGAAATTCGGTATGCTACAGCGAGTTGACAGTTTGCTGTGGTGCAGAAAGCCAGTGGCTAACGAGAATCACACACACATCCATGCACACGTGCAATAACGCGAAACATGCAAGTGTAAGATTGCGATCTTGTATAAATGTTCACATCCTCCCACCATCACACAAGTGCAAACATGAACAGGATGGTTCCAGAATGCCCAGCTCTGTGCACAGTGATCTCTGATGTGAGCTCCCAATCAGATTCTTGCTGAGAAAACACCTATCTGTGTTACTCTTGGTCTCTCATTATGTCTTTGAAATCAATTCCGTTTCAGTCATACAGCACCAAATGTCAATTATGTCCACACACTTAAAAAAAACAACCAAACCAAGCCAATTAGAATCAAGTTTATTGTAATACAAGATCTGTAACCTGGCCTCAGTCTAGCATTTAAATTGAGTTTTATGTGTCGGATGAAATGTAGTATAGGATGAAATATTGTTGGTCGGTATATGTCAAAATCCAGTACAACTACATTTTTGCTAATTTTAATACCGTACTGTTCATAGAGATAGCTATAATCCTGTATATATTTTTTCTGACATGGAATATCTTTGTCTATCTCCATGGAAACAAACATGCTGTTATTAGGAAACAGCCAGTTGAATTATGTTACATTTCGCCTTGCTTTGAGGTACGGTGGTAACTTTTTTATAAGCTGGCACAAATAGTGAGATTTTCTGAGACACTAGCTGCAGAGTATAGAGATCTGAGAATTGGATGACAGTGTGTGTGTTGTGCAATGACAAAACAATGCTCAAGAATAAAAAAATTAAAATAAAAAAGACTGACCCTGGTTTTACGCATATCCATTTAAAGCTAACTGTGGCTACGACTTGCCATTTTAATGGAGTTGGCTTTTAAAAATCTTCCTTCTGGTCTGATTTTTCAAATTGGTGAATATTTTTGGATAAACAATGTTCCACTGTGTTCACATTTTGTTCATTAAACTGCTTTTAGTGCAAAAACAGCTAATTTGTTAGCAAACCTTTGGCTCTTTACAATGCAGGAGTCTCTATTTGTTATATTGGTTTTAATGCGTGACCACTATGGCTAATTTTCTTCTGGTTCTTCTGGTTTTCAGCTAGCAAAATGGTAAATTTACCAATGAAATGCTTTATAGATTTAATAGATAGTTGCTAACAACAAGCCAAACATATTTGTTTTATTTGTTTTATTTCCAAAATGCACAAAAACCACACATTGTTAAATCTTTTTGTGTGGTTTTTATGTAGCATTTTAAGCTTTCTATGGTGTGGTGGCTAGCACCGATGGGATCCTGGTTTGAAACCTGCATGTTACCCTCTTGAATGTGTGGGTTTTCTCCAGGTTCTTCATCTTCCTCCCACAATGGAAAAAACATGTATGTTAGGTTGAATAATGACTCTTAATTGCCCATAGGATCGAGTGGTTGTTGTTGTTGTTGTTGTTGTTGTAGTGTGTGGTTGTTTGTCTTTGTGTGTCCCTGTGATGGACTGGTGACCTGTCCAGGTTGTGCCCCGCCCTCTCGTCCAATGGAAAGGTATTCATTATGTTTCTAGATCTTTTGGGTCATAACAAATGGCTTAAACTTGTGCAACAATGGCTCTATTGTAACTCTTACAGGCTAACAAGTCTGAATCTGTCTCCAGTAAAACAAAAACAAAAACAGAACAAACAACCAAAACAGAGATGGGTGTCTCTCTTCATTTGCTGTGTGACTCCATGTCTCTCAGCCGATCCATAACAACTGTTTAGAAAAAAAAAACAACTGATGCTGCCTGCTCTACCCATATGACCTCATGGTTACCGGGGCGATGGGGATTCCTGGCACAGAGAGCAATGTGATTGGCTGAGCCCGGAAAAGAGCTCTTAAATGGGTCAAAGCAGTCAAGTGTCTCCACGGAGGAGGTGTGTGCGTTTCTTAGTGTGCGGCTGTGCATCTAGACAGACAGAGAGCAGATTTCGTCTTCCAACTGTAGATACAGCGCTGATCGGTAAAGCTTGTGTAGTTATAAAAGCATCCACCCACTCTATCCTTGAGTTTTCTTCCTCCTGTCAGGCTTCTACTGCGTGTCCTTTGTTATTTAATCAGTTTTATCTTGTTTTTCTGCATTTGCTTTCCTTACTGATGTATGAAGGCAAACCATCTGTTTGCAATGGGGCCGTGGAGGCCAACAGTGACCCCAAATGGCTGCATTACGAAATGTTACACTGGGCTTTGAAATATTGAGAGTACACATCAGAGGGATGATGCAACATGCTTCTGTATTATTGCTGTTCAGTGGGAAATAATTGTCCTTGACAGGTAATGTCATCAATGTCTGATACAACAACCCTTTTTTCATGGCAAATGTGAATAATTCCGGTATTTGGTTGCAGATGAGAAGCTGGAACCCTTTCTGTGCCAAAATGCTACAACAGTATGAACTGGATTTTTATAGAAATTCTGATTGCTTACCTCTGTCTGTCTGTTTAGTCCTTGCTTTGTTTTCTCATTTGATCTAAAAAGTTATTTTATACTGGTAAAGCATGCTGTCTTGTGCAGAATTAAAGCAGGTACCCGTATGTTTGAATACTAGGTTCAAGACCTGTGATGTGGTCTCTCAAGTCCCTTAATTCTTGACTTGTCAAAATTTATTAGGGGGTAAACTTCAGTGCTTTGCTTTATTTAGTTTCACTATGTGTCAACTTGGTTTGCATTGTATTAAGGTGGGTTTGTGTGCTTGGACATGCCGGTTCTTTCAAAAAAGCAGCACTAAACTGGGGTCAGAGCTGCAGTGTTAAAAGGGTAAGGGTGTATGAGGGGCATAGGTACCGCAATGCGGGCTTCTGCTCCGGCACATCTAAATAAGGCTTCGAGTGTGTGAGTGTGTTTGTGTGGTTGGCCTCCAACAGTGGAGCTGAGACACCCTATCCCTACTGAGAGGGCCGGCGTGAGGAGAAGTCGCCCCTGCACGACTCGCTGGAGTTGCTCTTCTTTACCGACAATCTGACTTATAAAAGTATCCTAAAGAAGTTTCATAAGCACAAAAAATCGATTCTATCGTCTTCAATTCACCAACACTTCCGCCAACATTTTCTCTTTCATGCGTGAGTAGGATGGTGTAGTGGGTTTTTACTTGAAGTTGTCAGGGTGCTGGCTGAGGGCCAGGCCCAGGGTGTCCAGGGCATGACGGTGATGCTTCTGGGCACTCAGCAGAAGGGTCAGCAGGTGGAGGGAGTGCAAGTCATCCCCGCGGAGAGATAAAGCTGCCTGCAGAGGTTCCATGGCTGCTGACACCTGAGAGATTCAAAAAGCCATTTTTTTTCTGGTTAAAACTAGGAAAAAGCTAACGGAGAACCTTAAAAGGTGTTTCTTATTTGTTAGCTCATACCTGGCGTACAATGGCCAACTGCAAAGCGAGGTACATAGAAATCTGAGCATCATAGGAGTCTAATGAACGGGCTCTGTGGAGGAATGACAGATAAAAACATGTTGTCAAAAATAGACCGCAAATGAGGGACTGAGACTTTCTAAATTGTTCGAATGTGACATAAATCGGATACTGATGAAGCTAAAGCAATGCCTCTGGCAGATTGATAATTAAATAATCCAGAAAAGAGGAAGATATTTTGAGTACACTCCGAAAAATCCTTTTTTCCACCCTTTACTGATCCAATAAGGTGAAATAAAAACATAATTTTAAGTTCTTATGTTAGTAGCTCTTACGTTCTCACTCATTTTCATCATCGTGAACACATTATCTACGAGTTTTCCGATCGTATCTGATGCATCTGTGGTGTTCTTAGACAGAAGCATAATGTACCCAGAGAACCTTGTGAGATTGATGGCAGATAGCAGTTTGCTCCCTGCAGCCGCCTCAGTGCTTTCATTAGGAGCAGCCTGCCAGGGCGCTAGTGTATGAGAACGAGGGAGTGAAAATGACAGAACACTGACAGATCCAGTGCCGCAGAGACAGGAACTGTTCACTTTTAGTGTTATTTTCTAATTGAACTATTTCTGTGTGTGTGTGTGGGGGGGGGGGGTTCTTTGCTTTGCCATTCTTTTCTTGTTTTTTTACTCGGGCATCTCTAGCACAGGGTTAGGGTTGTGGTGTGGTGGTTAGCACCATTGCTTCTGGGTTCGGGTCCCTGGGGGGAACCAGGACCTTTCTGTGTGGAGTTTGCATGTTCTCCCTGTGTCTGTGTGGGTTCTCTCCAGATTCTTTGGCTTCCTCCCACCGTCCAAAAACCTGCATGTTAGGTTGATTGGACATTCCGAATTGCCCTTAGGAGTGAGTGTGCATGGTTGGTTGTCCTTGTGTTTCCCTGCGATGGACTGGTGGACAGTCCAGGGTGTACCCTGCCTCTCGACCATGGAATACTGGGATCGGCTCCAGTCCCCTCAGGACCCCATTTGGGAATAAGCGGTTCAGAAAATGGTTGGATGAATGCCATCTTTATCATCTTAAAAAAGAGTTGTGTTAGATGACTAACAGCTAAGCAATGTGTGAATATTTGATCCTGTCAAATGTGTACTACTACAGGGTTAATGACATTCAGTTAGTATTATATTATGATATTTAATAAAAAACATTCATTCCTGTGAACACAGTGTTAAAAGCTCATTTTCTGCTGTCATTCACCTGCACAATTATTTGGTTCATCGCTGGATTCTCTGAAAAACAGACATTTACATCTGTGTGACCACATTTATCTCTCCAAATCAATCTTTCCTGGTCTCACAATTTCCAGACGTTGATCCATAATGATATTGTGATTTTACAGTTCTGTCCGTGTTAGCGTGAACACCCCTAGATCTAGATTTGCTTCCCATTTGTTGTCAGATCCCAAACTATAACATCTGTAAAAGTTCATAAAAATGTTAATTAATTAAAAAAATATTTGTGTTAGTCGATTAACGAGCGTGGCTCTTTGAGCTAAATCTTAATACCAGAATGCTAACTTGCTAGCAGTGACTTAAATCAGAGGCCGTACAAAAACTAAACCACCACACTGAGCGTTTTTTTATCTGTGGCACATGTTGACCAACTTGCTGAAGTTCCGTTGCATATGGTTGCATGTGTCCCGTGACACATACATACATTTGCATGTTTGTATGTTTCACAGGAATGCTTGGAGGACTCAAAGTGCAGCTTATGGCCTATCAAAAACTGAACTAAACTAGTAAAAAAATAAAAAATCCTAACAGTAACAAAAAACAAAGACAAACAAGGAGAAAATAAACAGGAACCTGACAACAAGGAGGCCAAGACAAATACGGGATAAACAGGGATGTGAATTGGTTTAAACCATTGTAAACTGAAAGACTGAAGACGGGAAACAGACAGAGGATCTTACAAAGAATGAAAGGACCAGGAGAGCTTATATACAGAGTAGGGTGATTAGTAAATGAAAGCAGCTGAAAACAGGGAGCACAGCTAAAGAGAGTCATTAACGACCTGAGCTTAAAAAATACCAAGGAGGCTTGGGGTGAAAATGGCGAGGAAAAGGGGAAGCAGGAGCCGATAAGGAAGAAAACGGGAGAAATAACTCAGACTGGAAAAGTCCACAAAACGAAAAATCCAGAACTCATGACAGGATCATTTTTGTGTATGAGTAAAGAAAAACATAGAATTTCAGACATGGGACTTTACGATGCTGTGACATACTTGTTCAAAGCCTGTAACGCCTTTTTGTTGAGTTCATTCCGAACTGCTTTCAGAGAAGCTGTGGAGAGAAAAAGAAAGATCTAGCTTAGTTGAATTTTTACATTTTTATATCCTACATCAATAAATAAGTAAGTAAGTAAGTAAGTAAGTAAGTAAGTAAGTAAGTAAGTAA
>JABUIW010000010.1:1728302-1739170 GCA_013363375.1 Menidia beryllina
AGTAAGTAAGTAAGTAAGTAAGTAAGTAAGTAAGTAAGTAAGTAAGTGAATAGTGAAAAACACAGAAATGTACAACAATGTGCACCCACAGACTTACTGTCAGCTAATTTAGGGTTATTGTTAGCATGTAAGTCTTTGGAATGTGGGAGGAAATTGGAGCACCTCCAGAGGACTCACACAGCCAGTGTATCACAGTTTTTTAACTAACCAACAGCAGCAAACTATTCGATATGAATTTCACCGAAATATTTGTCATAGTTCAAATAAAGCTGTTTTATATCTTTATTATAGAGAGAGACAGGGTTTTAATTGCATTCTCTGTACTAATTTCAAATGCAAGTCAGGCTTTAGAGCAACATAAACTACACTTATTGGGAAAAAATTCTAAACATCATGATCCCACACAAAAAAAAGAAACCCATCCGAAAGTATCCTCATATTTTTTCCCCCTTCTGTTTATTGAGAATGTATTACGGGTTATACATCCATTCATTTTCTTCTGGCGCTGCCACAGGGCAGGATCCCATCCAAGCTGCCTCTGGGCAAGAGGTGAAGTACACCCAGGACAGGATGCACTCCATCACAGGGCCAAACAGACAAATAATGCACACTCACACATAGGGCAAATTTCAAATAACTAACAATCTAATATACCTGGGGGGAAACCATGCATTGACAGAAAACTGCCCCAGCAACCCTCTTGCTAACCGCTGTAAGGTCTATAACATGTATGTATTCCTTACCTTCAGAGGCCTGAAGACTGAAGCAGAGTCCCAGAGCCAGGTAGGCCCTTGGCAGAAATGCGCCTGCTTCTTCCCCCATGGACACCACACTCTTGGACAGAGCCTCTGCCTCCTTCAGCTGGACACAAACAGCCATAAATGCACTATTCAGCGTTTTGTCGTCAACTTCAAAAACAATCAAATCAATGTATGATATGGAAACAATATCGCAGCAGATCTAGGGAGCAGTATTGGGTAGGCAGGTTGCTCTAGGCAAATTAGAGGGCTTACAGTCAGTTTTTAAAATTTTATTTCTATAATGTAACATCAGACTGACTCAACAATGTTGTGATCACAGCTTTGGGGAGAGAATACCATCTATTTTAGTCTTCATTGTTGCCCGATCCTTATGTGGCCAACATTATTTTTGGGGGTAGATATAGCCTTTCCTGTGGCTGAGCGGGATGGAAAAGAACTACCTTAAACTTCTTCTCGGCGCTGCTTCCAAGGGCAGGTGAGATTTCTAACAAAACGCCCACAAATCTGCATGGATCGTTAGCCCGTGACATTGGAACGGCGACGGGACTGGCGACATCCTCCTCTCTCCGTGAAAAATTAGCAGGGGATCAAAGTATTGATGGCCGAGCCCGGTGCAAGTTTAGTGCGAGAACAGATTCGTCCGAACGGATTCTGCTGAAGGACGGCGCCGAGTTTGCTGAGGGATGCGCATGTTCGCCCACACGCCCGACAGCCCACTGCCGGCACAAGCTGAGCCGAGGTGTTCTGTCACACTGTGTGAGGCATGTCTGGTGGCGGGGAGGCAGGTGGGTAGGTGGTCTGGGTAGGGGGTGGGGGGGTGGTTAAAGCCTCTGATGAGCCAGAGCAGCAGTGAGCCAACTGCTCCAACAGCCCCTCCATCTCGTTCCCCCGCTCTCTGATTTCCTTCTGGTTTCAGAGTCTACGCACAACAGACAAGCCGTTAAAACAAAGAGCTCATCCGTGCCTGTCTCGGGAGTATTATGTCTCGTTTCTTTTTCTTCTCCCGCCCTTGAACGAGGTAAAAAAGAACGGGCCCAACTTACTGAGAGGAAACCTGAAGAATTCACTGCTCACCAGACACTTTGCGGTGTACTTTGTGGGCGTTTCTACCTATGGGACTACTCAACTTCATCACAAAGCTATTGCTTGCTTTGTGAGCTGGTGGGCTGACATAAAAAAGCAAAAAATGTAGCCGGATAGATTACAGGCCAGACTGTCAAGTGGAGCCGATGGTGGATAAAGGTGGCCCATTTATGTAATGCAACTCTGCACTATGGCCATAGTGTCCCATTGTGATTAAAACTGTAAGCTCCTTAGTGTCCCTGGCCTGCCATGATCTTCAGCCACTGACAGATGTGCTCTCCCTCCACTCGGCCATCGGCTCCTCTTTTCTAATCTGACCCCTTTCTGTCTGCGTGTGTGACTCACTCTCACCCCTTTTTGCCCATTTCCCCTCTGCCTGCACGCTAAATACAGCTGTTGTTACCTTCTCCCTCTTGCCCAGATCATGAATTGGTGGAGGGTCCATGTTGGCCCAAAAGTCAGTGATGCATTATGACCTCAGTGTCGATCCCAAAATACAACTTAAACAATGACTGTCAAGTACAGAGAGCACACCTTTCACCTTCCAAAATTCCCTCTAATTCCATTAGGAGGATATTTTCACACAGCTTTTTAAACCAAACTATACATTCATATTAAAAAAATGATCAATTTTTTGTAATGTCAATAGATTTGAATACAAGCCTTTAAGATATTAAAAATGAGCCTCAGATTTTAATGCACTTTTTTTTCATCTCACGGCCGAATAGCTGTAACACTAATTATGACACCAGCGAAAGCATGGTGAGAGGACTTTGTTTACTTAACCGATCCGTGACAAAGTGAGGTCGCGATTTGACACGGAGTTGGCAGCTCGTGACATTTTCCAGAGCTGATGAGTCCACCGACTTGTCAAACAGTCTGGTAACTGATTCCAAGCACATACACGTGCACAAAGGACAGTTACACCCCCCTAAAAAACTACATTGATTTACCTCCATTGCTTATTATCTATCAAAAGCGGTAAAATGCAACTGACAAGAGCTGGAAATCTAAACTTGAATGCGCCATACGGTTTGCCAATGGAATGAACACACAAGAAACTGACATTTATTGGTAAATCAATGAAAATCTCTTTCTAAATCAATTTCCTTTTAAAGGTAAAAGCCTCTCTGATGGATTTAAAAAAGAAAATGTAGAACAACTGAGAGGAATTCAAGGCTCCCCGACCTTTTTAACAATCGGGAGCCTATCACTCATAAAACTCGACGGTTAATCAGCCTCAACATCTGGAGTACCAACAGGTGAAATGGCGCTCTCCTACAGCTGTAGCCTCGCTCAGAGGGAAAACAGAGTATTGTATTTTGGAAATCCTTAAAGTAAATGATAGAGGTGTTAAACAGCTGACATCTGTTAGACCTCCGATACACTCTCCTGATAACCCACAGGGCCCATAGTGTCTATTGCTGACGTCCTAGTACCATACATTCCGGGGTACCTTAGTCCAGCGGGCATAATGTAGGTATACTTATTGACACGGACAGTGTCAAACCAACAGATTTAAAAGCCAGAGAATCACTGACACTGACTACCATTGGCAGCCTTATCCCCAGAACAGCTTGGTTGAAGTCGGCAGTGGACAGTATCCACTAACAGTGTTCCCAGCTCGGATAAACAGCGAAGCAGCAACCAATTGTGTACGGGCCGCATAAATGTCCCGATTGATTGAGGTACAAACTATTACGGGAACTTTCCGGCGTGTTGCTGGTTAAGGAAGGTAAAAAAGGTGCGAGCAGTCAGTTGAGACTCCGACTATGCACTGAAAAAAATTCTCGGCGCCTGGCACGACGGGACATTTTGAGAGGGTCCTTCGAGTTCAAGGTCTCAACAGCACTTGGAAGGACAACAACATTGTAGGAGGTCTTGAAAATAATGAGTTGGGAGCACTTCAAGCCAAGAATGTGTCCTCCTTTTCTTTTACATGTTTTAAGTTGAAGGGGTTTAGGGGTGTCGCAAACGTGGACATAAATATCCCTTCTATTGTTCAGCTGTAGGAGTCATTTCAAGGCTTTTTATTTCAACATTGGAACACTTAAATAAATCCCTTTTTGGGTGCAAATCTCCTCGTCTCTATAGTCTTTGTCTGATCTTTGAACAGAATTGTTAGACAGACTGATGAACTCCACAAGAGAACCTAAAAAGACAAGGAAAGAGGCACCAACTGGACTGGCTTGTCCCAAATAAATTCAAGTAACAGCTTGAGTGATCATAAGCCATCTAATATCAATCTAAAATGAGAAAACAAAACAAATGTGTTAATTTCAGTCAAGTTATTTTCCCAATGCACTTGGTGTGAGTGTGTGTATTCACCCAGTGAAGACGACCAATGCAGATTTTAGCAGCCAGCATGGGCAATGAGGGGTCCTCAGGTCTCATCCTGGCACACTCTTTGAATACAGACACAGCCCCAACCCACTGGAAAACACAATCACGTACACACAAAAACACACAGAGGGGAAATGTCAGTTACCAATTGTGATTCACGTGAACACAGCAGGCCCGGACGACATGGACCGGATTTAAGTGAGCGTATTAAACACACATCAACTGTCCTTACACAGCCCTAATAGACCCATTTAGCCGTGCGGTCGCTTACAACATGTAGGTCAATCATTAATGGACCACATGCGCACACGCATGTGCTCACACACACCGACATACACACGCCGGCTGGCCCTAAATAGAAGCGGATCTGACGACACCGAGGCGGACCCCCCTCTCCTTCTAGGGTACAGACTATTTCAAGAGATCTCCATTGATCTGCAGTGTCACTTCATCCTGCAGCTCAGATAGATCTTTCTTACACACACATTTGCACGGCTAGTACGGAAACGCACACTGAAGGAACAAAAAAAAAACTAGGAGATATCTGTGAGATCTTCCAACTGCTTGAGAGGACAAAAAAGACTTTTGGTTGTGTTTCGTTTTATGTTGCCATGTATGTACGGGGCAGCTCACACAAATTGATCGTAGATTTAACAAATGGTTTAGATTAGAAGGGCCAAAAGATGCACTTTTACTGTCCGTTTTTGGCAGTCGTCAGGGTAGCGTGAGATCTAGTTGCAGCCTCTTTATCTCTAACCAGACACAGCTATTCGCTGCACGTGTGGACACCGGGGTGAAGAAGGCCCGTAGAGGCGTACAGGACAGAGGCATGGCAGGAGAAGGATGACTCCTCTGAGGGGCGTGGCGTGCTGTGTATGTGAGACCCCCGGTGCTGTTATATAAGGAAAAATGAGCTCACCTTCCCGGCCGCCATGAGTGACAGGCCCAGCTGGTGCCAGAGGTGGAACTCGTTGAATGAGAACTTCATGGCTCGCTCCAGACACTGAGAGCAGAGAACGCAGACACAAACATGCTTTCGGTTATGCAACTTTGTACAAAGAGGACGCCCAAAGAGAGCCTGGGGCGGCAGCGTGTGGGGGGTATTTCTGGGCGCCGCAATTCGAGTGTAGAAGAAACATCTACAGCTTCTTCTTTCCAGAGTATTTCAGCTGAACGGCCACCGTTCTTGGTCGAATCTTTCTTGCTTGAAATTGCCTGTCAGTCACCAGTCACCACCCACTCTGTGCTGGTTCTGTACATAACGACGTGATTGATATGTGTGTGGGGGGGCTGCTCAGTCAGATATTGTCAGTCATGCTGCAGCCAGCTCAGCTGAAGCAGGAAAAAGACCTACCTGCTATAATGACTGCGGACTACGCTTTCACTGCAAATACCACTGGTCATGTGACACGCAGACAAAGAAACCCATGCTGTGTGGAGCCATACAGCTCAGTGGGCTCTAATTCAATATCATAATGTGGACCATGGAACCAGTTGTTAATCCTGATCGAGCTGTAGATCTTTTATGAATAAACAACGGAACTGAGTTTTTATAATTCGATTGCTTCGGGGGCGACTGGTGGTCTTCGCCGATACATGGTGGTGCTTGCCATTCTTAATACTGCTTGACGTGGCACCAAACCATCATAAATCTCTATTTAAGCTCCGGACTGCACTTAAGTCCTAAATAATACAGTACAATTGAACTGCGCTGAAATTCATGGAATACTATAATCTCCTATATGTATGGAAATTCTCACTAATACATTTCTGACAAAAAACTTTAAAGCCACTAATTTCCATATAGGAAATCTTTTACCTTTACTTAGTTTATTCATAACGACTTGTTTCATAATTCAATTTCATTGACAAAATCAGCCCTCAGTGCTGGGGATTTCTGCTTTAAATCTGCCGAACACCCACAGCAAGGCAAAAATGAAATTGCCTGTATTTTTTTACACAGAAGATTAGCGAAACAAATGCTGGCCGCCGATGGGGTGGGGCTACAGAGGCCTTTTGCACAATGGCGTGAGAAACCGCTTAAATGAGAAAAAGCGAGCGCAGGCTGTGAGAGATAATGAGCAGGTGCTGGCTGCCACGGTTTGGCCCAGCCCAGCAACTTGGCCACTAGCTGCAGAGGCTAGGCCTGCGTTGTCGAGCGGACGCTGGCTGCTGCGTGCCAGGGCTCCAGCAAGCTGACACTGACCGCTGGAAGCCATGACTCGACCCAGCTGAGTAAGCAAATACCAGTTGCGGGGACGGGGGCCTGACCAGACGAACCGGACGGTGTTTGCTATCTCCCAAAACCTTGGGGCAAGCAACCAGGTAGCAATGAGCAGATGCTTGCTGCGAACTGGTGAGAGGGGCAGCTTTCTAATAGAAGGGAGAGGCCATTAGTCACCATTCCTTAAATAAGGAAAAAGGTAAAGAGCATGAAATGCTGAACATTTTAAGACAATTAAAAGGTATAATCTTAGCAAAAACTTTAAAATGTACAGTTATGCTGAACATGTGATTTTGTCCAGGAATTAACTACTGCACAAACAGGAGTTATTACTAAAGACTTAAAGACTTAATTGGAATAATAGTGATTTGTGTATACTGGACCCACATTGCTCACAATCATAAAGTCCCTTTTAAAATCAACGGGGGAGAAAGTACACATTCCTAATGATGTGCAGAAAGGGTCTGCAGAAACCTGTGCTTGGCAAAGTAAATCAATATCTTCCATTAATCCTAGAAAAAGAAAATGGTTTCTGTTTTTGTTGGCCTCCCTCTGCAGAAACTACAGAAGCCCTTCTGGTGAAATGTTAAATTCCTCCGTGTACAAGAGCTATTTTTACACTCTGTAAAATGTGTGTCACGGTCCACATCGGCACCGGACTCAGAGCGAACCTAGAAAAGAGACGAAACAGCTGTAAAAATGTCAAATACTGCCTGAATAATAGTTTGGTTTTTAATTTACTGTTCAAAGCAAATCTGTTCTTGTGGAATTGTTGATGACGTTTTGCTTTGTTGACCGCTTAAATTAAGACTTTTCCCATACTGGCCTCAAACATTATTCATTAAACAGTTCCTAGCACGTTTTGGAAAATCAACCTGATAAAAAAAACAGAACTGTGTGATGTCACTTTGATATTTAATGTCACATGGTAAGTTTAAACTTGTATCTTCTATGAATTTATCAGCATTAGAGCAGGTATAGAATCACTCAACTTGAATCTTATTCCGGTCATCAAAGACGTCTCGTTTCATATAAATGGCCCATGCTCGCCTCACATATCGGCTAATCCATCCAGCAGTGTAGGAGGAATTACCTCAGCGTGTGTGTGTGTGTGTGTGTGTGCGTGTGGTCTGCTTTACAAAATGACTGATGCTATCTATGAATCAGTCAGACGGGTGGACAAACCTAATTTGAGACAACCTCTCCAATCTCCGCCTCTCCGACTTCCCACATCTGGGTAGAGGTCGTACAACGGATCTTGTAAAAACAAAGGTGGGAAAACTGAAGGGGGAATTCTGGGCGAAAGAGGGCGAAAAAGAACAGAAAGAGACGGACAGTGTGGGGGGATGCTGAGAGATGAGGAAAAGACAGAGAGGCAAAGAGGAAAAGACACATAATCCCTGCGCTCAAAGTGATAAGGACATTCATTAAAAAGTTTGGCAAAGGCAAAGCTCTCACAAGCACTTCTCATCCCCCAGTCTTGCCCCCACCCACACCCGACGCCCCGCCCGGCCCAGACCTCCAGCATGCTGTGTGCTTATAGGTGTGTGTGTGTGACATGACACACCTCAGACAGCATGGCGTACTGCCCCCTCCTGGCCATGCCGATGGTGAGCAGGTCATAAACGGAGGTGGCGTCCTGCAGGCTGGACTGCCGGGCCTCGGCCTGGTCTGGCAGGCGACTGATCACCGCCTCCCCGCTGGCCTGGAAGGACACACGGAATAAAAAATGGAAGAAGGAAACCAGGAAGATGAAGGAAGGTGTGACGACACGGGAAGGTATGGCCGGTTTAACGGGCTTCTCCAGTAAATATGCTGGATCACTCTGAGCATCAGTGGTTTAGAGATAGAAAAAGCTGAGAGGGGAGAGTGTGTGTGCACGTGTGTGTGTGTGTGTGTGTGTGTTTCTCACCATGGGCTCCGTGATGAGCAGCAGCAACACGGCTTCCTCTACCACGTCCTGTGGACAGAAGCAACTGCCGGTGGCGCAGAACAAACAGAACACAGGACAAAACAGGAAGTTTATCCCCGTCGCATACACCCGTGTGCACGCATAAATGATAGTTCAAAGGTGAACTGTCAGGAGGGTCTGGTTTCTGTCTCACCTGCGGCGCTGTAACACAACCCTGACCACCCTGGATGTATCACAATACAGCCCCATCTCAGATGTCTCACACACACACACACACTACCAGTCATCGACTTCCCAATCCCCTTTCCCTCTCTGGACAGCTTTATGTCATATCAAAGGACACGCCAATCAAGACGGAGCGATAGCCTTTTGAAAAAAAAAAGAGGAGTGAGTGATAACAAAAGCCATGAACAATACTGACACACAGCTTTTCCTCGGGGGTGATTTCTGCTGCTCCTCCACTCCTTTCTAATCTCAGACATGGATTTAGATCTTCACTTATGATAGTGTGGGCAGGATTAGTCATGTGGCGGTGACTAAGTATGGCTCGCAGGGGGCTGAGCAACCGGTGCAGGATCCCCACAACCAGCCAGAACGCAGCAACGCAACCATGATGCAGTTTAGTGCGCCCATCAGACAACCGGTGGGGTCCTCTAGGGCCGAGAAGATTTTTGTGTCATATCATTCCTCGCGCTATCTTAAGCTTCCCCAAATCTGCTATATTATGTCATGCTTTCCTGCTGCGTTATGTAAAAATATGTGATTAATACTCTTTCCCACAATAGAACGGAGTTCTCAGGAGTCATCTGCCTTCATTACTCATACGCCGGCTTTATACAGAGTCTGGAAGTGTCGACCGTGTGCCGCATTCTCGTTCTGGCGTCGAAACTGAGCTGATTATCAGCGGGCTGAGCTTCGGCAAAGTGCCTGTCCCGTCACCTCAACCTTTAACAGGCTTAAAGCTCAGACGCGGTGACATCTAGTGGCATTTCGGGTGCTTTCTGCAGGACGGGGCCGAACAACAAGTGCAGCTAAATGAAGAACTGGGGTTTCAACCTCACAGGTCTGCCTCTACCGACCAGCCAGGTTTGTGATTACATCCATCCCTGTACAGGATAGGTACATTTCATATAGCCACAATACTTGAGAGTGCTTTATATTTATATGTTATAAACATAAAGGATTTACATACAACCCAAACCTGTCAGATCTGTTTCAAATTCAGTTTAAGATCAATTTCAGAAACTAATGTGTGCACAATCTTGGTGCCAAATACAAAAAAATGACCTCAGACTTTATCCAGTGGAACTGTTTTCATGAGAACTGAGTTTACAGTATACCATAAAGAAGACCACTGGGTTCGGACAACCACTGAGGGTTGTGATACAACAAGAACGTGGTTCTCTGTTTCTGTTGAGGGAATTTGTAACCAGGTGTTTCTATGTTACAGGGTCAAGACAGGTTAAATCTTACAACAGAAATCTAACACCTACAAGGAATTATTATTGTATTATCCAAACCCTGAACCATACTGGAATAGGTTAATCAGTTTAGATGAGTATTATCACACAGTGGAGAAAATAAAAATGGAAAACAACTGAACACGGATGTACGTGGAATTTAACTACTTAAAAGGAGTTTTTCTTTTTACCTAAGTGTCTCAAGCTGACTACTACGCTCTTTTTTCTCACAGTTTCTTACACTCTGTGCCAAAAGCCAATATATTGACAGGAAGATCCCGGACAAACGTGGCGCTTGTGAACTTGGACAGGATCACCTTAAAGCACAAGTTTGATAAAGACAATGGACTCCCAGACATTATTGCTTGATTAATTATTTATAGTTGATATAATCAAGTAACAAAACCCTAATCATGGGACTCATTAACCTCCTAAATGTTCAGCTTGGAGAAAGCGATTTAACTTAGGGCACTTGCACCTGAAGAGACCGGATGAGACATTTAATCGGATTAAGGCCCATTGAAACCTAAACTGACTCAACAAACAAAGATGGTGGAGTGAGGATGGTACGAACCAGTCTGTGCTGTAACGTTGTGGTGGTTTAACGGTGGGGTATATGGCATCTTTGGAGGCGGCCGCTCCCTCTCGGTGGAGCCAGACTGAGGGCGGGGGGCCCAGTGGGGGCCAGTAGCTGTCCTCACTCACAGAGCTCAGCAGCACCTGTGCTAGCTTCCTCGCTGCAGACTGGGACGCAAACACAACAGGCAAAAATGCTCGATGAAACCTGGATTAGTCGTGGCCAGACCAACGCGAAGCTGAGCGGCTCGGTAAAACTGTGTTGGGGAACTCACCTTCCTGAAGCTCTGAGACCCCCGAGACTCCACCACCCGGAGGACTCTGCGCAGCTGGTGGGCACCCTGCGCAAGATGACTAACACACACAGTACAAGCACGTCACTGGGATGCACTGGTTGCGAAGCTTAGACAAAAAATTATTTATACACAAGCAGAGGTTAACAGACTTTTAAAAAACTGGAGAAGAGATGATAATTAGATAAATGAATACTTAAATCTCTGCTAATGCTT
>JABUIW010000010.1:1739570-1758260 GCA_013363375.1 Menidia beryllina
ATATACACACATCTGTACACACATAATCACATCCTTTTTAAAAGTTAATCCGATTAGTCCCCAATGGCAGTTGATCCGTTACTATGAATCAGCTCTATATATAAATATATTAAGAAAATGTCATTTAGATATATGAAAATATGTGTAAATGGTTTTAATTAGGTTTAAGTTAGAGTTTTGTTGTTTGTATGTTTAAACTGATTCATTTCTATGGGTGTATTTCCTCTGTTACTCAGTTACTCTAGAGGAGATTTGCTTATTTTAGATTTTAGATCTATTTGTCAAAGCACAACACTGACACCTGCTGGCCTGAAATTAAAATGCATCTTCATTCCATCCAGATCAAGTTGTGGTCAAAGGATATTCTTTCTTCTCTCTTGAGTTATTGTCCTCGTCTTCAGCCTCAAAAAGGACTGAGCTCACAGCTCCCTTTATTTGTCAGGGTAAGACACACCAGAAGGATGAATACGTTGCATGGGCAATGGGTGTGTGTGCGTTTGACATAGTTACCCTCTCTGAAGCAGACAGAGGTAAGCGCTTTGCAGGGCCGCCTGCAGGAAGTAGCCCAGGTCCAAATCCATAGGTGAATGCAGGACGCTGGCTTTGGCTGTCTTGGCATGGGGTGTCATTACTACCTGAAAACGAAGTGACAAAGCCTTTTTTTAGGATACTAGTTTACAAAAAGTCCCACATTTTACAATAATATTCAAATTCCTTATAACAGAAAGGCACAGATTACAACCACTTTTATCTGAATAGTACCTGTGACCCTCCATTCCAACCCCATTAAATATAAATAATCTCTTCTTATTGCTGCTAGATACCTTACATGTATGAACAGTCACCTTATCGAGCTCCTGTAGGTAGGACAGAGCCGCGTCACAAGCCCTGAGGAAACAGGACAGACTCTCCTCCTCTCTCTCTAGAAGACGAATGCGAGACACCGTGGACAGTGTCTGGTGGTCTAACGACAGGCCTGAAATGTGAGGATCACATCACCTGTTATCACTCTGAGCTTTATCCTGCAAGAAAAGTGGAAGGCAGTGAAATTAAAAGCTACAGAGGAGCTTTGTTTTGGGTTTTTGAATATGTGTCTTCAGGTAGGTTGCAGTCAGTTTAAAGGGGGGAAAACATTTTTAACTGTGGCAGGATAACAAAAAAGCTCTTTATGGGCGCAAGATATTCACAACTACATCGCGTCCAAAGCTAAATAAAAGGTTTGGTATGACCCTAAAGATAACAACACATTTCAGTGTCCATTTTTTTTCTTATTTGCTTAGAGCTCGTGGGACATTTTAGCTTTGGCTCCTGTTTTTCTCATGGTTATTTTAGCTTGGGTGCATCTCCGTTAGAAAATAAATATGCATCTATTTGGATCTCACTTCCTCACCACACAGCTTCAAAAATTCGACAAAAAAAACAACCAAGAGGGGAATAAACATCCACACACGTTCTGCGGGCTCAGTCTGTAGATACCCTGTAGCAGTTCTACCAACACTGTCTGGCTACCAAAACCTTTCGGTAACCTCGGTCCTGACTGTAATGGCTTGGCACTTATCGAACATAATTATGGCCTCCAATTCCAAAATGGTTGGGATGTTGTCTTGAATAAAAACAGAATGCAGTGATTTCAAATCTCATGAATCAATGTCCATCCATCCATCCATTTTCTGAACCGCTTATTCCCTAATAGGGTCGCAGGGGGGACTGGAGCCCATCCCAGTAGTCAATGGGCGAGAGGCGGGGTACAGTCCAGTCCATCACAGGGCCACACAGAGACACACAAGGACAAAGAAACATGCACACTCACACTCACTTCTAAGGGCAAATTGGAATGTCCAATCAACCTAACATGCAGGTTTGTAGACTGTGGGAGGAAGCCGGAGAACCCGGAGAGAACCCACGCAGACACAGGGAGAACATGCAAACTCCAAATAGAAAGGTCCTGGTTCCCTCGGGGACTCAAACCCAGAACCTTCTTACTGTGAGGTGATGGTGCTAATATATATGTATGTATATATATATATATATATATATATATATATATATATATATATATTCACAAAAGTAATATCAAAAGTGACTCATTTGGCTATTTTATTAAGAAGCTCATCCTGAATTCGGTGGCTGCCACAGTGCTCATAAAAGCTGTGACATTTTATCACTGTGTGGCATCTTCTCTCCTTTTAATAACAGAATATCTGTGAGCAATGCGGTTAGACTCTTGTGTGTTATAACATTTTAGCTGCTCAAAAGTCTCAGGTAAAAGCAACATTTTGCACTATGTATGGTCATTCATATTTTCTTAAACGTGATTTTTTTCATGGTACAGTGAACCGCATTCACAGAGAAAGATTTAAGGAGATGCTCTATTGATTTTCAGGAATAACAATCCCTTGTTTAATTGCAGGGCAGCTAGAGCACTGTGAATGTCTCCTGACTCTCCAAATCTTTTTCAGATATGTATTATTGATCATTTTAAATCTTTGCAACTTTAGTTTGAGGAAGAAAATGCTGAATTTGTTCCACAATTTAGTCTTTTTAAGATCCCTGCGCTACAGCCCATTTCTACTGTTGAGGGAATTTGAATCTTTAAGGTCCTCTTTTTATACCCTGTCACTGACCTTTTGCTAGTTAACCTCAGTCTTCACAACTTGATCCTTGAACTGTTTCCTGTTAACACCACTTAGTTTTCCAACATTTCCCCAACCCCATTACCACCTAAACGCTAACATGCCACTCTTTCACAGATTGATATGTTTTCTGTTGTATATAAAATTCCGGTTTATGAGGCTTGCAAAGCCTTTTTTTTATTACCATTTCAACATTTTTACAATCAGAGTTGAACTTTTCATGCCTTTCCTTAATGAAAGAAGGTGTATATTTCTTCCTTTTTTATTATGTTTTCATAGGCCGATGGGGCTATTGATATAGGAAAACAAGGGAAACAAATAATAAGAGGGATCAGGAACTTTCCAAGACTGCAGGAAGCCTATGGCAAGGCACAGCCTCAGGCCTGACGCCAGGCCAAATCAAATAAGCAGACAGCTGCCAATTGTCAAGACATCATCATCCTAGCATCCACATCTGACTTGATTCCCACAGCAATAAGCTATAGATCACACAGAAAAGCATGCAAGGGAAACTTTCTGGCCCCCTCAGGATCAGATTTGTTTTCTCAAATCGCCATAAAACTCCACCGTAAATATCATTCAGAGGGAATCAAAACAAACAAAGGAGATCGAAACCGGGCCATTATAGCTGCTCAATTCTCTTATGATTCATCAGGATGAGGTCATGTCCGATTATCGGGAAACAGGGAGTGTAACAACATAATGATGATGATGATGATGATGAGTGAAACAAAATTATCCACCGTTTGAGTGTGAGGCTCTGGAAATGTGATGGCCTTTAATGATGCCTCTGTTCACTCTGATGATGATAAAATGTATATTCTAGCATGAATCCACAGTTCTTTCTGTTTACTTTTTTACTTGTATTTGAACTTAAACATGTGAGCGTGCATATTTTTCTTACTATTTATGCTTCCTGCTTGAACCATGACCCAAAATAACTGGGTCATAAATGTGTTTCTGTTGAGACACTGGTGGCATAACAAAACAAACAAAAACTATTCCAAAAAATGTTTTTAGCTTTGACTTATCCCATCTTTTTCCACATGAGACTAGCAGGCCGCCGGCAAGAAAACACAGCAGGTCTCCGTCATGTGAACGACAACAGAGGCTATAATTTCCCGTTTCCCATTTGACATTAATAGTATCATCCACAAGCTGGGGTTAAGACTTTGGTAAAAAAACATTAGGCGGCCGGTGACATAATCTGCCCAATCAAGCTGATGTTTTCCAGCCATGTTCCATTTATTACAACAGACTGGATTTCATCAGCCTACCATCTCCTTTCCACCGCTCCTTCCCCATACAAGGCCATTTGGATGTTAGGGCTGCGACGCCTCCCGCCGAGGCCTTTAGAAGCTGTTTTTACCTTAAGATGACATATTGTTGCTAAACATAATTTGGTTGTAGTTTGGCTTGTCAGCACCAAACAGCTGCCTGCTCTAGAAATGTATGGATAAAATGATTAAGCTCCCACATTAAATGAGTAATTTTGATGTGTATTAAGTGAACAGGCTACTCACACATAGTGGTCATACATACTGTTAAGGAGTTTCTGGAAACAAAAGGTAATAAAGTTGCTTTTTTACCCGTATCTCATGCCTCTTGACTGTCTCCGTGACACTGCTGTCACAGTCCTATTTGTTTCTGTGTGTGCACAAGCCTAAACCTAAGCCTAAACCTAACCCTAACCACAAAAATTAAGATATTTTTTAGAAAATACCCTTTTTCGCTCATTGTTTGGTCAGATATCAATACGACAGTGACCTTTACTGCCTGGAAAATCAAATTAAAAAGCATTTACATTTCAAATAACCATTACTGTTCTCATTTATTGGCTCAGAAAAATGTTATTGAATCTAAATTAAACTATTGGCATCCTTTCAAGTTCAAATGCTCTCACTTTTTGTCTGAAATGCTTCCTAGTCTCTGTCTCTTCAAAGGCCAGTATGCATGGAACTAGATGTGGTCGTCTTTATTTTGAACTTAACAGATCTCAAAATAAAGAAAATCATATGTAAGATATGATAGTTTCATATGTTATATTAGGAAAAAACAACTAAGTATAATATTTGAGTCTTCCCAAAAGCATGTTGATAAAATCTAAAATAAGTCGAGTTCCTCCTGATGTGACATATCAATTTTGCTCCTCCGTGATATCTTCCTCTGCCTGCCTCATGTTTCCTACCCTTAAGCTTTTTGTTTTCATTGTGTGGTGTGCTCATGTACCACAACCTCCTTTTGACAGAGCAGAGTTCTAGGTTTTCCTTCGTTGAATAATGGACCTGCTTCTGAAAAGACTTGGACAAAAGAGGAATATGATCTGTAAAGGTTGGATATTATCTAGATATAAAGATTAATGAGCTATTTTTAGGCTCTAAGTAGGTTTCACTGTTTGTCTTATTCTAGTATAGTTTGTTTTCAAGCAGGAACCCACTGCTGTAATATAACATAAAGAGGGACTTCTAAGGTTGCAAGACTTTCCAAAGTTAGGTATGACATTTTTCTACAGAAGCTTCACAAACAACTGGAACGATGCGGTCCATCAGTCCAGTTATTGATGCGGTTTACACTAAAGAAATTGGAGGAAAAATGTATGAATTGTCATTTAAGGGTTCCATAAACCATTGCAAGAATATTTTTAGCCCATCTGACATATTTTTTTGGTTTGATGTTTCAGTGCCATTAGGATCTCACCGCTTATTCCACCTGGAATAAGCAAATGTTAGCAAGAAACCGAGGATAGATACCTTTAATAACGAAAGCCTCGGCCACTAGGCGAAGGTGGTAGGTGGGCTGGTCATCCTGCGTCAGCTCCTCCAGTCCAAAGCGTGCGCACATTCCCTGAGCATCCCGGTAGCGGCCCTGCACGTAGTGCACCTTGGCCATCAGCAGCAGGGCCTCGTTCAAGTATCTGGGCTGGGAAACAGAAATCAAGGGGTTGATGTGATAGGATATGACCTGGAGAATAAGACGATAGTTTTCCATATCTGCTGTAATGTATTAAAAGAAATGCCCTTTTCAGGGCATGTCCAGCACAAGGAATGGAGACCCAGATTAAACTGACCGCGAGACGGCCTCGACTCAGGATCGTGTTGATGTAGCCTTTGGCTTTGGAAAGTCTTGGCTGGGTCTTGTCCATCAAAGGTGTGCAGCTCCGTAAAAGCTCCGTGTTTTCAAGCAAGCACTCCTCCAGCAGGGCCTCGGCCATCAGCAGCGTCCCGTAATCATCTAGGGATTGGGATTGAAAAAAACTCTAAATGAACTTGGACTGTGCTTGAGTAAGTCTGGGTTTAGGATCGCGAGTCATTTGCATCTGGAGCCAAAGCAAAACTCGCTCCGCCCGTTTAGAACAGCACCGACTCAGGGAGAGCGGTTTAAAGAGTTAAGAAGGTACGGATTCCATTTCCCCTCATAGTTTTCTTACTTTGCTTTAAAGAGTGTAAGCACACGATAAGTATCCCCTCCAACTACACCTAATCAAGATATTAAAGTTTACACAAATGTAAAAGCAACTTCGCTCTCCCCGGGTTTTACATCTACTCTGTGGTGTCTACATAAACACACACAATCACGAATAAAGATTTCCTGTTTAGCCTATTCAGTCTGTGTGTGTGTGTTCTGATGCCAACTCTTTGAGCTGTGTTTAGGCCCTGATAAACTTGACATATTTGCTAGTCCACTATCAGGACAGCCAAGGCTAAACCTACCTCCAAGAGGAGGGTGGGGGATAGGCGGCGGGACATGTTTTAGCCTATGACCGCAGTCAGAGCTATTTAATGATTACAGACAAGCTGGAGCCTTAAATGTGGAAATATTCAGTGTTGCAATAAAGTTACTCTGGGTTTGCAGAGGGAAGACTTTATATTTTTCTTTCATTCAGTTCCTATGGTGTGTTTGAAAAGAAAACACTCAAGGTCAGTTTTTTGGCTCAGATAAAGAAGTGCTTGTAAACAATCCCTTTGGATCATTACTGGGATGAACACAGAAACTGAACTTATTCATTGTAATCTTACAATGTTCCAGCTTATTTGTACAACTCGACTTTCTACTCCTCACATAAAAGCATATGCTCACCTTTACTGATCAACTTCTACTAATCTACAAATCTGGCAATATTTAAAATCTGATTTATCACTGTATATTTAGGGGCAGTGTATTTTACATGTGCTTTTCAAACAGTGCTCCACAACTTTGCCATATAAACCATGCTCCTTTGACTACATCCATGTTATTGAGGTGGTAGTATAGCTGCCATCTTTAACACCTTTAGTGCAACCGTCTTAGTTGAAAAATATGTCTTCAAATATAGTTAATTGATAACCAATTGTAATATCTATGGCCAGTATGTAGGCTAATGTGTGAGTGGCAGAAACACATGTTAGCCATGATCAACCAAAAGTTAGCATATAGCAAATGAAATAGCCAATTTGCTATTGGCAAGCTAGCTAATTAGCTAAAACCAGTTTACATAGTATGCAACTGCTGTTTGCTATAGTTAGCTAGCTAGCCAATACCAAAAATAGCCAACTTTCTATTGGTTAGCCGGCTAATTAGCCACAACTAGTTAACAATGTAGGCAACAATGGCCGGAAACATTCTGCGTTGACATATTGACAGGAATTGCTATTCTGTTAGCCTACAGGAAATTAAATGATTCATGCTTCATTTAATGAGATTAAACCTAAATTCAATCTCAATTTTGTTTTTAAACTGGTTGTTTACTTTATTGAAAAATATTATTTAAAACTTTTTAAAACACTTTTCCCCATCCCCATTTGAAGTCTCTCAGATAAATTATTGGACATATCAACTTACATCTACAGTTCCTGGTCTGTCCAGCTATGGTGAAATATGGCTGCTTTTAGCAATCGTACAGTCCAGTGTGGGTGGACATTTATTGCTGTAACTGCCACGTAGTTACATAGTTCCTCTATCTCTAATCCTAAACTATCTTCTTGTGTACTACGTACACCCGTCGTCAGATCAGCTAATGCAAACCATGCATGTGCAGTAATATCACATTAATTTAACACTCGAGAGCATGTGCAGGCAGGTAGAAACTGCTGGTCTGCAGTTATAAGCACAATAACAGCAGACTGGAGCCATTAGATCACTTGAACCCATATTTACTCAGTGAAGGTAAAGGCTGGAGGCAGGTGCATTAGCGAGTTGACAAAGTAATGCTTTATGAGGCAGAGATTGATACATGTGTTTGCATTTCTTTTTTCTTGCATTTATCGTTTGAACTCCTCGCAAAAGTAGAGGAAATTTGGAGTCTGTTAGTAAAAAAGGCATTATATATTCCATTCTATTGGTTTCACAGATCATGACACAACAATAAATGTTCTTATTCTTACAGTGTTTCAAAATTCAGAGACCATAGCCTCCTATGAACAACAAGCAATGACATTTTTACACCATGTCGTTGTACATTTACCAAATCCTAAACTAAAACTCTGTTAACTGTTGGCAGCTACTCAAAGAGATTTTAAGAAATTGTGTCAAGTTCTTATAGAAACTGTCAAAAATGGGGCGCAATAGGAATACATTTCTGTCCCCTGAGGTACTTTCTCGACTCATGTATAGTGTATGATACCCCACAGTTGGAACCAGAGGCACGTATTTATACTTTTAGAGGCCTAGAAAGGTAAAATTCTGTTCCCAAGCGGTAAATGGACAAAAGAACAAGGGTACAATAGCAGAACATTCTGTCACCACCCCAATGACGAGTGTTGGACCTCTAGAGGTACGATTTGTTCAGTGTTACTTTAGTTAATTGAGGACTGGTTGACAATAGTTTATGCCATAGACAAATCTTTCAAAATGTCAACCACGTAGAGGTCTGGGTTGTCATTGGTGCTTTGCGACACATTAATTCTGTAAGCGTCTGACAGATGGCCTCACGTTTAACTATGGTTAACTATTGTGAACAGAGAAGTTTATGGATAACTCATTATGGTTAGTGACTTTTTCTGTCCTGTTGTTACAAAGCAAGCCCAAACCATTCGCCCTATACCAACACAGCTAAAAGTTATGATGATTTTGTATGCTAATGTGCATGATATTTGTTGTCTCCAATCCTGGTGGTGTGTGTTATAGCCAAACCTCTCAACTTTAGTCTTATCTCTCCAAAATACGTTGCACTAAACGTCTTGTGGGGTTGGGTTTTTTTTTTTTTGATTAAGTTATGCAAACATAAAATGTGGTCCCACGTTTCTTCTAGAAAGAACGGAAAGGACTGTTAACATTTCACATGCTAACTGAGGCCTGCCGAGTCTGAGGTGGCTGGAACCGAGGGGTTTCTCACAGTTTCTGTAAACCCCGTGCCGTCTGACCATTGGGATGAAAGGGACATCAACTCTTTAGAGAACTGTCTTGAATGGTTCCCACTTGTGCCTAACTTTGACTGGGTGGAACGATGGAGACATAATAGTTTGGAAATGGTCTCATGAACCTTCCCAAATGGATAGACAACAAAAACTTCTCTGGTGTCTATGGTCTGTGGAATTTGACACACACCTGAGGGCTCCTGGCCAGCAAGGTGGCAAGGTTCTCACTTTTTTTTTTTTATGGCGATCAGTTATCCAAATTAATATGACTAACAAATTTCTGGCTGCAGGTTACACACACAGAAATCTAATTAGAAGCTTTACGTTTTCTGTATTTTGGCTCCGTTTTTGTTAAATGATATGACATGAGATATTTTGCGTGTCAAGGTTCATCTAAAGTTTAGTTTTGTAAGAATCAGATGATGTTTCCATTATCATTATCCTGTCCTGGAATGTAAAAACTTAGAGGTGAAAGCACTTTCTCTATCATAAAGTTGTGGCGAGTGTTATTTTTCTGTCCTTATTTGGAAGGTAAGCGAACGCTTGGTTGTGCACACAAACTCTCACTGTATACACTATAAACCTCCGAGGAGTGACATTTTACTGTTTGAGGCCATCTGAAACTGTGGCCTCTGACCGGATTCAGTGCAGGATATGCCATCAGTTTAGTGGCGTTGACTACAGTAAGCTACTTTGATGGCAGTCCAAGGTTCAACCTGTGTGCGATCTGAACACAAGCGAGAAGTATTCACTCAGGGCAAACATTTGAAATCCTTATTGAGAAGTTTGCAAAGTGTTATTTCACATTAACCTCATCTCGATCACTATCTAATTTCATTTCACTTTAAGCAAAAATAATCGGGATGCTTGCTTTCTCTTAAAAAACAACAAAAAAACAACTTCCTAAAACTTAGAAATGGTGTCATCTTGCGCAATAATGATATTTAACACCATTGCAATCACAGTACAGTGGGGGGGGGGATGCATTTGTATGTCTGGAAGTGACAGGGGAAACCCTGGCTGCAGAACCTCCAGGTGTGCACAGCTGTCACTCACCGTCCTCGTGGATCCGCGCGGCGTGCATCTGCTCGACCACCGCCAGCAGCTTGCCCCACTGGCACTCGGCCCGGTAGCGCTCCAGCTCCGCTTCCAGCCGGACCTGGGTGTAAGAGACCCGGGACGCCATCGCCGCCCTGTCCCGGTGCTGGTGGTGCTGGTGGTGGTGGTGGTGACCGTACTCCCCGGACACGATGGGAGTAACTGCGGACTACCGGGAGAAATAAACGCGTGGTGTGTGAGAGCGCAGGAGGTGGAGTGGGGGTGGTGGGGGGGTTGGAATCATTACTGATCACCGGCACACTTCAGATTTACGAGCTGACACGGACAACAAATCAATCCAAAACAGCGTTTACAGTTACTTTATTACAGTCACTTGATCACGTCACAGTAAAAAAAAAAAAAAAAAAAGCCGAGCGTCCGTTTTACGCGTGCGACTTCTGCTCTTTTATTTAAACGCCTCTGACATTTTGAGAGAGAGTCCGATCAGCCGGCCGTCTGCGAATAGAGAAGAGCCCCTACCCTGAGAACCCTGAGAACCCATGTCCCTAATCTTTTCCTGTTAACACTTTAACTGGATCAGGTGGGGCTTAATGCCAACAAAGCTGCCGCAAAGTGTGCGGCAAAACCTAAAGTTGGATCCAGCAGTGCGCGGCAAGGCGCCGCTTTCTTCTGTTAATAGTGTTTGTTTATCACAAGTTCGTTGGCTGAACGGGGTAATTGATCGATTTGTAATTGGTTTGGGTATAGGGTTCCCAGCCCGTGTGCCGAAACAGTCTAAAGCGGACACGGTTGCAAAATAACGCACCCTTTAGCCACCGTGTCCTCGGATATAATTAAAAACAATTTGACGCTCGGTATGCTGCATTTTTTCTTTCTTTTTTTTTTTGCAGAGAAAATGTATAACTAAAAAAGCTAAACGATGCGTTCAATGTTATCAAAATAAAAGGAAAAGGTGGGGGACCACAACACACTAAGGGAGCCAGTCGTCACTCACTACTGAGAGTCTATGTGAGCTACTTTATGACATGAAGAAAAAACCTCAAGCCGCTTGAACAGAGACTTGGCAGCGTCATTCTCTCTCTGGAAAGTTGACATTTGCTTGGCGTAAAAGGCGCCTGTCCGTCTTTCGAGTCAACGTCCACAAGTCAGCGTGAGTCAACTCGGGAGCTGACTGACAGCTGAGCGCGTTGGTCACTGCCTCCGCCCCGGTGACGTCACCATAGGTCCGCCTCAAAGCTTTCGGACTCTTTAGAGGTAGTTCGCCTGATAAAGTAGCGCCTTTTGAACAAAGCAAAAACAAGAGTCAGGAAAATACAAGTGATATATCTGTCAGTTACTTAAAAATATTCTGGCTTGTGAACGTTATAAGATATTAATTCGCGGGCCCGGGAAATCAAAGTTTACTCACACCTAAGGCTACGAAAGAGGCAACATTTCAAGTTCCCTCAGGTATCTTTTTTTTTTCTTTTTTTTTCGGTATGTTTAAAAAATAATGAGTGTGTGTTTATGTCGTGATTCCTATCACGTTTCCAGAAGTCTAAAAAATATGCGTCCCGAGATGAAGATGCATCTCTTCCTTCACCTGTGTACGCTCGGGTTACTTTAACCAATCACAATGAGCTGTCGTGTCAAAGCTGCGGTACGGCAAGTCACACAGCCCAGAAAGGTCTCAGGATGATCATTGCTAACAGCCAACTACTGAAATAGCACAACGAGTCGGCGTGAAGAAATAAATTGCTTACAAGTAGGTATAGAACGAACGTTTTTACTAGTTTTAGAGTCATCTTTTGTGTTTGTCTTCAACGTTTTATAGAAACGTGTCATGTCAACGGCTTCTTGAAACGAGTCCCCTTGCTGGCAGTTGTTTTCACTTGCTAATAACGTTAAGTCAGGTTGCTTTTCATATGGGTATTGAATCTTCAAGAAAAAAATTCAAGTGTCAATAGCAGATGAATCGTAACGCGTCTCGTTTGCAGCTTGTTTGATATTGTTAATGGTTAATGAAATTACCTTAACACCATTTAGCGACTTCAACATATGGAGCACAGCTGGGATATAACGGTGGTGTGTTTACTGTTGCCAATAGTTCATAGTTGATGTTCACAGAAATAGATAAAGATGTAACAAGGTAGCAGTACAAGAAATGTGAGTATGTATGTATTGTTAAATACCTGGTATGCTTAAATAAAGAGTTTTTAAGGGAAAACTGGAGGATGTAAATGGTGGTATGTATGTATTATGTAGTATTTAGCACTTCTTAACTGGCTGTTCTCATTTCTGTCTGCCTGTCCAGAATGCAGAGGTTTACGGTCAGTGTTCAGCGGAGGGGTCTGCTCCCCCTCCTCCTGTCCTGCTGTCTCCTGTGCGTCCACTCTCAGGAGGCTCCAAACCATCAGCAGCCGCCTTCGGACGTAGATGGCACCGTCCACGCATCCCACCACGGCCGCCTGGACAGAAACATGGTGCAAGACAAAGAGTGAGCCCCCCCCCCCCTCTCTGCCACGCAGATCGAACATGACGCAGGCCCGGGGGAACTCCGACCACAGTGACCTCGGAAGGGCTCGCGCCGCGTGTAACCCAAACGCTGTTTCCCCTCTGCTTTCAGCCACATCATGGAACATTTAGACGGCGTGATAGACAAGCCGGAAACGGACATGACGCCTCAGGAACTCCAGCTTCATTACTTCAAGATGCACGACTACGACGGGAACAACCTGCTGGACGGCCTGGAGCTGGCCACGGCCATCACACACGTGCACCGCGAGGTAGGCAGTGTTTTTTCTGTTTTTTTTGTCATCATCTTAGTGTGAAAGTGTAAGCCTTTTTGACTTTTTTTTTCTACATTTAGGAGAGAGGGGAACACAGCCAGCCAATGAGGGAGGAAGAGCTCATGGCGCTGATCGACGACGTCCTGAAGGACGACGACAAAAACAACGACGGGTACATAGATTACGCGGAGTTTGCCAAATCGCTGGAGTAGATATTTTCGCATCCACAGCAGCGGTAAGGAATCGCGAGAGGAAAGGGGAGGGGACACAACCGAGTGCGCATGGAGCCAAACGGCAAGGATGTACCACAGTTTAGAAGACTGACTTTGATTCATGGATTATTGGTAATTTGCAAAGCTTGTGACCGTTCTTTTTCTTTACTATACGAGTTCATAGGAGCAGAAGAGGCTCTTTTGTTTAAGTTTGACTCTTGGGTGTGCTTACTTCTCTTTGGGACATTAAGTGTGCCCAAGTCGTTTTTGAAGGATCTATTCAACCAAATTAATTGTTTTTTTTATTTAATTATTTTCAAATTTACACTGTGTACTAAGTGCTCTGTTTTTCGTTTTTTTTTTTTAATATAATTTAATTTTTAAAAGCACACTCTCTTGTGTTTGGTGAGCTTTAAAGAGGAATAATTTCCCACCTAAGTGTGACATTCAGGGTCCGTGTTGGCTCCCCGAACACAAAGGCAACCTGAAGGTAGCCTGGTTTGACCAACACTTAAGGGGGTCAGCTCCTGTAGCAGAAGCAGAAATGTCCCCTCCACTCTCCTTTACATGAAGTAGCAAGTTTCTGCTGTTTCAGCCTTGCGGACCAAATGTTTCCTCCCGCAAATCCCTTTAGTTTGCCTGGCGTGAGACCGGTGGTTGTCTCTGGCAACAGAGTGGCTCCAGCTCGATCCCATGGCGGAATCTCGTTGGGGGGGGGGACGCCGGCTGGGAGTCGGCGTGGTGCCTCGCCTCTCGTCCCGAGGGGATTTCTTCTGAGTTATGAACTAGATAAAGAAATGAGCCAATCATTGTTCACTGTAGTTGGTCAGCCAGAGGACTTGTGACTCGGTTTTGTCTCCCCTTAGGGGGAATGTAAAACAGAGCCACGCCGAGCTCGCCTTATAAGCTAGATTGAAAGCACACTGACTGACAGCTGTAAATCACTTGAACTCAACACGACTGCTTCAGACGTTAGCTGCCTTTTTGAACGGATATAAATACAAAATATGTCTGGTCAAGTTAGTTGCATCCTTCGGTGATGTCATCCAAAGTGTAATTTTTTTTCATATAAATGCATTCTATATTTTTACATTTCAGTGTTTTATGATGTAGGTCGCTTCAGGCTGGCTAAGGGGGGGCTGAAATCCCGGCGTGTGGGTGGGCGCTTAACATAAAGACTTCATTATGTGACTTACTGAGGTAAAATTGCTGTGTTTGTTCCTACCAGATTAAAGTGGTGACCTCACATTCAGTGGGCTTTGTCGTAGCTGTTGAGGAAACGTCTCAAAATTGTTGTGCTTCGTTCTGTCCGGGTTGTCAATCGCATTCAAGAGATTAAACGTGTTTTCTCTGGAAGTTGTCTCCCTGTGTGCTCATGTTAACCGTGCTCTGAGGACATAAACCAACGTAAACTGTTGGGTTCCCGGAGCCCGTTTTCTCAAGTCAAGAACAATGCTTAAGGCTGTTTGGTCACACACCCGGTGAACCCCTGATATCCTATGTATTTTCTTCTCTCCTGGTATTATATAATAGGCTTCCATTTTTTTGGCCTGGAACACACTGTATAGGGTGGGTATAGGTTTTCTATTTTTCTTTCCTTTCCCTTTTCACAACCGTACTGCAGATTTACTTCTTACCCCATCATCCTCTTCGTCCCATTTTTTTTATTTGAATTTCTTTGCATACTTTCTGTTGGAAATGCACCAGGACACAATGTTTCATCAAAAAGAAAGGAAAGACAGATGGCCAAACAGTTATCTTGCACGCGATTGCATAATTTGTTGAAGAATGACACGTCTTGATGCGTCACGGTATGAGAAGTCGTTTAATGGTGTTACTCCTTGCCAAAGGGGAGAAATACCATCCATTCCATACTTTCTTTAAAGAGTACTATTCTCAAAGTTATATTCACTATCTGATCCCCGGCCCATCCTGCCTTTTAATATACTGCTTTTGTACACAATCAACATCTTGACATGACCTTTTGTGATTTTGATCATTTAGTTTATTTTTTATCATAACCCCATTAGAAGGAAATATGTATTTTTCATTCCTTTATTTAATTTGTTTGATTTGTTCCCCCATCTTTTCTAGCCCTGTCCCAACTCTTTTGGAATGTGTTGCTGGCCCAAAGTGTAGAAATGGATGTGTGTTACTAACCACACTGGAAAAAAAAAAAGTAATTGTAAATGTAAGAATCAGCACAGCCTTTGTTCGTTTGTCTGTATTTCCAAATATATACCATCCAAATCTCTTCTTATAATTGTAATACACTTTGAAATCACAAAAAGGCTTTTCAGTAGAAAGTAGAGCCACAATGACACCACAGAAAAAGTAACCGCTTTTCAACTAAAGTCTACTTTTTATTCAAAAAAAGAAAATAATCTAATCTGGATATGGATGGGACGGCTTCTTCCTTTTCAGTAGTTTGCTTTAAAACGTCGCCCCGGTTACGGCTTAGCTCCAGTGCGAGGCCGGCTCGAGGGGCTGCATGGAGGCCAGCGAGAACATGGGCGAGGCCAGGTTGCCCCTCAGCGGGCCGTACCACTCCTCGTGCTGCCTCTGGGGGGGGGGCTGCTGGCCGGGGCAGGGGCAGCGCCCCGCCGGGCCCGGGTGGTGCGGGTACGCCCCCGAGGGCAGCATGGGCGACAGGCGGGGGATGTGGGCCAGCGGCTGGGGGTAGTACTGCCGGGCCACGCCGGCCTGCTGGACGTGCTGGACGTGCTGGACGTGCACGCCCCCCAGCAGCGCCCGGTGGGCCGGCACCACCCCCAGGGAGAGGACCTTCTGGGACGCCCGCTCCTGTTTGCGCTGTTTGGCCCGCCTGTTCTGAAACCACACCTGCTGGGACAAAATACAAATACAGCACTTCCTTTTCTTTCTTTTTTTGCCTTAAAAAGCCCAAAATAGCCCCAAAAAAGCCTAAACTTTCATCCGAGAGCCGCCCCACCTGTATGCGAGCCTCGTTTAGCTTAGTGACCCGGGACAGCTCCTCCCTGTAGTAGATGTCGGGGTACTGGTTTTGCCCGAACGCCATCTCCAGCTGCTCCAGCTGCTTGTGGCTGAAGGTGGTGCGGTGGCGTCTCCTGGCCGGGGAGGCGAAGGCCCTGCCCCGCCGGCCCACCAGGCCCGCCGCCCCGGGGGTCTCGCACGGCGGCCCCTTCCTCGCCGACTCGCCGATATCTGTTTTTTTTTTTTTTTTTTTGAGGGGAAAAAAAAAAAGGAGGCCTTTCGCTTTTTTTTTTTTTTTTTTAAGACGCATTTCTCGAGCTCCTATTTCCTGACTTTCTTTGGAATGATACAAAAAAAAAAGAGAAAAAAGAGGCTGTCTTAAGTTGTAAAAGCGCAATTCGCCAATGAGTGTCCAAAGAAAAAAGAAAAAAGCACACACAAAAAAAGAGAAAGAGGGATTACTCTGACTTTCTGGTTCCCAATGCCACCGGGGAACCTGAGAGCTGCGGAGATTTAGCTGCCACAACACAAGCTCGTGAGAAAGAGATACCAGAAACTGGGGGATTTGACCGAGATTATGACCACAGTCGCTAACAAAGTGACCAATCTGTCAAAATGGAGAACCGGGATGAACCCTCCTTAATGCCCGAAAAGTCAGACGAGACGCAGATTTTTGCACTCGGACGTGCCATTCGGACTTTTATATATTTTTTTTTATCCCTTTTCCTCGTTTCATTAGCAAACATGATAAACCAAAGTCTACTTTTCACCCTGTTGTCCGGCAAAATACACCTCCATTCACAGATAGGTGGCAAACCAATGCTGCATTATCTGACATTAAAAAGCGATTTCCTAAAAGCATAAAAACCGAAAACAGTTCCCCAGTCTGCAGTGTAATTAGATTATAGGCGTAAAGAACCAATTGCTTATTCACTGACTTTAGCTCTGCTGTCGATAAAGAGACACAGGGCAGTTTATTTTTAATGATAACGTAGGGCGAGTAAGATGTTTGCTTTTTGACTCACCTGCACTGGAGGTGACAGTGGCCATGTCGGAGTAAACGTCCGTGTAGTCCTGGAGGGTCCTGACCGTCTCCCCTGGTGCCTTAACCTGGGCCATCTCTCCAGTTCTGGGTCCCCAAACAGATGCACACACCTTCACATGAAAAATCCCACGCCCCACCTATCCGCTTCGCCCTGACCTGCGCAGGAGCCAATGGGACGGTCTAGATGGTATGGTGGTGGTCAAACACAGGTCCATCTTAAATAGTCTCTGAGGTGGGTTTTGTTTTCAGATTCAGTTTTGCTACGTTCAATGGGGACGGAAAGGTATTTTTGCTTTAGCTGTTTAAATAGAAATTTCGATCAAAAGAGGAGATATAAGAATTGACCTGAATTAAATTGGCAAAAACATGAGTTCTCCAGACTATCAGCAATGGGTTTGTGGAGTTTAGGTTTATTTTGTATGAATTGTGTGAATAATATTTGAGAAAGAAGAACTTGAGTACTGGATATACTTATGTATATATATATATATATATATATATATATATGTATAAAAACATATTTTGGACACGACCAGACAGTGCTCAACAAATATATCAAACGCCCTAAAGTCACACAAAAATGTTACTAAAGATGTCGGTTTCTATATGTTCTATATGTTTCTATATGCTCTATATATTTAAACAATAAAAGGCAACAAAAGGGAAACACGCTGCTTGACAAAGGAATCTGCACCAACCATGCAGCTAATGCAGCTTTACACCGGTGCAGGTTTGGGAAACGGAAAGACGACTCAACTTCCACAACCACCCATGATTTGGGGTTTGGTGTCAGGTAATGGTCTTAATTATCTCCAAAGAATATTGCAAAGTGTCCACTTTTGAATAATTTTTCAGTGTGTCTCTCAACTTTCACTGACCAAGAGTAGGTTTGATGACTCTGCTGATGTGCAAACCAGACCACTGGAAATTCGGATTTCTTGGATCCTTATTCCATATTTTCGAAAAACACACATTATGGCAATAATTCCATTTCTATTTAGATATACTTTGTATCAATGAGAAATTTCACTTTTTGAATTGAACATATGTCAGTCAATTTTTTTATTTTTTTT
The DNA here is from genome assembly GCA_013363375.1 of Menidia beryllina. Taxonomy (NCBI): domain Eukaryota; kingdom Metazoa; phylum Chordata; class Actinopteri; order Atheriniformes; family Atherinopsidae; genus Menidia; species Menidia beryllina. The sequence goes on from JABUIW010000010.1 coordinate 1,757,645, forward strand.
ATTCTGTGAAATGACACAGCTCAACTAATATAATCTCAGAGGACAGAATATTTTAGCTGGGCTTCTACCTCCCATTTTAACTTTTTAGGCCGTCGAATAAGCAATGTTTTGCTTTTCCCTAAATTATTTCATTTATCTAGTTTATTTCCCCCCTTCACTAAACAGAAATTGCTCAGCAAATACATCGAGGCAGACATCTATGTTACGACGAGCAACTGATATTTGAGAAGTGTTCTGGGAGTGAGTTGTTTTTAGGATTAATATGCACAGACCGGGACTGACGTTCCATGGAGGGACTCTGAGCTAATGAAGCACAAGCCACCTGAAAGACCAGCAGGTGGCCCCGTCACATCAGCTAGCGGCCAAAGCGTAGAGCTAGAGCTAGCACAGACCCGTGTTCTGTGTTATCTCTGCATTCTGAAAGAGGGAGACGTTAAGACCACCGGACCGAGTTGACCACGTTGGACAAACGGAGCTCCTCTCAGACTGACGGGTACTCCCGTCTGCCGGATTAACCCGGCTGAACTCTTACGTAACCTCCCAGGACCCCGGCGGCTATATGCAGCTCCCATTCTAATAAACTCGGGGCTGGGGCCCCGGGGGGGTGGGGGGGGGG
>JABUIW010000010.1:1766116-1777246 GCA_013363375.1 Menidia beryllina
GTGTGTGTGTGTGTGTGTGTGTGTGTGTGTGTGTGTGTGTGTGTGTGAACAATGTGGCTATTTATGGGGTGAATACCACAGCCTTTAACGAGGGCCCTCAACATATTAACCACGTGACAGTTAATATGTGACTGCGTGATAAACTTTGCAAGCCAAACCTGACCGAACTCAAGTTCTCCCAAATCTTAAATGACGCGTGGGTTTCATTATCCCGCGTTTCGTGAAGCTCCATCCTGTCGACACGTAGCGCAATGCTAGCGCAAAACTAGCACAGAGTATGTGCAGTTCTGGGAGGGAGGCCTGAAAAAAAAAAAAGCACCAAAGAAGCACGGTCCAGCAGAATAATTACACGAGCGAGGGAGGGGAATCAGGAAATAGCTCTTGGTTGGAGAAACTGAAGAGTTTTGAGGGAGTGCTGCCATGTGCTAAATGAAAACAGGATTTCAGGGGGGGGGGCGTGAGGGGACTGAGGTGCGAGAAAATGCCTCAGAGGATGTGCTTTTTTATTTATTTTTTTTACGCAGGTGGGTAGCTGGGCACCGGCGGTCAGCGGAGAGAATATCCCTTTGTGATCCTCCTCTCCATGCAGCTACCTCCCACGCCAGCGGGCCTCTGGGCTCTTTCCTTTTTTTTTTTTTTCCCTCACACGTTTAATGGGTATCTTCCAAATCACATTTTTATTGCAGGAAATTTCAACCACACCGCATTGCGTGAGCCGAAGGAGTGCTCCATTCTTAGCTCGGGCTACCGCCGAGTGCCAGGGTATGTCGGGCCTGCCAGTGTGTCAGTGCGAGTGTGTGTGTGTGTGTGTGTGTGTGTGTGTGTGTGTGTGTGTGTGTGAGAAGGGGGAGGTTAACTGAAGTGCCGTTGGTGTCGGTTTGATGCCAGCATTACAGCTCTCGGTTGGCCCCTCCCCTTTCTCGTGGTAACAAAAGTAAATTCAGGGAAGGAGGTGGAGGAAGCTATTGCGAAAAAAAAGACCCCTCCAAAAACCACAATGTAGTCTCTGACTCACTCTGTGCTGTGGCACCGCTTCACAAGAATCCTGAATAGAAAACTCCCCTCACCCGTCCCAAAGCCACCATCATTACTAACACCCAACCTTTCGCTTCATTTGTGAGAACTCAAACTCCTCACTTCAACCCCTGCTCTCCTCCGGCCCTTGGCTGCCACCCGGGTTTTTTTCTCGGAAAAAGACGGCCTCGGGTTTTTGGAGCTTGCGGTTTTATTGAAATAATATTTGCTGTACTCCGCTGCTTCTCCGGCCCCCCGAACAAGAGGCATTATTTTTAGCCCCTGTGTCCAGTTCGGTCATTTCCTGTTGCAGGGCTCTTTTTCGCCTTTCCACCGCGGAGAGATTCAAACGCCGAGCCTCCTCTTCCAGCGTCTCGCCGTTCCTCCGTCGCCCACTCCGCCATTCCCAGAGGCTCGGGCTGAGATGTGCAGCTGCGTATCATCTGGGGTGGACACCTGAGAAAATAAGCACGACGCAAATTGACTGCTGGAAAAAAAACAAAGTCACATCCTCGGATAAGAAAAGCCACTGTTTTGGGAGGCCTTTTCTTTGGGCAAACAAATTAAAAAATATATTTTTTATTTGACTTATAAATGAATAAAGAGTTAATTAACATGAAAAACATTTCCTTAATGCTGATACAGGGACTTACAGTGATATATACTTGTTTAAAAGACATAGAAGACATGGTGCAAGGCAAAATTTGGGCAGTAGACTATACAGATCACTCTGAAAATACACATACAGCATGCAGCTGCAGAGGAAAGAGCGGAGGCCCGACCTATGCGCGTTGAACCATGAGGGACTCGAAACAATGACTCGAATCACCTGGAGAGTTTTGGAAAGCCACAGTCACGTCTGAAGTCAGCCCGACAAAAGCTGACAGCACAAACACGCATCGACTGGGACCTCTGTGGAGGATCTAAGCTAATAAATCTACCCCCCTGCACAGCAATAATGTAATGAAGTTTGATATTTACTTGAGGGTAGATGTGGGTTATATATATATGTACCACGCAAGATTTTTGGGGGACGTTAAGCCTTATGTGGCTGAGAAAATAAGTAGTCTAATTGATCTAATTGATTTCTGTATCATAGGATTAGGACAGAGCTGGTCAACATGGCTGACACATGGCAGTCTTTTAAATGACATGAACTATATATATAAACTAGGTCTAAGGTGGATCTCAGTGAAATGTGGCATGGATTACATCTTGAAATTGTAAAAGTCCTTTGTCCTGATCTTACAGTTTTGGACTTAATTTCTGATTATTAGAATTTCTTGTCCATGTGACCCCATTGGGAAATCGCATGTTAGAAAATGGATGGATGGATGGATGGATGGAGACTTCAGGCAGAGATTTAGTGGTTGCCCGCAGCAACCAATGACATCAAGACTAAGGCAACCAAAGGTCCCAGCAGCCACCATTTTGGCTATTAACTAACAGCCTTTGATAGCATGTTTTTAGGCTACCCAGACTTGCTAATAACAGTTACAAATAGCACATCTATATCTAAAATCTTGAGGAATCCATCCAATACATGTTGTCCCCCCTAATAACGGAGCCATGGTTTCTCCCAAAACTTCAAAATGGTGTTCAGGCACATCTGTAGTCTTTTAACTAGAAAAAGGAAGACATTTGAACCGAACATGGAGTTTCAGAGATTGTACTCTTGAATGGTTATTGTTACTGGCTGCTTTATGTACTTTGAGAGCCTATCCCAGCTGACAATAGGCGAGAGGGAGGGCACCCTGGACAGGTCACCAGTACATCCTGCAACGGTCAACGTTGGGAAACGGTGAAACATTTCAGTGTAAATGAACAATTCGAGATGTCCGCCTGGTATGCAGGGACGGGAACTGAGTCATGGACTGAAACGTGTCCACCCTCTCCGTTAATGCAGTGGACTGAACCAGAATGGAACCATGGCCTCCCGCTGCTTGTCATGTTCTTTATTGTAAATCATTGCACATCCTCTTCAAGTTATTTAAATGTGTTTTTCTCAGATGATGCCGCGGTTATAAAATGGGTATTTTTATTAGAGCAGAGGGACGGTCTGGAAACGCTTTTGTGGTTGCAACTCGACTCGACCCATCGGAGCTCTAGCAACAGCCCCATGTGCTGTTCAGTAGATTTTCATTGTTAGTTTAGTCGAGGCAGGACGCTCAGCTGGAACTGGACATGTAATCGTTTAGACTGACCTGGTCCAGATGTACAGACGGTTCGTTGACCGACCGAAGTATGCCCAGTGACAGGTGTTCACATCCCCCCCTTGTTAGGATTGGTCTTTGTCCAACTGACCTATTATGTCCCAGACCAAAATAGCTAGAATAATTTCACAGCTTCACAGCTGTAGAGATGTACCGCGCCATAACCATTATCATAGTTACTGTTGATTTGTGTGTTCATTTTCATGAGAAGCGCACCATCCTTTGTGGTTATTTGCTCCTGTTACATGCTTCTATCTATTTTTTATTTAATGCGTGCCAGCTTTGGGTCGACACCCAAACTAGGAAGTGTGGAGCGTGCGCAGGGTGCTCAGGCTTGCCTGCATTCCATGAAATATGTACAGCGGGGATAAATTTGGCCTCCAACATCTACGTGTGTTTATCCAGACACTGATTTGGACTAACCGGCTGATATGGGCTTTTAAGATTCTGTTTTATTTACGGGAATCTAAAAAAAAGAGCTATAAAAAAGGAGCCATTTTAAGTTTTAACATTCCTCTTTTATCAGATATCTAGTTTCAATAGAAAATAACACCTCTAAGAATTTCCATCAGCACATTGATGTATGAATGACATAAAATGGCCTGTAAAGACAGCTTCTCTGTGCGTGTTCTTCATAACGAAATAATAATTATATGATATCTTAGACTGATGCATTCTGAAGCGTGTCATCTTTGATTTATAGATACATTTTGAAACGTATCCAAAGAAGTATACTGACTTTTTTTGTATTCTACTTACAGTAACAGACAAAGCAAAGGCCTGAGTCAGACCTCTTTTTAATAACTGTGTGGGCAGGAAAGGTGTGACCGGGTCCTTATTAAGAAGTGCCCTTAAGTAAGTAAGTAATCCAACAAGCAACAACTCAAGCCGAGTTGCTCAATGATCTTCACTGCGCCTCGCTGAGAAAAGAACAGACTGCTGGTGAAACACAGATTACAAGAAAACTGCTTCTAAAATTACTCAATAGAAATTCAGTAAAAGTATGCGAGATAGAATGAACATCCTGGTACGGTCAGATGGTCAGATACTAATACTTTTTTTCTTTTTGGGAGATAGAAATCAAATAACGTGTTATGGATGAAAATGACTATTCTTTTGTCTTTGATTCTTTTTTTATGACACAAAATAATGTCGTAAAAGCCTCATGAAGCGGAGCACAGACATCCGTAATGGATTTATTAAAGCCGATCAAAGAAGATGCTTAGGCACCACAGAGGCTTATATATCATGTTTTGTCATCACGCGGCACGGCTACATGTGTCACAGCTGCCATGAAAAATAAAACACACATGTCAGCGGCATGTAAACACCATATGGAGACTCCTGGGCCAAAGAAAATACATCAGCACGTTACAGTTCAAGTGAACCTTAAACAACCCGGGTGGGTACTGGTCATATAACTTGTATACAGTGTTGTGACAACAGCTTTGTGAGTCAGCAGGAAACGGATCAAAATACCCCCTGATCCCCTCTCCACTCCATTCCAATCATCCAGGAAGAGACCCTGGGGCCTAGATGAAAAGCCCTCAGGCTCCTTTGCGGTCACCCTTAGCTGATTCACTCTTCTGGGAAAGCAGACAACTCAAAGAGGAGACCACAGAGCAGAGCTCTTTCTCAATGTTTCGCTCTGTGCCTCTCTGTTCCTTTCTCAGCTTTATGCGTTCTCAGGTTATGGGGGGAAAAAACAGACATTGCATTTGCTAATATCTGCGCCCTAAAAACAAAAATGAACATATATATATATACATAGACAGACAGACAGACAGACACCAATCTAGAGATAAAACCTTGTAGCTACAAAGCAAGGTGCATCTTTATCTCGTATTTTGTGGGAAATGAGGTAAATGTATCCTTAGAAATAGCACACGGTATATTAAACTGAATGTAAATATGAGGCTGGGGTAATAGGTGAACCTATTTCCGGTGAAAGCGACATCGAGATGGAGGAATATAAGAAGTTCCAACACCCATAAAGAAGGATGATTGAGGCTTCAGGACACTTAAAAAAATCTCTTGTTTACCTCTTTAGGAAGAACATTGTCCCTTAGACCTGAGTTGTTCTATGTTTATGTTTTACCTTAAACTGGTTCTGTACCCATCCAGCTGAATGTACTTAATAGAGGTTTTAGATTTGTTGGAAACCCTCGTATCGCAGCGTGGAGTAGCCTATTTATAATTCTATTAATTACAGAGTGACCGGCTTTGCCAGTGCCAGTGAGCCAGGCAGTATTCTGCCCTAAGACAACACGGCCTCGCCACACGTCCCACAGCCCTGCCGCAAACTCCGTCTGAATCCATCACCCATCCATAACGGGGCCCCGGCCACAGAAAAGCCACATGACTCCTCCACCACACGGCCACGGGGGGGAAACGAGAGGGAATTAAATATAACGCTCACATGTCAGCGTCGCGACGCGAGCGAGGGGGGAGAGAAAAAGAGGAAGGAATTTGTCAGGACTCGGGTAAACACGTCCACGGATGGGACCTCTGATGCCAGTTCTCAGAGGGAGGGGGAATGTTCGGGAGGACGAGGGTGAGAGAATGGAGAGCCGCTCGGCCAGTCCAGGGTTTACCCAGAGGCCAGCCAAGCAGCAATGATACACTGCTGAGCAGGAGAAGGGCAGAGGGAAAAGGAAGGGTAGAATACAGGCAAAGAAACCAGAGAGAGAGGGAAAATGGAGTTGCCAAGATGTACATAAACTCTTCAATCTGAAGCGTATTTATATTCTGAACCTGTGTATGTTCTGTTCTTCTGTCCAGAGAGCAACAAAGATAGAATCTGGGAGTCAGCTATGGGGAAAAAAAATCAGAAAGAATGGAGGAGGGAAAAAAGTAAGAATTAACAAGACATGCCCACTGAACTTTTCCAGGGTTTCTGCCAGCGACCCCAAAAAAAAAGAAAACACAAACGCACAAAAAAAAAGAGTGTTTCACATATGGTCCGACTTCTTTTAGAGCTGAGGGGTGGAGGGATTTTCAAAGAGAGAAGATGGATGTCAGGGAGGAGGGTTAATCATAATTCGGGGGATGGGGGTGTTGCTTTTAATCACATCACGTGAGGCAGAAGCTGGCTATCGTTTCGCTTGCAGATGTGCGACAGCTATCCAGGAATTCTCAAATGTTAAAGGTCAGCAGTTTAAACTTTTGATTAATTCAATGTGTGTGTGTGTGCATGTGTGTGTGTGTTTTACACCTGCAATAAAGTTCCTTATCTATCAAATCCAGTCAGCGTTATCGATCATAACCTTTTTTTTTGTTGCGATTCACTGTTTTTTATTTGAGAACAAATTCCCAAGCTGGGAAACGGGAGCGTTACAAAGACACAAATCACATGGCTCGATCATGACATTTAAACCAAAGACTTGGACGGTGTATATCCCGGGCGGCGGGCGGTCATCCGTTGGGCCCCCCCCACCCCTCTCTCAGCCCCTGGAAGGTGAGCTGCACAGAGGGTGCAAAGTACGGCTAGATATATTCCTGCAATGAAATATGGATGCGCGGCGTGTGTGAGCGTGTGTGTGAGCGTGTGTGTGAGCGCGTGCCCGTCCGTGCACGTGCGCGCGCACGCAAGGTTAACCGGAGGGCAGCGCTCCCTTCGCCGCCCGGGGGTTTTGGCAGGAGTCCAAAGCAGAGAGCAGCAGCAGTAGAGTCTCTTTCTAGCTCCCCGTCCTAGCTCTGTGTCTCTCCTTCTCCTACTCCTACTTCTTCTTCTTCTCTTCTTCTCTGGGTAGCGTGCGGATGGCTCGGAGGGAGCAATGTGACGCGTATCTCCGTTGAGCTCGGGGCTTAGCGCCGTGTGTGGCATGAGAGACGTGGAAATGAAAGGCCCGGCTCCTTCAGGAGGGGATTTTTTTTTTTCTCCAGAAAATAAGGCTTTTTAGACTAGCCTCATAGGTATCACTGCCATTTTTAAAGGCTGAAAAAAAGAACCGACCTCATAACCATATGCTTTACGACTTAATGACATAGGTTGGGGTTCTAAAAATGATGTGCTTTCGAGCAAATGCTGCACATGGAGTTAGCTCGGAAGCAGGCAGCTTAGCGTAGCATTAGCCTGCACCTTTATGTCGTATATCTGTCTCTTTCCAAGGATTAAACAAAGAAAAAAGAAAAACAAAATCCTACCAACTTTTATCTCTTCATTCTTATCCAATGTTACCTCTTTTTTCAACTCATTAACTCGTATTTGTAATCCATGACCCTACTTGAAATTGTCCATCCATCCATTTACTGTGCCGCAAACAGATGGATGGATTGCCATACCCCATACTTATGGGGCTGTCGGGGGGTGGGTGGGGTGGGGGGGGGGGTCTGGAGTCTATCCCAGCTGTGATTGCGAGAAGCAGGTCCATCGCAAGGCCACACAGAAAGGAACAAACCACCCACGCTCACACACTCTCATCCGCAACTCAGAATCCCAGATTGGAGTAACGTTCATTTAAAACCGAGAAAGCGAAGCTGGAGAGAATCCACGAGGAGAAACTGCCACTTTCTCTGGGGAAACATAGACTTTGAGAGTCATCAACCTGATGGAGCAGCTCTCTGAGCTTTTCGAAGCCCGGAGCATCGGCTTGAAATTCTAAATCAAAAGAAGTTTAAAGGAAGATATCTGAGATTGGGTATTACTGAATTGAATGTATCTGATGTGTGACAATGCTACCTGTTTATACCTGGAAGTACAAAGAGCCACACAGATTCAGAGCATCGCGCTTGCAAAAGATTTGAGGGCTAAATTAGTGGGGAAAGTACTATCCCCGCCGTTTGCTTTGGCTTGCTATTTATTTTAAATTTGGAATTCCTTGCTTTCCTTTTTGGATGCTTTGCTCAATATCACATGCACACGGGACGGGACTCCTTAAGGGTCGCTTCTTGGTTTGAATTCCACGAGGCCCATTTAGCACATCTGGCTCCAGTCCACGCTGTTCAGCTTTTTTTTCATTTTGCAGTAATACACTGATCAAAATGCAACGATGCGAACAGATTTCTGAAACCATCTTTGAACATGTTACACCGTCTGATTTTTCCAGGATTCCTTCACCTTGATCGTCTTTCATCTAGGATGGCTCGGTGAAAAGAACCAAATCAAAGCTACAGAGATAGCTTTACTGTTTCTAGCTTTACTTTATTCTTCTCCAAGATCCGAGCAGATCTTTGTAGTCTGCGTGCTAAGCTAATGGTCTCTGCTGGTTGAGTTTTTGTGTGAGTATGAAAGCGGGCTAAATAGTTCCCAACAAAACCTCTCAGATGAAAGCGAGCAGCAAATGCATTGTTAAAACTTTTCAAAGACTTTTTCCCCCCCAGTTTTCTTGCAATAAATCAAGCATGGAAAGCCAGGCGGTCCGAAGGCGCCTCGCCGCAGAAATCGCTGCTCGAACGCGTCAAACTTTGTTTGTTTTTTCAAACGACTTTAAAAGCGCTGAAGAATGTCCTCGCGAATGAAGGGGGGAGAAAAAACAATAATCCTTCGAAAACCTTCGATCTTGATAAGCGTGGTGGTTCTCACCCCCCGACGTGTCTCTTGATGCGGTTGCCAACAACAACGGCGTATGGCAGGCTCGGCGTGACGGCCGCAGATAGGGGTGGCGAGGACCGAGGAGGCCGGACCGATAAGGAGGCGTCTACGGCACGGCTGGACGCCAGATACCAGATACCCAGATACCATCTGGGAGGTCGGGCCTCTTGACTGGCCAGCAGGACCTCCATCATCCATGCTTTCTTTCGTCTTCATCTTATTAACGGTTCGCATCCAACTTGAGATCCCATAACCTATTGCTTGGTTTTCCGTTTTGGATGCGCCTTGAGGTTCCACAGGGGACCTGGGGGCTTGTTCGGAGAGCAGGGCCTGCACGCGCTTTTGGTAAATTTGTATAAGTCCTTTTTTTTTTTCTCTGTGTCCTAGCTTTGCCTTCATACAAAGTTTTTCTTCCCCGCACGGCGGCTTGCCCTCACCGTCTCACTCCTCTTGGGCGAGCGTCAATTATTCATGAGCCTAGGGAAGTTAACTTGAAACCAATAACCTACATGCTATTTTTACCTCATTTGAAATGAACATATACTTAACTGTGAAGTTCCAGGCGGCTTTGGGTCGTGTCCGTCTGCATAGCTAATGCTGGGCACAGATTGTGGGCAGCGCATAGCAATGGTGGGGGGTGGGGGTCTTCTGTGGTCTTCAATCATGTATCCAATGGTTTACTTCTACACATTCAATCTTAAGAGTATTGGTTATAAAATCCCCATTTGTCAAGAATTTTGATATCTTACCAAAACATCAGGAGACCTGCTCTTCTCCCTTAGGGCTCAGATATTCATTTCCCTTTCTACTTTTGCCAACTCAAAACTTATTTATGACCATTTCTAAAGGCTCAAAGTTCACCCGAAATTACATTTTTTAAAAAAGTATTTAATGGAACACGTTTGATGTTTAATTATACATATATACGTGTGTATATATATATATATATGATTTAATTTTTTTTTACTTTTCCCATCTATCGAATCGTATTTCCAGTTTGCTCTTATCAGGTCGTGGATAATTTAAGAAAGTATTTTTTTAACCTCTCCATTCCTCTGATCCACTTTGTGTTACAGCCAGACATGCCGAAATCTTCTGCTTAAAGTTCAACTTCAAACATTTTTAAGGGGGTTGGGGTGGTGGTGGTGGGGAGTCACTGATACCGATTACAAGGAGATAGCGTGTAAAAGTCCCACCCTGACTGGAGTGTTTCAGCGTCTCTTTCTGGGGTGATGATTGCGAAATAAAGACACAAACGTATTCCATATTATATCATGGACCAGTGTGGATTACACTTAACAGTTTTATTTGGAATATTAAGACAATGAAGCATAAGCCAAGCACCAAGAGTGACAGCTACAAGTGTCGCATCATACGGCTCTTAAAAATGAACAGGTTATACTGGAAAACTTGTATTTTTCTTTATCGTCTCTTTGAATGGCTAAGCAGAAACACGGAAACAGACGGTGAAATGTGGACATGGTAATGCCATTTACACGCTCCGAATCCTATCCGACATCAGAAAAGAAAAAAAAGAAAAGGAAAAAAAAAAGAGAGAGAGGAAAAGCAGAAGAAAAAAACGGAACGGCGAAATTCGTCCGACGACAGCTTGATCAGCCTGTGGCCGCGGCCCCGGGTATTAAAGGGCTTTTGTGACGGGCCAGAGTGAATAAGGCGGTCTGGGAACGCGGCGGCGCGGCCGAGTGACGACCGTTAGTTCCCGTCATTGTCAAGTCCTGTTGCCTCGGCACCCGCGTCCACTCAGCAACCGATGTGCACGTACAGCATTAAAGTGACAGAGGATTGCAACCATTGTTAAAACTACACTCCATTGCATATTAGGGGAGAAGCGATAATGAAAATAATTCATTCATAAAACTTTTTTTTTCCTGCTTGCATATAGCACTTGACCCAGCTTTAAAAAAAAAAAATTGTGTGGATGAAGGAAAAAAGAAAAGAAAGGGTCCTCTGTTTTGTATTTGCACTTGATTTGAAACCATGAGTCATTGTGGAGGTGTTAGTAGAAGGGGGGGTGGGTATTGCTGTTGCTTTAAATGGGTCGTCCATACTGGACCCAGTGGTTCCAAACGCCAACGAACGAGGCTCTAATAGTGCAGCTAAACAACATCGTAATGATAACAATGTAAGATTTAAAAAAAGAAACCAAAAAAAAAAAACTACAATTTGTGTTTATTTTTGAGGACATTAGATCTTTGTTTTCCCTTTTTTTCTTGTTTTTTAAAATATTTTTTTTAGGGGTTGGGCGTCAGAAAGTTGGTGCTGGTTGAACGTGGTCCATGTTTTTTACATCCCTGGCTTAGGGCGGGGCGGTGAGAGGGTGTGGGTGTGTGCAAACACTGGGGTAGGGAT
>JABUIW010000010.1:1777646-1848447 GCA_013363375.1 Menidia beryllina
GGGGGGGGGGTGGGACGTGAACCCCGCCGTTCTGGTCTCCTCCTTAAATCTACAGGTTATGTGGCAAACATGTGCTACTGTTAATATCAGAAACTTCCCATGGGGAAAAAAACGGGTTCCGGAGGGTCCGCGGACTCTCCTCGCAATGGGGCCTTGCCTGAGAATCGACGGGGTGTGAGGTGGGTGGGTGGGGGGAGGGCGGACGGGGGGGCGCAGACGGATTGTTCATAGGGGTCACTGTCGTAAACCCCTCACACCGAAACTCTGCGGCCCCCTTCCACGGGACACCCCGCCCAGAGCGCCGGGCAATCGAACCGAGAAACTCCCCTCACAGGTATCTGGACGTTTGGGCCTCTTCGTCTAACGGTGTGTAGAGATGTGTCTCAAGGGTATACACATCGCCACCGGGGCAGGAAATACGACGCACTAGGGGGGGAGGTTTTTTTTGGGGGGGGGGGGGCATTGCTGTAGACGATGCGTTCAATGTCCCACCTGCCGCTGGTGCGGAACTCGGCAAGAAAACCATAAAGTCGACCGCTCCGGTAGTCTCTATAAGCCGTTCGGTCTTCTGATATGCTGGCGTAAAGTGCAAACAAAAAAAAAAACAAACATGCCACTGTCCTAATACTTTTCGACTGCACCGTGGAACACAAATACACAATTAAAGTGCCATTTACTTCTAGAAATCCTTTGCCTGCTCAGGCGGCGCGCAACTGTCAGAACGGTAAGCTAGAGATCTCTAGGAGTCTCTCGCTCTCTCTGGAGGCTTCAAGTTTCCTCAAGCTCATAGGGATGCGAGATGGATCGCCATCCTTACGAGTTGAATATCATTTAAAAAAGAATTAAAAAGAAGGGGACAAAAAGCTCCTGAGTTAAAAGTGTTTAAGTTTGACACAAGCTGGGCTTCCCTGTGCTGGTGGATTTCGACTTTTTTTTTCCCCCCAGGGAAGTTGCCTTCCCTTGCTCCTGGGCCTTAAACATGATTTAACTTGGCTTTGGATCCGTCGAGTACTTGGGGTTTAGTTTAGAGACGTGACCATGACCCCCGTTTGCTTTTGATCAATGTAAAATTGGCTCCTTAAAGACGAGGAGCGAAGATTTTCCTCGAAGCGACAGGATGACCAACAAGCGTACCGACGACACGGATTTTCGCGGACCGGTCTATCCCGGGAATTTCATTTACGGTCTTTAAATACATTTTCTCTAATAAAAAGGGGAGCCCACTGTTGCTCACGCGCACCCGTCAGACGCTAGTGCTTGTGGGAAAAAAGTCGCCTCCTTCAAGCCATTTCATTCGCTTTTGTAACAAATCAAACCAACAGCTGTATGCCGTCGTTAAAAGTTCGGTTAGCTTTCGGGGGGGCCTTCGCGTCAGAGATCTGTGGCATGTTGTGGATGAGCACCGACGCATGCGAGAGCTGGACATTAGCATCTTGCACTGATATTGCTAACAGTAGCGTGGCTACCAACTAAGTCACAGACAATCTAATACTACGCAACAAGAGACTTACGCATGCATTTTGTGAGTGAAAACAGGTAAATAGCTGAAGCCTATTTCGGTACCGGTATCGTAGTTCGACGTAGCACCACTAAACTGCGACCTGCACCATGAGTTAGTGAGCTTAGAGCACGTGCACCTCTTTGTTAATATTACTTTTTCCGTCTTGTCTGAGAGGACCGAGCTGCCGCGCCCCCTGATCCTGATTTTGGGCTCTAACGCAACTGATGGAACGAGAAAAAAACGGAAACTAAAAAAGGCACAGAGGTTACTCTTTTTTTCTCTCTCGTCCTCTCGTGAAGTGGAAAAGATGACCCAGATGGCAGGCTAGCCAGCAGTGGTTTTGTCCCAGCGGCCAGGCCAGTACCTTAGCGGTGATCGGTCCTAACACGATGCACCGGTCAACGTTAAAACTAGTCACAGGAGGAATGGATAACGCTGATCATCCTGTAGTAACACGGTTTTGGAGGACACCCTAAACATCAGACAGATGTCCCATCCGGGAATCCATGACATCATCGCAGTGCCTTTAGAGGTCTCATGTCAATGGTCTAAAAGGGGTCTGAGAAGGGGTTAACTTGAATGGGATTTGAAGCATTATAAAGGAGCACCTAGGACATGTTTAGGTCGAGACCTTGAGATTTAGTTTTTAGGTGGCAATGTCACTTTTATTTATAAACCACGATGGCAGCTTCAGACATTTGTTTGATGTTGCACGTTTTGACTCCAACACTGCTACGCCGAGGACCACCACTGCCAAAACGTTGCTGCAAAAGCCTAGCACGGGGACAGTATTAACAGAGTCTTAATTCACTAAATAGCTTTTGAGAGATTTGAAGCGGCAGTTGCTTTTCAAGGATCGACGGGCTGCTTTGTCAGCTTTCATGATGGCAAAAGTGTCAGAAATCCCTTACAATGCTTCCCTCATGTTAAGAAAGCCCTGCTCACAGAGGGGGAAAAGAAAGAAAAGAATAAAAAAAAAAAGCTGACAAGCTTCGCTTGCTCACTATATAGGACACAGAGGACTGATTAATTATTCAAAACTCAATATTACTGCTTATGGAGGAGCTGGTGTTGGACTAGTCTATAGTCCTTTATATCCCTGATGTGTTGTCCTTAACCTTACAGACCCTAAGATTTAATAATTTTCTCTGCTTTACACTGATGCTCGAGCATGTAACGAGATGGCAAAGACTGTGTCCTATGCTGCTCTATCAATGGAACCAGCACTGACTGCATATGACAAAAGCGCCTCCAGATGCCCTATCGACTCACACCTTCGGTGCCTTATTAAGGTGCTTCACTAGCTGCTTTGACAATGGGGGAGAAAAATTGAAGATGAAAAAAAAAAAAAGGGAAAAGCACAAAGTCGGCTGTACATCGTGGCCCTGCTGGCTGAATGAAAAATCTATTTGGTATGAATGTGGGACTCATGCAGGCGGGGTTTACAGGGAGGGAGCTGCTGTGGGAACAGGCAGACGTTAAGCACAAAAGAGGAGCGAGGAGATCCAGAGAATCGTTACTTGTGCCTTCCGTTCCTGTCAAGAACAACCTGTTCCACTCACAAACGTGTGCTTGCCAGAAAGCGTTACACTGAATATAATCATATGTATTTTCCGTGATGTAAGTAATAATGAAAACAAAGATTAGAATGAAATCCGTTTTATAGCTTTTTTATATTTCATTTCATCCTTCGCCAGAAAGCGCCATGTCGGTATAGCTTCTAACTGGCAGCTAAGGAATATCTAAAGTTCTGTCTTCTCCTGCAGTGTGTGTATAGGCAATGGCGAGCCCCCCTCCCCCGCCCTTATTTAACCTTGAGTGGCAGTTCCCTCTCTAGCCAGCGAACTCGTACTTTCTGTTTATAGTGATACTCCTTGAGAAAGTCCTGCAGGGCAGGGGGGCAACGGCAAAGAGCCTATGCCATCGTAAGAGGTCCAGCGACAGATAGCGGCTCGTGCCAGGTGCTGCAGGCCAAAAGGAAAGGTCCGATGGAGAGGCGCTGTGAGCAGCGGCTCGAAAAACATGCAAGCGCTGGGGTCCTTGTAGTGCTCCAGCAGTCCTGTGACGGTAGAAGAATGGAAAACACAAGGGTCGTGAGCGTCAAAGCTGAAGTTGTGGTTCCACTGCTCGATGCGTGCGTGCAGGGACCTATTGTAACGGCGGAAGCTAACAGAAAAGAGGTAGTCCTCCTGGGCCGAGTCGCGCAGCAAGAAGGTGCCTTCCGGCCGGCCATCCAGCAGCGCCTCAGCCTCATAGCGGTCCATCACGCCCCAATAACAGGGCAAGGCTGTAATCTCCAACAGGTCTGGCACCAGGCAGTGGATGTAGTCTATCTGGGTGTGGACCTTCCAGGGCCCGGGCTGCTGCCGGCTCAGGTGGCCGTCCCCAGAGGCATGCCTCTGCTTGGGCCTTCTGGCTTGCAGGCATAAGGTGGTGGAATCTTCCTCCGAATCACAGTCCTGGGCTGAGAGGGCAGCCCCCAACACGTGCACGCTGGCTCCTGATGATCCCACGACCCCCGAACTGCCGGCCCCACAAGCCCGTCCTTCCCCAGAGGCCTCTCCCATGCCAGGAGCCATCTTTGGTCCCAGTTTGTAGAGAGAAGAGCTTGGCACGGAGGCCTCTAGGGTGTGGATCTGTGCGTTGGGCGGTGGATCTACGCCCTCCTCGATGCTGAGCCTGCGGCGCTCCCGCAGACGTTCCTCCTCATCCTCGGGCGAAGGGTGGGCTGGATCAAAAGCATCGAGAATGGTGGTGGAGGAATGCGGGCTGACTGGTGCCGTGTGCTGTTTGATCAGGTGCCACTTGTGAGCCAGATCAGAGCCCGGTGGGAAGGGGCAGGTGTCCAGCATGAGCTCAGTCAGGTGAATCTTCCGCTTGGAGACGACGGGGTTCTTGGAGGTGTGAGAGCGTCTGCGTGCGGGCAGCGGTAAGCACAAGCCAACTGTGTCGCTTAGCCGCTGGCGCAAGGAGCGTGCGTTCAGATTGCGTCCCCCGGATACAGAGTCGTTGATCTCCTGGACGGAGCTGATCCCGTATCGCCTGTCTCTGCGATTCCCGCTTCCCCTTAAGCGCCCGGAACGCCGTTCGGCCTCCAAGGAGCTCTGGGTTTTAGTGGAACACGAGTGCTTTTTCTTGCCCCCCCATGGGGCATGGCGAGAGTAAGAGTCCCTCCGTGCCATGGGAACAGGCCCCGAGCCTCCTCGGACATCCTCGGACTCTTTGTCGATGGTGATCTCTACGATCTGCGGGATATCTGAAACACAGTTGTGATGGCGGCGACCTGTCGTGGCCACTGGCACCGGCAGGAGACTCCACGAGGGGCTGGTGGCTCTTGGACCTTGACCCTCCCCTGAGCTGTCTCCTTCACCATGATCCACTACACAGTGGACAGATTCAGCCTCAACTTTGCTTTCATTAGGTCCTGAGCTGTGAAAGAACGTCTGGCATCTGCTTTTCAGGCTGCTCCACATGTTGCCCACTTTCTTCATTAACTGGAGTCCCTTGGACCTGATGAGAGGAGACAAAGCTGATTAACATCTCGTTTTAAGACTTAACACGGAGGCGCAAACCTCACAAAGAATGTCTCGCGTTTTAATTTCACCAGACAACTGTGTATATAGTAATTAAACATGATGAGAGTGTAACAGGACCAAAGTGTCTGAGATGTGGGTGAGTTTGGAGGGGTTGGAACATCAGAGATAGGAGTTGCCAGGCAGACGTGCAGGAACACAAGGCCACAGCTATAAATGAAACTGGGATCTGCTCACAGCTGATCTGCTAGTATGTACTGTATTACAGAGCCAGTCTAGACCTGACCAAAAACGTTCCCTGTCACAGCAGCAGACAGGGCGCTTGAACGTACACGCACACACACTTGCTGCTGATTTATCACACTACTAGATTTTGACAGGGATTTGGAAGGAGTAGCAGCACACTCTTTTGAGTGACACAAATTTGTCAGTGAACAAAGTCACCACAGGTAGCTGCCCAGTCTGTCTGTAGCAATTCCACACCTGCTTCAAAATAAGCTTCTGATGCCAGTCTGCCAGGGTTTGGGCTAATGCGAGCAAATACAAGGAACTGACTACTTCAGAAAACTTGCAAAAACAAGTATATATCATCAACTTAACAGCGTTGCAAATCTTCAATCAGGGTTCAAGGCTTTCTTGGACTTCAAAATATATAACAACGATGTGGGAATTCTTCAGTTTTAAAAACAAAACAATCATTTAACTCTTCCACTGTGCAACGGAGGTCACCCCATTGCAAAGTACAAGCCAAGACATTATATCTAAATTATACTATATTATATGTGCCCCTCACTGACCACGAGGAGTCCCTTCAGAAGCCTTTAATCTATCCGTCATTACCGTTTCTGATTAAATATTTGATAGAACCAAGCAGTAGGCGATCACTGTAACATGATGACCATTGTACAATGGCAAATGCTTCGTAAATGTCTGAACATCTCTTTTACTTTAGTAAAAAGCACCAGTTTTCCAACTGAAAATGGATCAACTTTCAATCATAGATGGCAAAGCATTGTTGATGATTTTCAACTGTGAAAGGGACTGAAATCTTCTCCTACTCCAAATATTTGTCCTCCAAGGTTGGACATCCAATACTGGCCCTAATGTACAGAATTCTGTAAATAACACACGCAGTCTGAAAAAATGTATGTGCCCCTCCTCAACTCTTAAAGACAATACCACTATTGTTTCCATCATGTCAAAGTACCAAAAAAAAAAGCAAATAGAAACCCCTACAGAACTACCTAACAGTGGTAGTACTTGTACATACAGTTTTGGAAGAAGAGTAGTTTTCTCCTTTTATGGATTTTAAACTAGATGGATCTTATTAGGAAAAATTCCTTTAATCTGGTATTCTAGACAGTGTGTCATTGAGTCAAATGCTCCATGAATATGAATATACATGAAAAATGTAAATAAACTGTTATATTTTTCTTTGTGAAAAAGAAGTTACATCGTTCATCCTTTTTAAACTGCTTCGTTAATTTAAATATCAAAAGAGAAAAGTCTGATAAACTAATCAAATCAAATTAGTCACCCAATTATGCTGTTCAAATATACTCAGATTTCTGATTTTGTTTGGTTTCTACACTAATTGTTGTTAAATCGTCTGATCTGCACTGACAAACATTATAGACTTGAAGTCACTTTCAGGATAGAAATCAAAACACACTAACATATTAAGTTAGTTTCACATTTTAAAGCTGACAAATTAGGGTTTTTTCACTACTACCAGCCCTACTGGGCTCCGCTCACCTTGCTATGACTGTGTGTAGTTGTGTATTAGGGATTTACAACATCGATGGGCCGTGTTTAACTTCTTTACACACATCCTCGAATAATTTTGTACCCAACCTCGCAATTATGGTTAACATGCTAGTGAAGCATCTACTGTAGCCTACATCTTACGATCTCACCACCTCCTGTTGAGCATTCAGAGCACAACAAATATCAGTTATTTGTGCTTTTTAATGTGGCACCAACTATTGTCTTTGTGAACGTTAACAGCTCAAAATATAAAGAAGAATTATTTTTTATGCCTCGGCAGCCAGCAGTCTGCTGTAGACCCGACTCAGCCTGCTTGGAAGCCTGGCTTAGTTGTTGCTACCACTTTAACTGTTAGGAGGCGCCAGCCGCAAATGGAAAAAGAAAACAACAAACAAACTAAAAGAAAAAGCAAAGTTTAGCTAACTTGGGTTGGTACTAATGGAATGTCCCTAAAATGTATTCACAAAGGTAGGGCCCATCTTTTAATGACCCGTGCTTCTAAACCCAACAGCACCGTTTCAGCTACTATAAATACAATTATCGTTTAAAGTCTAATTGGTAACTCGAATAAACACTTTTTGGTATTTCTCCCATCTACAACCAAGCATTTGTAACTTTTCATCAATTTGCAGCAGCAAGAAATTAAACTATCTAGGAAGGCATGAGCCAAAGGACACCTTGTAGTCTATTATGTTCTGGTGAAGGAGAAGTTAAATATGGCTCATTCAATATAAAAATGACCAAAGCTTGAAACATCATTACAGTCAAACGGGAAAAAAAACAACAAAACTTTAAACTCGTAAAGATATACAAAAGCATAAGCTTTAATCTAAAAACATTCATTCATCCATTCATTGTTTTTGTCACGAGTGGGAATCTTTTATATAAATAGACTGACCAGAACATTTATTTTTGTTTTTTAAACGTTTGGGGAATGAAAGCCTGAGTCGGCAGGTAAGTCAAAAACCAAACCAGAAAAGAAATAAAGGCAAAGATAATTGAAACTCGTAAGTGACCACAACACAGACTCTGAAAATAGTTCCCTATGTTAGGTGAAGTTTCCTTACTGTTTGCTATCCCAGCTGTCCAAAGAATCCAAATAATGTGTCGGCTGAATATATCTAGATTAGGAGAGTTCTTAGCAAGCCGACCGCTTCGGTTGGACAATGCAGAACAATAATTAGAAAACAATACTGATTCAGGGCAACTGTGAGTCTTTTTTAATGGAGAAATGTCTGTTTTTTTTTATCTTACTGTATATTACATGTGCTATTTCTAATGATACAACTTCTAGATAGATGTATTTCTTACTAGAGAGACTGAGTTTGTTTTATATACATATCTATCTATAATCTACATTATTTACTAATGCCCCAATTCATTACACCACACTATCCTTCACAATCAGACCAAGTGCAAAAAAACAAACAGATTTTCTGATGGGTTGAAAATGTTTGTAAATATGTTATATGCTAATTTTCACATTTCTATTTTTACCTGGTTATTATATGTAGTCCTCAGTTCTGAAAGAAATACATTAAACATGTTGATATGCTGAGTTTTTGGTCATGACTTAGATTCTCAAATTTAAATTGCAAGCAGAAATTAGGAGCTTGTAATGACTTTGCAAGTTCTTTTTTTCCTTCAAGTACAAAATCTGTATCCATCATAAAATCTGGACACAACTTGCAGCCAATTTTACAGCTGGGAAATTATCATTGTTGTTAAAAAAAAAAGGAATGAGGAAGGCATTTGTAAAAATAAACACAAAGAAAACCCTAATAAAATGTGTCATTTTTAAAATTTCAAACTTGAAAACACAGATGTATTCTTGGGTCAGCAAAGACCTGGGTGTCGTAAGTTAAAAAGCATGCTAACAAGCTTCCTTATAAAGAGTCTCTTATAAAGAGTCTCAGACTGCCCGACTTAGGCAGAAACTTAAAAGTTTCATCAAAGGGGGAGCAATGTTCAAAGTGAATTCTTACTACTTCAGTTGCCAAGTCTCTTTCTGAGACGGCAAAATATGCAAATAATCTCTCTTTTGTTAAAGTTTTCTTTGGGCACAAAGGCCTGTCAGTTCCAAAGTAGGTTTCCTGTGTCCGTCTGGATAGTGTAATTGAGCACTCAACTTGAAAACACAAATCAACTAACAGAAGCGGAATATTGAGAGTTTTTATCAACTAAAAGGCTGTGGTCATCATTCTATTAGTTATACTATCAAGAGCCCCGAACGTCCATCTTGATGCTGTGTTTTGGTGCGTTTCCTGCTTGACCACAAATTACTGTATAAAACATGTATAGATATAGTTCATAAAATATAACATGTTTTATATAACACTAAAATGTACTTAATCATTCTACCATCTTTCCTACTTCTCATTTTTACTGAACAAACTTTGCCACCGTCAACTAACACAAAGTAATATTTGAGCTCTACCATCCAGATTACATCTGAATTAGAGATGTCTGACAAATGAGAAAATGAGCAAAGCTCTGAAAGGAGGTAGAAGGCTGAGAACAGGTCCTAATCATTATGATGCCAGGCAGTCAACTGAAAATAAGGGTGCCTGTGGCAGCCTGCACATTAGCCCCTTCTGGTCTGGTGGAACCAGTCAACTGGACATGAGAAAGCTTAATAAAAAGGACAGTTACATTCTTTATCTTGCCTACATTTAATTCAGGCAATGATGGTGACCGTTTCTGATCATGACGAGCAAAGGGGACACAAAACGCAGCATCACGCACTCCTGCCTTCAGTCAAATAGGCCAAGCAGCCAATTCAAGAGCGAGAAAGCCTTGCTGAACAACTCTGACTGAAGCCACTGACAAGAGCAACCACACCAACAGTCCATTTTGAGCCAACCTGAAACTGAACTAGGCTACTTCTGTTCTCCGGCAGCCCAACACACCCATTCTCCTGGGATCAAACTGATCTAAGAGAGGGTTGGAGAGGAGACAAGATTCGGGGAGGACCGCGTTCTCTGCTCAGACCAGAGTTAATGAGAGATTTGCAGCGCCTCCAGCACTTAGAAGATTTGCAGGAAGGCAGAAAAACCATAGTAATAAAACAGGCTGATCTTTTTTTTTTTCATATCACTTAAATCCCAACTGTTGTTAAACGCTTTAAACAAATTCTAATCTGGCACACTACTGTGACCTCAAACACCATTGACAATAGGCCAAAATGAAGCAAAGCATGCAATCGTAATAACTCAAGTGTGCAATATTTTTCAAAAGTGCATCAAAACTGCAGTTGTTGAATAACTATTGAGCTATATCCTGCTACAGCTGTGCTTATGATAAATCCAAACCCATCAACATTTATAACAGCACCACTAACCATGTCAGTCTGAAACTAGATTAAAAAATTAGAGCCCTTAAAAACTAAATCTGTGCAATTTAGTCATACTATGCACATGGATACCACAGGTCCGTTACACCCGAGGTAGAAACAAAAACAAAAACTAATAACAGCTCAAACTATCTCGAATGTGAGGAGAACAAACGTCTATAGGGCTATTAAGCTATCATAGCGGCTCTATAGAAATGGTTGGAAGGCCTTTAGGTTTCTGGAGGCCCCACTTTTCCCCGGTCCCTGCCAAGTTAGCGGACTTGCTAACCCGTTAACGATCCACAGCCAGTCCCACTACACCACTAAATGTACCTACAGATCTAATACAACGTTATACGGGCTCACATTTGGCACGCTACCTCGAAAACTTCAGTCAAATACTTAATATTAGGCAGAAACACGTTATGGAAAAATAAAACTCTAAAGCATAGATAGATGTAAAGTTCCCGTTCAGGCTTACGAGCTGTCAAAAATGCTAACTGTTAGCAACCCCCCCCCCTAAAAAACTAGGAATTTCTAACATTTTAGTTAGCATCGGCTAACTAACCAGCTAGCAGGATTAGCATGTTAGCCTACGGGGTGAAAAAAAAATCGGCACAAAAATAAAAAACCAAACCCAAATGGTGCCGTGTTATTTTAAGGTGCCAAGTACACAAATGGAATATGGTTGGTAAATAATGGTTGTCTTTGAGTATACATGTCTTACCCGAGTGTCTTCTGAAAGCCCTACTCAACAGCTCTCTTTGTCTGCAAAAAATGGCTATTAAGAGAAGTCAGGCATATATCCCCCTTGCGGACCACGGCACCGGGTGAAAGCACTGAACGTACGCGAAGACTTGACGGTATCATCCCGAATTCTTTAAAATATCTCTCTTAAAATACAGGTCCAAATGGTCTGAGGGGCTAAACTAATTTTTACAAGCTGCGACAGACCGTTCTTCATCATGGTGGGGTCTGCTTGTCTGCCATGGTCGCCGCAGCTTATAGCAACCAATATGACGGCGGTCTCGGCAGACAGCGAGCCGGAGAGGCGGACAGCGCTCAACGTGAGGGGGACCCAACTGACAACGGCCGGGTCCAATGGAGCTCCAGCGAAGGACGACCACTTCCGACCGAGCACGCGGATAGGGAATGACCCGGAGCTGGCTCCTCGTGATAGGCGTCCGTCCTGACCAATCAGCGGGTCGGGAGGATGACGTCATCCGCTGGCAGCTACATGGAAACGTGGAGAGGGGAAGGGATGCTGGTGGTGGTATCCCGGCCGGGCCGGACCACTGACTCATGATGTCAGTAGTCATCTGCCTGTGAAGTTAATTTTAAGACAGGAAAACAAAGGGAGGTGAAGCCTTTTTTACACGTTTTTTTTTGTTTCACTTTCCTGTTAAACTCACGAGTAAAGAATGTATTAGAAAGACTAAACAGCTGGGGCAAGGAAGACAGCTAAATCCCAAATCCTCTTCTCCCTGGAAAAACCAAGCCTCTATATTGGGCATTAGATTAAAAATGTGCACAATAGTAATACGTGTGCCTTGATGCCTTTAAAATTGGCACCCATAATAAAGCTATTATAAAACTTGTCATGGTACAATGGTAATCCGACCATCACCGAAGCAGAATTCATTCTTGGCCATGTTGACTGGAGTTAAAAGCATGGAATCAAAGAATTTGTCCCCGCATAAGGGAAATAACACTGTGTATCCATGTAATGCTTATGCTCTAAATCAATTCAAATGCAACATAGTAACAAAAACGCTGTAGACCAGCAAATATGTGTCATATCCTGGAACAGAGATGAATTAGTCTTTCTCACACAAGCCCTCGGAGTCACTTGCACCCACACATGAAGTCATGTTCTGGACTCAGATCCTTCATGTGCACATGGTATTTGGCATAAGGAGAGTGGAAGTGAGGTGAGTAATATAGTAGTTTGTTGCATCTGAATTGGAGTTCGGGGGAAACCACCAGAGGCACACATTAGCTTTTACATCTCCGTGATGCTGATCTAATTTGTTCTTATGAAAGGAAATGAAAGGAAATTGCATTAGCACTGATTCTTCTATCAGGAGTGATTTGTGCTATTTTTGTCAAAAGTGACCTCTCCTACCAGGTTGCTGGTGCGTCATCTCCTAACAATCCACAATGAGAATGTGAGAACTCATCAGAGCAATTCAGCTAGCTCCAAGGACACAAGATCTGAATAAAGAAATTCATCTTTCAGGAAAAAGTAAGTGGTGCTCTCTTAAAGCAGCCTTTTCCACTTGGCTTCCCAATTTGACTGATACCACAAGAGGTGGAGTTTAACGGGATTAATCTAATCACCTTTAATCAATTGCACTAAGCAAAAAATCCAACTTCCACATTAATAAATACAAATCATAAGTGCTGAGAGTTCAATTCTGGCGTGAGTAGTCCCTGGACGTAGAGGCAGATCTGGATGTGGGTCAGACACGTTATTGAAAAGAGGTCTGGTGAGGGGTAATGGTTGATTAGTGGTTCATATCCTTTTCTATGTGGCATGAAAAAAGACATATGTTTTTGCAGTTCTTAATCAAAAGGGTTAGGGTTGTAGTCTGATGTTCAGTTAAGTCAATGTTTCATACAAGCACAATCTTACCTAACTATAAGACAAAGCTGAAAAAGGGAAGAGTGATTATCGAGAGGCCCTTATGCCACAATGAAAGTGATTAGGTGGAAAAGGTGAAAACGAGCCAAACGGCAACAGTGAAGTATCTGAAATGTGTTAAACGCCTAAACCTCTGATGCAAGGAAAAAACAGAAAAAGGATGGTGTAATGAAATTCCACCATGGCAAAGGTAAACAAAGGATGACAGTAAAGAAAGAGAGAAAGATATGTAGCAAGATTCACTTTAGCAAAAGCCCATTCAGAAAAATAACATTTAATGTGACTGTACAACATAAATGTTGGGGCAAATAGGGTGCCGCAGTAAGTTTACTAAATTGAAATAACAATGTGAAGCATGGTAGAGGGAGGATCACTCTATGGTGTAGAAACCATGAAGGAGACAATGATCTCAATATTCTCAATAGAAAAGTTTGCAGTAGAATCACTCAAAGTTTTATGGAGGGTGCAACATGAACATTTCTAAAAGTGATAAAGGAACCCCAAATATATATTTCTAAAAAGGCTCAAGAAGTTACAGCTAACAAATTTTAGATAATAATCTCATTCTTAACTCTTCCAAGGCACAAAAACACACTTGAATCCACCCGCAAATTTTGATCAGATATTTGTGCTATGAGAAGTGGTCTAAATTACCTCTTCACCTCGAGGAGATGCTTTTCTTGCATTAATTTAATCAAGTTGTCAGATACCTCAGAATCTAAATGTGTCTTAGATCAAATTAAGTTATCTCCATAGGTTCACCAATGTTTATCGCCATCGAATCTTTAGCAACATTCTCATAAAGAAGCTGTTTAATTCAGCATCAACTAAATCAAAGGTACAATATCTTCTTCCAAATAGTAAGAATATATGTTTAAAACAAACAAAAAGGACACGGAATAAATCATATTTGCTCTAATGGCTAACGGCTTCATGTAAGGGACTGACTGGTTCTTCATGTGGTCACAAAAGCAGGGTTGCCATCTTGTGGCTGCAGAATAGAAAATATCTACATCATCATTTATCAACAGCTACCAAACATCTCAATTCATTCTTAAAAGGTTTCCTTAAAAGATACTTTCATTATTGTATTGGCAATCTAGGTTGTATTTTATGCCTTTGTCAAGGAAGCATTTGTACTCGACTCCCATGATTAATTTCACACAATATTCTCAGGTTATAGTAAGGCAGGTACAAGAAAAATTGTAATCAAAAGTACCATGATTTGAGCACCACAGGGTTCTGTTGGACTGATAAGGAATAATAGTTGGAACAGAACTTGTTAATTTTGGGCTGGTCAGAGAGACGTCTCTCGTGAGGGAAGTGGGGAATGAATAAGGCCATATGAGACAATACCAAAGGGCAGAATCTGGCTTCAGTTTTTTGCTCCTTTGTATAGATTACAATGCCATTTGTACATTAACTTTGTTTACTGAGATGTCTTTGTCCTGCCAGTTTACCTTTTATATCAAGTCATCCCTCACAAAAGCATACTTTGGATCTCGTTCTCGTTTCTTCCTTGCTTGTGTGAGTACTCTTTCGTCATTTGTAGCTTTTTTGGCCCATCAGGGGGACATTCTCATTATTACACTGCCCAATCAATGAAACAACTGTTTGTATTTTGTGTTTGTGACTTCCTGTGTTTTATTTCATGTTATTTTTGACACTCACTCGTAGCTTAGGGGAGCACTTTTGCTAATTTTATGAAAGTGTTAGTGTTGAATAAAAATTACACAAAAGAAATATAAAGATATTTCAGTTGTCAAGAAACCATTTGAAGATCAGGTTAATAATTTTGGCCACGTTTTGAATATGGCGCACACTTTAATTTTTGACAAACTGGTCATTACCACACAAGGATGATACGTGAAATGACTACCGGAAGAAAGTGGCTGAGATAAGAAAAGATTTGGTGACTAAAGTGGACATCAAGTCACTTAATCTGCAAACTCCTCTCCTCTCCGTCCAAAAAAAGAAGCCTCAGTCAAAAGCGCTGACCACACATCAGTGTGTCTACGTCCACATCCAGAATAAAGTGTGCCGGCCTCCGATGCATATATGGTGGGGATTAAATAGCTACATATATTTTGCATAAGCAGTTCTTCTTCTGAACAATGAATGATTCAGAACAAATACAATTGAGGTACGCCCAACAACAGAGGGCAGGAGATACTGTTACCGTCTATGGTAATGAGAAACTAGAACATGAGAAGCCGAGGGATGGTGTAGATCTCGCTGAACGCATCAGCGGCGGTGTATAGAAGGTCAAAGCAGTCAGTGTTACAAGCGGAATGATGGGAAGAAACATCTCCTGACCATCCTCGCTGCTCGCATTTTGCTGATTTGTTTCAGAGTAATTGGTCAGTGGAGCAGTCAGCTGACATTCACCAGATCTAACAGTGTGTGTTAATGTGTGTACGTTTCAGCCCCTCTTCTCTGCGTGAGTTAAAGGACTGACACTGGTTATTAATACAAATGTGGAATCAATTTACAGCGCGGCATGTCGGAGAAAAAACATCTCTATAAAAAACATATATATGGCTGGGTCATATGGCGTGTGGGCTGACTGGTTTGAGTCACATGTGGAGTCATTCTGTTTAACTGACGCACTTCCGCCCGACACGTACAACACTTGCAAAGACTCACTAATCATGGTCTCTGTATTCTTTTTTTTTTTTAGCTGTGACTTGAAAAAGACTAATACTTCACAGTATCAGTAAAATACTTTAGCTTCAGCTATAAGAATTAGGCTAAAACTGGTTCATTAATCAGTGGATCCGTGTGCCAAAATTGAACTATTCAGACCACAGGATTGAATTCCAAGAAGACATAGTGTGCTGTGTTTGATTATTCATCGGGGTATTCTGTTATAAAGGAACTATGGAAGGATTGTTGGACTGTTCAGTGTCACAATGGTTGATTGTAAAGTCATATGTACTTATACATACAGCATTATGGTTTTGATTGATATACAAAGTTAACAATCAGTCAGCTGGACACATCAACAACAAGAACACATTTTAACAAGTTTTTTTGGGGAAAAAGAGTCACATTCTGAGCCACAGAGACTGAATTCCGGCCATGTCTTAATATTAAACATCCCCTCCTACGTAGGGCCTTAAATTGGTTAGGGTGAAGAAGCCTCTGACTGAGGACACCCTGACTTTAATGTTTCGGGACCATGCTGTCTCGTTCTGATGACACTACCCACAAAAAAGGCAGACAAAAAAAGTTAAACTTCTGGTTACAGAATTCTAGAAGATACGTACATTTTGTATAGTCATCATGAACAATTATCATTCCTAAATTTAGACTATTCTTCTACTTAAAAAAAAACCCAAAACAGTCTCTTAGGTAGGCCAAAGGCCATAATTGAATCTGTTGGTCTTACTGGTTTTTCTTCTTGAAAAATAATAATAGTATCATTATCATATTTTGGTGCTCCCTGTGCTTGGTCTGTTCTCTTTTCATTAAAATACTGTATTATTGCCCCTGTAAAAGGTATTTTTTGGGCCTTACCAAACTGTCATAGTAGCATAAAAAAGTCATCCTTATTCATATCCAAAAATTACCCAGTTTCAATTCCTTGTAGAAGTATATTCCATAGACTTTGGACCAAACACACCACCACACAACTGTGTTAAGTTTGAATGACTGCACAGACAACTAATAAGTAAAATGGAATTCCATGGGCAAAGATTAAAAAATGGCATCTCAAAAGCATTAACATTATACACATTTTAATCGCCATTCATTGTGTTCTTATGATGTTCTTTAAAAATCCTTTTCTGTCCATCACTCAGTGCCATAACCCACGTGCAAAGGAGAATTTTTAAAGCTATAAATTAGGCTTCCTTTTTGCTGACACTTACTTAAAAAGTTCACCTTTATGATCAAAAGATTGACCTTTCTATCGCAAGGTGGATGAGGCTTGGTCAGCACAAAAATCTGGGTTGGGAACACAGAGAAGAAGCCAAAGTGCTTTCTCTTCCTTTGTGCTATAAACAGAGCAACTCAAAAACTTCCCCACTGTAACTGTATGTTTTCCTGTCCCCCTTTAAACCCAGAAGGTCAAGAAACCTTTGAACCTGTGTCAACTTTTGAGCAATTGTGTAAACTTTGTATAAGCTGTACATTATATCAACCATTATTGAAGAGAAGCCTTGACTGGGATCATGTTTTGCCATAGGTAGGGGCTCCAGTGATCACAATCCACTCACAATCCACTCACATGATCACAATCCACTCACTTTTGAGCAATTGTGTAAACTTTGCATAAGCTGTACATTATATCAACCATTATTGAAGAGAAGCCTTGACTGGGATCATGTTTTGCCATAGGTAGGGGCTCCAGTGATCACAATCCACTCACATGAGACCTGTTGCAATTCCAGAACCACAAGCTAATTTGGTGATCTCAGAACATTCCTTTATAGACATCCATTATGTGAAAAGGACTGACCTCATGTTGGATAAGCTCTCTCTGGTGTAACTACACTAACTGTCATGTTCATATTTTATGCCTGACTTTTTCTTCTCCTTTTCCCTAATTTCGTATTTATGATATGATCCATTGTGCACAGGTTGCTAAGTTGGAAATAACTGGATGGACTATACTGTCATCTCATAGTTTGTTGAGATTTGTTTTCAATTTCCCTGTTTTTTTTATTCCCACATCCCCATCAGGTTTCCGTCCTCTATATGTTTTTATGCCACGCAGAATAAGAATCACAATAATGTTCACTCACCCACTTCAATGTTAATTTCTTTGTTGATTTTGCATTGTTACATTGTTTTAATCCGTGTCCAGGGTGCATGTTTCCCAGTAGCCTGCTGATCAGTAGCCTCCTCACAACCATGAATTGGAATAAGCTGGTGTGGTGAATGGATTGATATTGCTTTAAAATAAGTACATTTGCTATTTGTTTTATATCTGCGCCCCTTCTTTTCTTCTTGGCTTGTGATCAGGACCATTACAAGACTTTGTGAAATTGTAGAAAAATCCATCATTTGAGGCACAACTAATAGTCATGGAAGCAAAAAATCTGTCTTAACAAAATCCGATTTATAGATATGGATAACATTTTTAATTAGTTCCTTCAAAATCATTGCCACATTAGTTAAATTAGCCTGGACATAAACCTTAAGTGGTGATGAGGCTGTTTAAACATAAAGCAGCATACCAACATCTTTGTGTGTGTCAGCTGTACTGACTTTTACCAGAACTCTCCAACACTAATGCAGAGAGTCACCTTTGGCCTGAGCCGGCTGAACGTTGGCGAAGCAAAGCGGCGTGCTGCAGTTTGCGTGCAAGGCGTGCCATTGCAGAGATAATAAAAAGTTATATACAAACTGCACCCAGCAAGGGGCGCTCAAGCTCCAGATACCAACACAACTCCTTAACTGGACAGAAAGAAACATTAAAAAAAGCGTTCATTTTGAAGTTACAGAAAGTGAAATGAACAAAGCATAAATTTGTGAACATTTAAGACAGATTTTCATTCAGATGTCTCACAATATAATCCGGCTAACCTAATTATCATGTGATTCCAAAGATGTCATGTCACAAATGTTCTGACATTTTCCAAGTCAAACCCCACAAGCCAGCTTATTGACACAGTAAACATATTTATTGAGAAGAGAAGCATCACTGGCAGAATGCATTGATGGCTGTGGCACTTAGGTCCTGGATCCTGAGGGTGGACCTTCACACAACATAAAGTAAGCAAAACTGTCTGAGAGACAAAGCTGTTCACCTGCAGTCGTCTCCGCTGCTCAAACGACAGTTTACACACAGGCTGGGAAAGAGAGCAGGAGCACCTTTTACATTAAAGCTTCGATGAATCATATCTAACAAATTCATGGCAAGAGTTGGCACCTTTGTTGAAAATATTTTCCAAAAAGTTAGAAAAAGCAAATAAAAATGCATAAAAATCAAGAACTGATGTCGTTGATGTTTGGCCAGCAAGGACCGCAAAGTCACAACCTCAAGTTTTCACCTATTGCACCTACGATAAACACGTCTGCTTGAAAACTTTGTATACACTTTGGAGGGTCATAGAATATTAAGCTACTCTCTAAATTCTGGTAAACTATTCATATTATTTCAGTATCTCTTTAAACTGTTCTAAAATGTGACTTTCTTACAAAAATGAATGACTTTTAAAATAAAATTATATATATATATTGTCGGTCAGATTAATGCTCAAAGGCTGTAACATTTCAGTTGAAATAAGTCAAGTTTTGGAATGGAGCAGGTCTTAGTGATTAGCGTATACTAACCTCAATTTAAATACTTTCTTATTTGACCTTACTTATGCCCCATGTTTTTCATGTGCTGTGCTGTTGTATTCTGTTTGGTTTTTGGAAAGTACAATCTAAAATATCCTCAATGACAGCAGTTTAATCAGTGTGAGGGCAGTTATGAGGAGTCTACAAGCTTACATTAGCTTTGAGACTTGTTTTAGCAAGCTAGCACTGTATAACAGCTAAAGGCCACTGATGGGTGAAAATGGTGATTAGCATACCTGAAGCCTGTTATGAAACTTTGTATAGTGGTGTGTACTTTTTTTTTTTTTTTGTCTGGATAAAACTTATCTGCTGGTTCAACCAGCCCATTTTTCAAAACCAAAATCAGTGTGGATTAGTGTCTTTTCTTAAACTAAAATGAGGACATTTGGAAGGTGCTGGTAGGGTCGTGTAAATTGCGAAGAACTCTGCTGAATTAATGTGCTGTTCTTGTTGTGCCTTATGGAACAATGTGCATTTTCTGTGCTTCGGTTGACCATTTCATGGACTGGGAGAGTGTTTTACAACATGGGGAATGTGCTTTGTTGAGCAAGGAAATGAGGCGGCACCAACTGTGCTTCGTGATGTGCATTGCAGATACAGTACTGGGTCATCTTGACAACCTGATTTTGATGAAAGTGTGCATTTAGTTCTCTGGGCATTTGTAATTCAGAATATGAATCAGAATTCCATTTCTAAAATGACATCCGTATTCTCTCTTCAAAACCTTTTCAAAGGTGATAAAAGGATAACATGTTATTGCAGGATAACAAAATTAAAATGAATGAAGTTATAAGATGATAATATATGATTTGCACGGACTGCATCTTCATTTCAGTGATACAGACTGAAGATCTCGGCTCCATCTTATTTTATCATGCCACACTATAAAACAACTAACCTCTTTATAAGGTGAAAAAAAACTCAATCTTACTCAATACTCAAGCTTGAGTATAATACAGTTGTAGGTCCTTAATCTGTCATTTAAATGGATATACACAGTTGTTGAATTGTTTTGTAGAACCACATATGGTGAAGATTTGTGGTTTCATCCCCAGGTCCTTAAATGATGAATTACTAAAGGCAGACTTAGTGGGCCAAGAAGCCATGAAAACATGAAAGAACAAAGTTTACTGGGCCCTTAAGTCCAAAAATGCAAGTATATTTAGAGTGCTGCTCACTCTTTTGATTTTAAATCTGATATTGTAAATGAACAAATCGACAAGCATTAAGAAACCATTTAAATAATCCCTATTATTTTGATTTTCTTTTAAAAACCTGAAATGTCTTTTGTGTTTGTTTTTTTTTGCATGACAGTATTTAGCAACATTATACAGAAAAGAGAAAAAAAGATTAAAAATGGTTATAAAATAAGGTACATTTGAGGCAAAAGTTTGTAGAAGAAAAGAATGACAGGGCTTTGTGCTCCTTTGGTAGAAAACTGGATCCTCAACTCCAGCGTTGGACAGCAGGAGAGTTGTGGCCTTTCAAGAACCCTGCAGCTTAAAATGAGCTCTTGCATTGTCCTCTTCACTCCGTGGTCTAGTTGTCCGAGCACTTTTCTCTTTGCCAGACTTCTGCCTTCAGTCCAGGTTTGGTTTGTGGTTGTAGCTCAATGATCATGGGGTTCATGTATCACGTGATGAGGCAGCAGTTGATACAGCGGGGTCCCATTCTTCTCTTCAGAGATCCCTTCTTTCTCTTTGGAGCCAAGATAGCAATGATGGCCTCGTCAAACACTGTCTTCAGGCCCTTTTGGGTCAGTGCCGAACACTCCACATAGCAACACGCACCAATCTGATGGGAAAGACGGGACAGCCAATCAGACAAAACCTTACGACTTTCACTTCATGTACTTGCACAAGCATAGAAGTGTAACGATAAGCCTGACCCAAATCCCACTTTATGGATTTCTTATAGCATGTTTCTCCAAAAAAGCTGCAAAGGTACAAGGCCATAAATGGTCGAAAAGTATTCAAACATGTGAATATATAATTTGCCCAAAATTTTGTTTAGAATTAAACTAGGATTAAATAACATTTGTTTGAGTTTGCTCCAAACACGATTAAGTAAACAAAAAAAGTCATAGTCATTCTAATCCATGAATACATCACTCCCTTAACCTGCTGTAGTCCTAATCCCCTCTTTCAAGTAACTATATATTATATAAACTCAAAGGGTGTGTCTGGATAGAGAAGCCAGGGACATTATTGAATTTCCACCGATGTGCTGATGAGCTTAAACATAAACTTTCTGTGTCCAATTGAGCTGTAGTTCACTTGTCGTTCACTTCAGTTGTTGGGTTCTGGATAAAAATTTGAGCAGAGTAAGTTTTGAGCACAATTTCCCTAACCTATCTCACACACTTGTTAAGGGGATGGATGGACAATAAGAGTCGAGAGCAATAGCCACTAGATTCACTTGTCTTATGACACAAGTGTCCTCTTGAAACTAGCTCAATCATTTCTCTGAAAGTGTTTAAAAAAAAAGTGGTGTAGAATTCTGCAACGACTTTTAGAGGCCGAGACTGTCCTTGTTCTTCTAAATAAAAGTTTTAAAGAAAGCCATCTCTTGTTACTCCATGATCTAATGTCCACCCAAAAAAAAATCTAAAAAACAGTTCTAATTTCAGCAGCACGTGCTCCACCGTTAGAGAAGAATTCCACCTTGAGGAAAGTCAACTTTTAAATTCATGCACAATGGGATTTCTTTATTCCTTCTCTTTGCCTGACAGGAGAAATGAACCCTAGTCCACATTAGATATTGCTCCCAGCCCCAAAAATGAGCTGGACATCAGCGTTGACTGGGAATTTTTCTATTTTTCGGACTCATTTCAAGGCGGATATTGTTCTCAGGTGTGATTCCAAGCGTTTTCCCGAAGACATAACATTCATACGGAAGCATTCCTGGGTCAAATCAACTCACAGGAACCACGCTGGGTCCAACAACTCTGTTTGAATAAAAAGTATGAAAACAGATGCTTCCCACACCGTACAAACCTCCTTTGCCAGTTTCTGGCCTTGCTCGGTGGTGATGGGCTTCTCCTTCATGTCGTTCAGTTTGGCGATGGTCTTGGGGTCATCACGAAGATCGATCTGAAAAAAAGGCGACGCTGCCTCTTAACCTCTTGGTTAAATTGTGTAAATTGTCTACACCACATCATACACTTTTAGGATTACTCCCTTTGTAACACACTTGAGCTGAAATGCATAAGTTTATAACATAAGTTTAAAAGTTTTTTTAACAAATCTCCGCCGACCCACATTTCCTGCAGAAGGCTCCTCGGG
Organism: Menidia beryllina; assembly: GCA_013363375.1. Taxonomy (NCBI): domain Eukaryota; kingdom Metazoa; phylum Chordata; class Actinopteri; order Atheriniformes; family Atherinopsidae; genus Menidia; species Menidia beryllina. The sequence goes on from JABUIW010000010.1 coordinate 1,799,998, forward strand.
CCATATTCTTCACAATTCTCAGAAAACCTCTTTACCAGTGATAATAACCAGGCAAAGCGAATGCATCCATGACAGCCACCCTCATTAGACCATTTCCTTATTTATGACATGCTGTTTCAAAGCTGGTGTGCAACGTATCTGCATCCAGCCACTGTGCAGCAAGTGAGTTATGACAGGAACTGATAAAAGAGCAGAAAACATCAGCTGACACGAGATAAATCAGACACCCACTCCATCCTCCTCATCACCGCTGGGCCTTGGCTGCACTGGCATTTGGTTGCTAGGGAACACAGGCCAAAAAAAAACACATAAATCGCCCACATGTCTGCAAAGAGTTTTCAAAGGGCAATTGGATTCCGTAGTGAATTTTAGGATTAAACTAAGGAAGACAATACTAAAAATGTATGTTGGTATCAGTTAAAAACATACATCTAGTGCAGCTTCATGGAAAAGTTAATTGGTGCTTTGGAGGTTCTGATTCCATCTGTAAAGATGGGAATTTCAGCTTTTACAGCAGTCTGAGGTGGATCGGCCTGAGGTTCCCACCCACGTTTGGACCGACTGTCCCACTTTTTATTTTTCTATTAACAAAAATTTGAAAATGTATTGCTCAATCCATGGAGAAATGATCACGTTACTAAACGCAGGAACACCTTTCAGCTTGATGCTTTTTGGCTTTGCAGCAAAGTCTGTGACTTGACTCTTTTGACTCCGTGACTTACAATTTGTCAACATACTTTGGTTTTTAAGTAGCTGTTTCCAATGTATAAAACCGAGATATAAAAAAAAGTAGACTGAAATCATCGACCGGTTTATGAGCAATGCAGAGCAGGAGGGGCAGGTGTTTCTCTCGCAATTGGCACGAAGAATGTTTAAATAATGAAAGTAAAAAAGGAGGGCTGGTTAGCACCATCACCTCAAAGCAAGCAAGTTCTCGGTTTTATTCCCCTGGGAAAAGAAAAAGTAAAAGTAAAAACGACCAAGATCCAATACACATATATATATATATATATATACATACATATATATATATATGTATGTATATATATATACAGGGGTTGGACAATGAAACTGAAACACCTCTCATTTTAGTGTGGGAGGTTTCATGGCTAAATTGGACCAGCCTGGTGGCCAATCTTCATTAATTGCACATTGAACCAATAAGAGCAGACTGCGAAGGTCCAATTAGTATGGTAAGAGCACAGTTTTGCTCAAAATATTGCAATCCCCACAACATTATTGGTGACATACAAGAGTTCAAAAAAGGACAAATTATTGGTGCACGTCTTGCTGGCGCATCTGTGACCAAACAGCAAGTCTTTGTGATGTATCAAGAGCCACGGTATCCAGGGTAATGTCAGCATACCACCAAGAAGGACGAACCACATCCAACAGGATTAACTGTGGACACAAGAGGAAGCTGTCTGAAAAGGATGTTCGGGTGCTAACCCGGATTGTATCCAAAAAACATAAAACCATGGCTTCCCAAATCACGACACAATTAAATGTGCACCTCAACTCTCCTGTTTCCACCAAAACTGTCCGTCGGGAGCTCCACAGGGTCAATATACACAGCCGGCCTGCTATAGCCAAACCTTTGGTCACCCGTGCCAATGCCAAACGTCGGTTTCAATGGTGCAAGGAGCGCAAATCTTGGGATGTGGACAATGTGAAACATGTATTGTTCTCTGATGAGTCCGTCTTTACTGTTTTCCCCACAACCGGGAGAGTTACGGTGTGGAGAAACCCCAAAGAAGCGTACCACCCAGACTTTTGCATGCCCAGAGTGAAGCATGGGGGTGGATCAGTCATGGTTTGGGCTGCCATATCATGGCATTCCCTTAGCCCCATACTTGTGCTAGATGGGCGCGTCACTGCCAAGGACTACCGAACCATTCTGGAGGACCATGTGCATCCAATGGTTCAAACATTGTATCCTGAAGGAGGTGCCGTGTATCAGGATGACAATGCACCAATACACACAGCAAGACTGGTGAAAGATTGGTTTGATGAACATGAAAGTGAAGTGGAACATCTCCCATGGCCTGCACAGTCACCAGATCTCAATATTATTGAGCCACTTTGGGGTGTTTTGGAGGAGCGAGTCAGGAAACATTTTCCTCCACCAGCATCACGTCGTGACCTTGCCACTATGCTGCAAGAAGAATGGCTTAAAATCCCTCTGACCACTGTGCAGGACTTGTATATGTCATTCCCAAGACGAACTGACGCTGTATTGGCTGCAAAAGGAGGCCCTACACCATACTAATAATTTTTTGTGGTCTAACACCAGGTGTTTCAGTTTCATTGTCCAACCCCTGTATATACACTATATTGCCAAAAGTATTTGCTCACCCATCCAAATTATCGGAATCAGGTGTTCCAATCACTTCCATGGCCACAGGTGTATAAATTCAAGCACCTAGGCATGCAGACTGTTTTTACAAACATTTGTGAAAGAATGGGTCGCTCTCAGGAGCTCAGTGAATTCCAGCGTGGAACTGTGATAGGATGCCACCTGTGCAACAAATCCAGTCGTGAAATTTCCTCGCTCCTAAATATTCCACAGTCAACTGTCAGCTGTATTATAAGAAAATGGAAGTGTTTGGGAACGACAGCAACTCAGCCACGAAGTGGTAGGCCACGTAAACTGACGGAGCGGGGTCAGCGGATGCTGACGCGCATAGTGCGAAGAGGTCGCCAACTTTCTGCAGAGTCAATCACTACAGACCTCCAAACTTCATGTGGCCTTCAGATTAGCTCAAGAACAGTGCGCAGAGAGCTTCATGGAATGGGTTTCCATGGTCGAGCAGCTGCATCCAAGCCATACATCACCAAGTGCAATGCAAAGCGTCGGATGCGGTGGTGTAAAGCACGCCGCCACTGGACTCTAGAGCAGTGGAGACGCGTTCTCTGGAGTGACGAATCGCGCTTCTCCATCTGGCAATCTGATGGACGGGTCTGGGTTTGGCGGTTGCCAGGAGAACGGTAATTGTCTGACTGCATTGTGCCAAGTGTAAAGTTTGGTGGAGGGGGGATTATGGTGTGGGGTTGTTTTTCAGGAGCTGGGCTTGGCCCCTTAGTTCCAGTGAAAGGAACTCTGAATGCTTCAGCATACCAAGACATTTTGGACAATTCCATGCTCCCAACTTTGTGGGAACAGTTTGGAGCTGGCCCCTTCCTCTTCCAACATGACTGTGCACCAGTGCACAAAGCAAGGTCCATAAAGACATGGATGACAGAGTCTGGTGTGGATGAACTTGACTGGCCTGCACAGAGTCCTGACCTCAACCCGATAGAACACCTTTGGGATGAATTAGAGCGGAGACTGAGAGCCAGGCCTTCTCGTCCAACATCAGTGTGCGACCTCACAAATGCGCTTCTGGAAGAATGGTCAAAAATTCCCATAAACACACTCCTAAACCTTGTGGACAGCCTTCCCAGAAGAGTTGAAGCTGTTCTAGCTGCAAAGGGTGGACCGACGTCATATTGAACCCTATGGATTAGGAACGGGATGTCACTTAAGCTCATATGTGAGTCAAGGCAGGTGAGCAAATACTTTTGGCAATATAGTGTATCAAGACAAACTAAGCACCTAAGGGTCCATAGATCTGAATATCCAAGTAAATAAAAAAAACTAAACAGGTTTACTTTACTCAAATCAAAACAGTCATTTCATCCATAGATAACATTCACATCTCCATGAACTACAGTGAGCTGCAAGCTGGGCCTTAAACACAGCACCTTCTCAATTGGTCTGGAAAATGGGAAATAGACTGTCCTTAAATCAGCCATATTCATACATACACTCATTCACCAGTAAATACACCAGTCAGCAACGTGGGAGTTCTGTGTCTGCAACAAGTAGCCAGGTGAAGCCAGGAGTCAAAGCGATGACTTCTACTCCAAAGGTGACCGCTCCCTCCTGAGCTGCAGCCGCCCATGAATACTTTTGACTTAAGGGATACATTTCTTTTTGGAAGGGATGTCCAGAACTAACCTGGGTGCCGATGAGGAGATAGGGCACACTGGGCGCATACTCCTGCAATTCAGGCACCCACTCCTCACGCACGTTCTGGAAACTGGCCGGGTTGACCACGGAGAAGCAGATTAAGAAGACATCGGTCATCGGGTACGACAAAGGCCTTAGCCGGTCGTAGTCCTCCTGAGAAGTGAAAGAAACAATGCCGTTAACTCTATAATGCCACATGTATCATATTTGATACATACGGTTTCTGAAGTGTTTTGCGTCTGACACCTTTTGCATAATTTACTGGTAAAAACTTTGCTCAAAATCCTATTGTACACAATCAGATATACCTGATAACAGGGGGCAGAACACTACACAAATTTTTTTTTTCTTTTTACATATTTTGTTAAAAGACCAAATAAGGAATTCAAACAAAAAAAAGTGATTTTCTGATTTGTTTCCTTCTTGGATCAGGCTTTAAAGGGTTAACATTCCGGATCAGGAACCCAACGTGATTCGTTCCTACTGCTTAAAATGTTAGAAAATATCAATAATCAATAAGCAAAGTGACAGTTTTTGCCCCTAATCTGGAGACTTTTGCTTTTCTCTGAGGCAAGGCAAGACCAAGACAGCCCATTTTACCATTTCACACGAGTGACGAGGGGTTCTAGTTGTACACGTGAAAAAAAGAAGAAGAAGACGTCTGTGTAAGAATGTCTCTCACTTCAGCGTTGCCCTTTTCTGACAGAGACTATTAAGGATTATTCAGTGTTTGCCGTCTCTGAAAACGGGGCTGTGCGCGAGACACCACCATGTGATCCCGAGGGCCAAACACACTGTCGTCTGCAATATCTAAAAGGGGGGGGGGGGGTGAAATGGGTCGTTCATAGCTGCCAGACTGCCCTTTGTGCATCGGATCAGACTCTTCGTTGTTCTCCACAAAAAATAAACCCTTTTCAACACTGTCTCTCTTTTCAACGTGTTATTATTCATGACCCATCTCGTTGCGTCCCCGATGGCACGTGGCCTTTAAACAACTGACGCGCGGACAAACGGAATCAATGGATCCCTCGTAATTGGATCCGACTCAACCGGAGCGCGGGCATCATCCTCACTTTTTCCCCTCGTGGAAATTGTCGATCAGCCTTCCCAAAAATCTAAGCGCATCGGACATAACGGCTGGCTGTGCGAGAGATAGCCTCAATTAGCAGTCTAAAGGGAGTCCAATTTATCTCACATAAAAAATAACACAATCAAAACAAAAAACAAGGCTTTATGATGCAATATTTTAAAAGGAAATTAGCCACATGCCAGCAGATTTTTTTATCAGCCAGTTATTCTCTTCAACTGTTTTTGTCTTTTTGAAATACTTAAATATACACTGGCTTTTTACTGCTTTTAGACTGATGATTAAAATATATAAATGTTTACACCTGTGCTCTCTCATCAGCGGAGTCAACTCTCACCGGACTGGATCAGGGAGATGTGTTTAAAATATCTGCAACCCAAACTGATGTCAGAGGGCCATTTCTACCACTATGGAGCATCTGCTTTTACTCTAACAACAGTCAGGCTGTGTCCGGGAACTGAGGAGACCAGTTGCTGGACATTTGGGAGTTTACGCGTTCCATTCTTGACTGAGAAATTGTTTCGAGTCCACAACAGTTCATTATCTGAATTGTACTATTTTATGTTTTTGGGATACGTCAGATACTTTCCACTGAAATAGGAAGACTGTGTTGTTGTACAGGATGCAGCGTGCAATTTAACCTGGTCTTGCTGAAATAAGAAGGCTTTCATTTATAGTTATCTGAATAGAGGCATAATTTGACCTAAAACCTGTATATGCCTTTAAGAATTCATAGTACCTATCCAGATGTAGAAGCTTATCCTAACAATCAAGGCTTTTAGACTGATTTGTAAGAACAAACTGTATGACCCATTTCTAAAATCTTTCTCTTTTCCAGACCCGTGTTGCCTCTGTTTAAACTTTTGAGTGATATATCAATTCAAAATGTGCTCCGTCCCAACTTTTTAGTAGGAATATCTGCTCATCGTCTTCCAATTCAATACTCTTTCTTTACAGAACTGTCCTAAAAAGGACTTCCAAGGTCTTCAAAGACTGTCAGATGTCCTTACCAAGTGCTTTGACGGCTTTGGCAGGAAAAATATTTATATTTTTTCATCAAACAACCAGAATCAATAATATTTCACAAATAGTTGTGGTGACTCTTTAGGGTAAAAGTGAGAAATTATAAAAGAGGAATGCCGTAGCTCATGCTTATTCAGGCATTACTTACCTAAACTTAATTTTAGAGCTAGTTTAGGTAAGTGTACTTCCTCTAGTTTATCCTATGACTGAGCCTAATTAGTGAAAGATGTTGATGGTTAAAGAGTTAAACAGAAAGGATGTATTTTTATGTAAATGCACAGACGCACGTTTCTTCTGGTTGTAAAAACCAAATGACTACTGAACTAACAATGGGTTTGTTGGCTCGTTTTTTGCTGAATTTTTCGGTCTTACATTTTATACGTCAAAATCGATTCGCACAACACAATAGAAGAAAGCGAACCCAGAAAAGCTTTAAGGAAATCCTCAGGGCTGCCATTTGCTTCATATCTGACATTCCGTTTCAAAGCTTCCCTCAAGTATTTGAAGGCTGCAGTATAAGAAATGGAGCATCCACTGAGTCTGTTATCGACTTGATGCGTTCACTGTGAGGATACTTTTTTGGTCAAATCGCTCTCTTGTGAGGACGTCAGTTGTCTGAAAGTGGGGCCTTTAAGTCACTTTGGAAAAAACATTATTACATTACAGGATGAGGAGTTCATTCTGGGCAATGCTGCAAATCAGCACACAAGCCTGACTCGGAGCCATATTGGATTTTGGCATTTTTATGTCTTACATCAATATGATGAAGGACCACGACTTGCTAGATGGTTAATTCTAAGGGTTAGCTAAAGCATAAAGATCCCCGCCTGCTTTTGTATATCCATGAATAAAAGCTCTTTTGATATCTGAGATGAAGCTTTTATCTCTAAAGGCGCTAAAACACAAAGCACAAATCAGTTATTTTATGTGAGCGGCTTTAACCTCCAAAACATCTTCAGTCTTGTGGGGTTTTTTCTTTTTTTTTTTTTTAAGGAGCTCAGCTGTTTTTCCATCCTCCTTTGAAATATAACCACTTTGTGGAGAAGGGCTTTGTTGTAAGTATTAGTACGTCCGTCTATTTTTTCGCGCTTTGCTCTCACATGCTGTTAAGCCTTGGATTTATCATCTGAACGGAGCTGTGCATGTGAAGTCAGCTACATCTCACTGACAGCATACAGAGGAATATAAAGGTGCCAACAGCTATAGGAATCGAAACCCTCTATTTTGAATTTCTTAAGGAAACAAAAAAGCTAGTAAAGTCTCTAAATCTACCCCCAAAGTGGATAATTGGAAAAATTGGAATATTCATTGCTGTGACTAATAAGTTGCAAATTTGCCATTATAAGAATTAGCAAATTTAGAAAAAAATAAACATACCAAATAGATTTCCAACACAAGAAAAAGGTTATCACAACCCTCAATCCAAAGGTGGGAGTCATCTTCTCAAAATAACCGTCAGTGTGTACGGTTCAACGACTTTGCATACAGTTCTGTGCTGCAGCAGAGCTAAAGGGGCTGATTAAACACACTTTCCCGTGTTGAGATTTACTTGGCCTGCTTAAACGCCACTTAAAAGTGCAGTTTAGGTCAAGAAATTACCAGCGCACAGCTCAAAGTGCACAACTTTTAAAAAGTAAAATAGTCTGAGACAACCTCCCCCTGCTTTGGGATTTGCAATATTGCTTGTGCTAATTTATTTTACTACTATGTAACATAAATCACTGTGACTTCGTGTTAAACCGCCTCGGTTAAACTTTCCGCACCTAATAATGATTCATCTCTGCGCTCTCCACAGCCGCCGCACACTTTATCTGTCACCGGGGATCGCGTACGCGGCATGTTCTCGACCTTTCCTCGCGTACGTGAATCCAACCTTGTCCAGACAGAGTATAAGCAGCTTGCGGGTTTACTGTAAACAGGCCTGTTCGGATCTCCTCCGAGGTCAGATCCTTTTAGCGCCACTCCGTCTACCGGCCCGGACTTTAATCGCCGTCTCGCCCCGAAATGTTTACACCGCCGCTAGCTTGGATGAAGGTTTCCACCAGAAATAAGTGACAGTTTTATTAGCTCACGAGTTCACCACTGACATGTCGCACGACACTCTCTTTTAGGTAACCGGCGTGCCAGTAAATATTATGACGAGTGGAGAAGACGGGAATGGCGATTCGTGCACGATAAGCTATAACCTCCAACATCGCTCCATACATGTGCATACGTTTCTACGGTGGGAGCGCTGCTGTTTGCCTGCTCTGTTGACTCAGTGACATATGAGTGCTATGATATCGGTGACTCATTCCCTCCTCCTCTTCCTCACCTCCCCTATCCCTTCGGAGCTTCCACCGCTCTACCCTCTATCCCTTCTATCCCCTCTACCTATCTAGTTCTATCACCTCCTCGGGGGGTTCTGTAAGTCACCTGCATCAACAGAATCCGCGTTGCCTGGGCCGCCGGGCGAGAACACAAGCCCAGACACACACAAAAAAATCATAAAGTTCTGCAAATCTGCACGTTTCAGCGAGCTGAGTTCAACCCCAAGCAATAGGAGAGCTACAGCTGTTCGTCCTTTTATGGTGATTAATGGTAATTACTTATAGCTCAGGCGGTAATGAACTCTGTCATACGATGCCGACGTGGTGAGAACATCGTGCTGGAATAAAAAATCTGACGTTGTCTTTAATGGTTTTTAATGGGGTTGTACATGAGACACTTTGGATCCAGTGTTAGGAGCTTAACCAAATTGTTACATCAAACGGGCAGTAGCTACTATGCTTAGTCGAGACCTTCTTTTTTTTTTCCAAGTCATTTTTAGCAACAAGAAAGGTATCAACTTGTCAAATTGTAATTTAAAACTGTATCCGTGAATTTCAGTTCACTCTTTACGGAAAGTATTAGTCAGCCTGTGAAAACTGTTCTAATCTCATCTGGGGCTCTGGGGGAACTTTGTCAAATCCCCGATGATATCATTAGAGGTTGTGTCAGATTTAGCATGTCAACTACATGCTAAAAGCTGCAGAGACTCCCATTTATCTCAAGCTGACAGGACAATCAAAATGAGCAACTTTCTGCGTAGCCAACACCTGATGCTTAGTATTTTGTTTTGGCTTTGTGCTTCAGTTTGTTGCTTGTCAAAGACAGAGACAGCACCATGCTCCCCTAGACCCAAAAGTCCTGGAGAAATCTGAAGCTGTAAACTATGCCCAGCAGGTGTTTCACTGAAATTTGCTACCATTTTTCTTCTTTTAATGTTTTTTAAATGCTTGGTGGGAGTGAATCTGCTAAAAACAATGCCCTCTAGTCAGAGTTTTTTGACTTGTAAAAGGAAAAGAAAAAGAAGAGAGTAATGTCAGCTCCATGTCTTCACGAAAAAAGTTCAGATCACACACTTGGGAGCAGAATAGGGAAAAAGAGAATTCACCATGAAGTGAAGGTCACAGTGGAAATACACTGCCGACTGCACGTTGTAAAAATAGGATCCAGCATGCGTGGAGCTTGACATACCCTTTATCTATAAGATCGGACCGGAGCTTTGTCTCTGCTTCTCAAAGTTCATTCCTGACATACACTAAATTCTGGTTCCAGACTCTTTAATAACCCCCAGGCTGTTTAAATTCTACAACTTGCATCATTGCAAAAAAAATGATGCTGTATATCAGTTCTTTCCCCCTATTCTTTCCCTTAGTGTCTCACTAATACAGTTTACAGTAGTTATTACAAAAGAAGTTAGTGTCTTCGGGTCCAGACAAAGAATCTGAACTTCTCTAATATATCACACTGATATCCAGTCAGGTTAGATGGTTACTGGCTTTGTGGACATCTAAAGGTCCAGTTTGGCAGTTTAAAATGTTTAATTCTGGGAACAGTTGGCATTTTGTGGGAAGGACTTATTAGGGTTATTTAAAATGATGGCTTTTACCTTTTTCCCCCTTTTTTTGCATATATTTTCCAGCACAGTCTTACCATTTGGTTCACGTTTAGTACACACCAATTTAAATAGGGTTAAAAAAGAGTGAAATGCCAAAGCAGTATGAAAAAACACTACGAGGTGACACTGCTAGAACTAGTCGCTACTACCTTTCAGCTTTTCCCACCAGGGGTTACACATTACATTAGCCTGCATCGCATGGTAAGTTTTGGCAGTTTTAACTGCTGAAAGTTCCACCTCGTGTTTACCTGGGCTTGGTGGAACACTGCACCCTTTGTGAGACTGCATTGCAGGCAACTGGGGGCTCAACGTCTTCCCCAAAGACACCCGAAGACATAGCCTGGGATCAAACCACCAACCCACTAGTTGGCAACTAACTGCTCTAACCCCTGTGCTATAGCCAGTCCTGTTAAACGTTACAAAAAAATAATCAAACCTAACAATATATCTTCACCATGCAAACCTAAGTAGGGAAATGTATTCTAACTCTAAACAATTCACCCTAAAACCTATCATTACTTAATCAGAAGTGTAAAGCCAACTCCCTTGCAGGAAGATTGCAAAAGCAAATAGTAGCTATCTCTATGATGCAAAGTAGGTTGTTGACAGTCTGTTGTGTGATTGTCTTGTGAGGTCACTCAGTTTGACAAAATATCTAGAATATCTAGTTAACTGGAAAAAAAGGCCTTCAAAGTTATTCCTGGCTCCTGTTTTCCATGAACACACACTCTACGGGTCTGATATAACTACTGCTATTTCAAGGCTAACCTTTTCAGTGGGTTTTAGGTAACAGCCGTGATACTAAAATCTACCAACATTTCAGGACTGCGGCACACTTGCACAGGAGCACTTGTAAAAAGGCACGTTTGTCTGCAGCTTCAAAACACAGCAGTGATACAGTTCTTGGCTGGGAAACCGAACTTTGTGGTGTTTTACCCCATATCACTTTGGGATAAAAAATAAACCCTTTCATAGAATTGCTTGAACCTCTCAAGACTTGTGCTCCTCTGCATTACTTATAGATAAAATGAAAATATGTGTTCTATTAGGACACAAATTGACCCGGCATATACAATAAGGCATAATGGTAAAAACATTAGTCATTTCTGGCACGATTAACCGAAGGGCTAAAGACAGTAATGCAGGGGCAGAAAATAAACAGCTGCACTAAATTTAAATGCCTCCATTGTGCTTTGTAGAGTCCACAGGATGGGAATTATGATGCATCAAGGGTGAAATTCATTTTGAGTGATGCGTATTTAGTCTAACCCTACCATGTATTTGGAAATATTGACTGTTCGCATGAGAAACCATGATTCAGATAGAATCAGAAAAGTGAAAAGGACATTGTGAGGAATTCAATTTATGCAGCACTGCTAGACATTAATTCCCTATGGATCAATATCTAACAATACACCCTTCCTTTCACCAAATAATCATTTGTGACCAGGTCAATTGTAAGACACATTGAAAAGCTCTAATGCCATCATATCAAAGGACACTGAAGACAAGACTGTGACATAGCGTCTATGTAGGAAAAACCCAAAGAAAACTCAAGTTTTTGATCGATTATTGTAAAACTACCCTGTCTTTGGACATTATTTCAGGCCAGGGCTTGACAGAGCCGCATGTGGCTCTTTGCCTGGTTCCATGTGGCTCTTACGTTCATATCGTAGTTTCTTTTCTCTAGAGCTCAATATGGTATTTCCGTCAAACGCGCATGTGCGTTGAATGAAAATACCTTAAAGTTTCCCAGTAGGAGCACCATCATTTCAGTAAACGTTTTGTCAAGTTAGCTCTCGAAAAGGGGAAGGTGGGAGAGTTTATATATTTTGTTGAACTTACTGGAAGCCATTCATAGCCTCATATGCTAGAAATCCTAATAAAAAACACCAATTTTTTCCTTTAAAATGAAAAAAGCAATTGTAAATGATAAGATTTTTGTTTGTGGACTTGGTTAAAGTGAGACTATGCCTGTATGAGACAGTGCACACAATGTTCACTGTTGAAAAATGAGTGGCCTGTGGTCTTTGTGTTGGAGTCAGGTTCTGTCACTATCAGGCCTATGTGTGACATTTACAATAAATCTGGCTGAGCAAAGGTATATGTGTGTGTTTGTGTGTGTGTGTACACATGTGTATGATGTGGCTCTTTGTGGTAACACGGTCAATTATGTGGCTCTTGGTTGGCCACCCCCTGTTTTAGGCTCTACCAACAGGGTCAGGTTTCTGAAACCGATCGGCCTGAAATTATCTAGTTTGCAACCAAGGTTGGATCCTATCGAACATCTAGGTCGAGTTATCCCTGCTCAGGCTCCAGCTATGAGGCAGATGTGATTCAAAGCTAACTCCCAAAAATACAAATACTTCCTTGAATCCATCATTTTTCGTTTTAGATGATATCAACTGTAGGGAATGTATCCTACAGAATAGAAACTTGCACGTCAGGTTAACGGATGCAAACAAAAAAAACTGTCAGAGGGTTAGTATGCATGGTTTTACCTTTAACAACAGTGATATCAACTTAATAGAAAATGTTTGATCAGATTATTTGTATAAATACACCCAATGACAATCTTCAAAGGAAGAACTGGTGCTAGAAGTTTAATGGGATGCGCATCTATTGTACTCTGTCTCTGAACAGCTGAGTAGCAACAGACTCCAAACTGGATACAGCCATCCCCCTGACCCACCCCAACCCTCTGCTGGGACATCTGAGGGTCACTGAGCCCCTTTCGGTTGCTGAGTCCAAATAAGAAGAAGGAAAAAATCAGGACGGGGAAGATGAGTGATGAGCGATCTGTTAAAAGTGATTACGGGATGCGCGGTCGAGCGTGAAGGCCAGCGACGCATTCAGCCCAGACGCAAAGCGGAGGTCAGTAGGGAAAAAGGGACACGGGTCGCAGCGCCTGCTGTCCCCGAAGCACTTCCACGGACAGCACTTAACGTCCACTTCCTGTTCGTTTTCCAATCCTCGGGGCAGCGATGGCGGACCTTCTTGAGTGCAGCCACAAAGCAGGGAAGGGGAGCCAATGAATAAGTAAAGCCTTTACCCCTGTGCTCCCTCCCCACATTCAGCCCAACAGACCTTCCATATGGAATAATTCAATATGTAGGAGCTGGGGGGGGGGGGGGGGGGATCAACTGAGTTAGATCAGCACAAGCCAGATGTAGAGATGATGAAAAGAGGGTTTTACATTCACGAGAATGAGGCGAGGAAAAGTGAAACCTGGAGGACCAAATTTATCCACTTCAGGGTAATTCCACTCCAACCAACCCACCCACCCCCTTCGGCCCCTCCGCCTTTACTCGCCCCCCCCACTCCCACCCCCTGTCTGTCTCTCTCTCTTCCTCTTTCTGCCTCCGAGTCTCGCTCTCTGCTCCTCCTGGCTGTGGGGCACCGGCTCTTTGATCAGAAGCTGAAGCTATAAGCATTACCAGCTGGCCCGGCGCTCCACATGAAGGGGTCAGTCCAGTCGAGGGGGTGGTGGTGGGGGAGCGGGGGTAAGGGGGTGGGGGTGGCAGGGGGCCCCCGTTTTTTTTTTTAGAGCGGTAACTCGACGCCCGGCGACTGGCGACATCCACGGCAGACATCTGGGAGGACTTCTCCATTTCAGACGCTCTGATTCAGCTAAAAACAAACCGTCCCCTACAACCGCTCCAGCACGCTAGAATAGACAATGAGGTGGTGTTCCTCTTTTTCGTGAGCGAGCGGTAACACTTCTGCCATCTGTTTTCATAGGGGGGAGAAAAAAAATAGAACACAGCCACAGGTAGCAGGCAAGGGTGTGTGGAATGAGCAAGAATGGATGGGATATACCATTCATAGACTTGTTGGTGCAAATTCATGAATAAAAAAAACGCCACAGACTCCTCACATGACCTACAAGAGCTTGGCATTGCATGTCAGTTAGATTCTGAAATGCGAGTTCACGCAGACGAAACAGTCTCAGAGGAAAGGTGTGAGCGTTCAACCTTCAAGATACATAGTTTTAGGTTATCCAAAGGCCGTAGCTTAAAGGACTTGGGGCAAGCGCTCACACGGCCAATGGGACTCCAGATATTCATTAATGCTTGCGTATGTTTGGTGTTTCTCCCCCAAAGCACACACATCCCTCAGGCTAAAAAGAAATGCTGAATCGAGTTCCTTCCTCATGCTCGGTCGCCAAGTTTATTTTTCAAAAACTTTTACGGTTGCGCAACGTTCACATAAGACACTTTTTATCCAATCGGCTGTCGCTTCACCGCTTCAGTAGTTTTGTTTTGTTTTTTAGCGCCAGCTGTCAATCTGCCAGATGGACTTTTAACCAACTGAGAGAATGTGTGTCTGGTTACCCTCATGCTTATTAGTCCTCTTGCTTGCGCACATAGAAAAAACGGTGACAGTCCACCAGCATTTAAAAAAAGAAACTCAAACCGAACCATAAAAGGTTTTCTGTGCAGCGTCATCACAAAAGTACGAGCGCATAGACAGAAGTAAGAGCACTTGTCTTGGAATTCCTACACAGAAATGACTTTCTTGGGAGTGACTTTAAAAAAAACCTTTTGCAAACAGTCAAAGCGAAACAGAATATTGGTGCCAAATGCAGAAAATTCTCCACAGCGCCCACTACATAATCCTCAAAAGGCAGATCTGTGGACGCAAATGTGTGAGACGCCTGACTCACACACCAGCAACTTTTCCCCTGTAAACTTTAAAACGTTCTCAAACCGTCAAAATTAGTACTGGCATGTGTTTCTGTATTCAGATCACTGGTATGATCCAAGCTAACAATGTAATCATTCCGGTCTAAGATAGTTTGGACTATCTCAAACAGTGTGTTTGGAACTGATTCTAAGAGTAGTAAGCAAAATGATAACTTTATGAAGAATTTATACCAGTCGAGGCCAACGGAAGTAAAACAAGGTAAAATAAAATACCATGTTCCCGATTTTGTCTTGGAAAGGAGAGCAGAAATGGGAACCAGTGGAGAGGATTTACAGTAGCCGCATAGCCAGATTCTATCTTACACAGGTACCACACAAAAGTCGCAAAGCAGCACTCAGTTTCAACGTGTTTCCGAGAAAAACAATATAAGCAGAACAACCCATCGGAACTTGTGCAAACATAAATGAAAATAATGCAAAACCTGGCTTTGTACAATTCTGTCCAGCTTATTAGCCTCTTTATTCTTAAGCAAATGCTAAATGGACTGCTCTCAGATTTCACTTCAATCAAGCAGTATCCATTCCATCGCACGCTAACAGGACACATTCTTACACCACGGAGGCTATAAGAGTTTTCTATATGCACACAAACACCAGTAGACAAAATAGGGTTTAGTGTCTTGCCCAAGGATGTTTTGACATGTGGCCCAGAGAAGCCCGGAGTCATACTGTGACCTTCCCATAGGTAGGTGTCTGCTCTTCTTCCTGAGCTACAGCCAGAGGAGAAATCAGATTATTCTCAATAACACTCAGGTCTGACCTCACATCTTACATGGAAACCATTTCTGATGAGACTTTAGCGAACAGTGAATGAAAGTCGAGATGCATCTCTCAAGTCCCCAATAAGATCTTCACTGGATTTTCCTTTTCCTAAAGGTTACTTCTTATGAGCTGTGGATAGTTCTTAGGTGTTCTGTTACTTCTACTTTTGTGTTGTTAGTTTTTCCTCATGTGTCTTAATGTTCGACTGATTCATTGATCAATGTTGAGTTTATTAGTGATGATATTTTTGGAGACTTCTTGCGAGCAAAATATGAAGAAGTGCCTGGTGACACAAGACTTTTGAACAGTGTTCTGCGTTGATAATCTAAATGACATAGTGTTTTAAACTGGACTTGTTATCATCGAGTCAGCGGGAATTTAACAAGGGGGGTTATCACAGGACAACCAACATGAGTGATACTCCCTGGATCTCTGTGCAGCTTTGCAAGCAAGTCGCCTATTTATATCAGGATGGAAAATGGCTGCCGGGCCTGTGTGCTTTTTTTAAATGCACTCGCTATTTAGCGCCAATCGCCCGGGTTCAAATGTCATCTGTAGTCAGTGTAATCTCAAATACAACTGAGCAAAACCAACACTTCCATTTGAAAAGCTAAACGCGTCAGGGTTGCCTTTTGGTATTTCTGCGAACAAGTTGCCAATTTTTGGGTCTAATCAAAAGCTTACCCCAGTGAAAATCTCCCCTGTGGTTCCCTGAGTGGTCCAGTGTCTGCCTTGTGTACCCTCCATCCATGTCCTCCACTGAGAACCAACGTTGTCATGTGTAGAGTGTGTGTGTGTGTTTGTGTGTTGGGGGTGGGGTTTCTGTACAGACCAGCGCATTTCGAGTAAACTTTTTCAAACTTTCGCCCACTGAATGCCACATTGTCGGGAAGAACTCCGGGCATTAAGCAGCTAAATCTGTGACATCACTACTGGACATAGGAGCCCTGTTCTCCGCATAATAGAACTATTGAAGCCCCCCCCCCCCCCTCACTGCCGTCGCTGTCCGCGCTCCTCCAGACTCTGGCAGGAAACCCATGTGTGAAAACCATCACCTGTTGCGGCTTAGCGTCTGGCCTCCTCGGTATGAAGCCCCCCGTGGGCGTTTTTCGGAGGCGCTTGCCGGATAGTTATGGGTCCCAGGAGCTCACGTGGAGCCGGAGACACCAGACAGAAGGCAAGGCCCCCGGCGAGAACGCATGGGGGTTCTGTGTCCCCCCACCCACGCTTGGCACAAAGCCAGGAGTAGAAAAACACACGTACCTGGCCAGCTGTGTCGTACAGTCCCAACAAGTACTGCTTTCCCCCGACGTTGACACTCACTGCAAGGAAATGACAAAGAGCAGTTAGGAGGAGGAAGAAAGGGGAGGTGAGGGTGGGGAAGGGGAGAGGAGGGGAGGGGGAGGCTAGCAGGGAGGGGAGGGAAGGAGGGGAGAAGGGTGAGGGACCCCAACCCCTCTGTGCTATGAGGAAGGCAAACAAGTGGTTTTGATTATAGCAACAGATGCAATGCAGTTTGAGGGAGGGTGTTAGAGGAGCCATGGCTTTCTCTCAGGGACTGATTCCTGCACAATCTAAGTCCCTTTTTTATTTTGTTATAAATCTCAGTCTGGGAAAGAAGAAAAGCAGTGGCGCAACACGTCACCATGTCACGAGTATAGACGCTTTATTCCAAAAGTGCCAGGATTCCACGGAACCCCCCACCAACACCACCACCCCCACCCCAGTTCCACCCTATACCTGCATAATGATCGAAGACCGTGGGCACATACTCCTCGGGAAAGGCGTCGTTGGCGTAGCTCATCAGGAGGCACGTTTTGCCCACCGCGCCGTCTCCCACCACGACGCACTTCAGCATGACAGTGCCGGTTCCGTTCGCCATGGCCCCGACCTCGCCACCCTCATCGTCGGCGCCCCGACTCCCTGGTTCTCCCCCCGGTGCTCCCCCCGGTGCTCCTCCTGGTCCTGATGCTGGGCGGGGATCCCCGCGCGTCGGGCATCACCAGCCTTGGAGGCGGACTGAGCGGCGCACCGATTCGGACCGGAGCAGCATCTCTTCCCCCCCCCTCCTCCTCCTCCTCCCCCAAAAAACGCCGGTTTCTTCACTCTTAGGTTTCCTCCTCCTCCTCCTCCTTCTTCTTTTTCTTCCTCTTCTTTTTTTTTGGCGCACCGCAGAAGAGATGACTCAGTCCAGAAGAAGTCCTATAACGCAGTTTCCCGTTAGAATAATAAAAAAAAAAGGGATGGCTCCTTTTCTGCGGCTTCCCGGCTTTCTCCCCCCCCCCACTCTCGCTGGTGTGTGTCCTGCGCCCGAGCTCCCCCTCCGACTATCCCGGCGCACCGGGCAGCTGACGGACAGTGTGGGTGCGCTTGCTGGAGAAGGCGGGGCTTGGACTTGAGAAAAACCAAAGGGGGGGAAAGTAGTCTGCGCTCCGCCTGCCGGGGAGACGCGCGTTAAGCACTGTGAGAAATTACATCATTACCGTGAAAAAAAAAGAAAAGACAATTCTGTCAAACTGAAAGTTCTACTCTAGAAGTGCTGGGAATGCTGCGGAACTAAAAGAACAGGGTATCTTTTTTTTTTTTTTTAAAGAAATTATCAACTAATGCTGGTATAATGTCCAATTGGCACATATAGAATAATAATCCGACCCTGGAATATTAATCAGTGGCACAAATATTTGCAAAATCTCTGCATAGACCAGGCTAAATCAGTTATGTAATTTATCTTACATCTGGCAGATGTGCTTTTGCCATACTTTTCCATAATTTCCAGGCCGTGAACTCTACAAACGTTCATTAGAAATAATTCACACTCCTTGTGTACCTGTATGTGTGTGTGGAATTGATGGGATGTGTGAGATTAGACCATTGGGCTGCAGATGGAGACACCACAGGAGGAGGAGGAGGAGGAGGAGGAGGGGGGAGCGGGTTCTGAAGGGGAGGAGAAGGTGGAACTTAGATTTGACCTCTGTGGTGCAGTAGTCCAGGTGTGGGCTGTCTCCTTCAGTTAGTGCTCCGCAGCCATGATGATGGAGCAGGTCTCCTCTCAAACCAGAGGAATGAGCACACACAGGCACACGTGCATGTTATTTTCCCGTCTGTCTTAATTATCCCAGCTCTTTGGGCCCAAAGCTCTGAAACTAAGGGCCTGGAGCATCAGTGAAGTTAATAAATCAAAGCATTTCTACCACCGTGATGCGGCCACAGTGAAATATTCCAGAGCAGGAGTTTGTTCAAAGCAGTGGTTCGCAGGCTTTATGCAAATTTTTTTCTAGTTCCTCTTTAAACCGACAGAAACAGCGCTCAGCTTTGTAATCTGTTTAGATACTACAGATCACACAAATGTGATTTTTAAAAAAGTGTGGGGGAGTTTTACTTGAATTTGAGTCCCTCTGCTCAATCCAAAATATTGCAGCGAAAAATAAAAAATACAGAAAGAGCCTATTCTGCATTTTTGCCAAATGAAATGGCAAGATAATCACATGAGTCACAGCTGACAGGAAGCCAGTGAACAAGGAGAAAACAGCTAATTAATCTCAGAACAGAACATGAGTGTGGTTAACCTGCTCTGTTGAAACACTGAAAAACACTATTTGGGAAACATTCTAATATCCACATGCTGAGAGCCACTGAGGACATTTCTCTGCCGAATTCCCCCGCCTGTTATGATAAATTGGATATATCAGCTCTTCTTCTCGCGCATGTTTCCTGGTCAGAGTTAAAACCCTGCCTCAATATCTTGCTTATTGGTCTCTAGGCGACCGTGAGCCGCCCAATCAGCTACAGGGAGGGCAGCGGAGGATTCTCCTGCCATCATAACATTTGACAGCTGCTGCAGCGGATCACATGACCAAACAACAATTACCTCACCCATGGAGTACTCCTGCCTAAGGTGTTGCATTGGAGGCAAAGCGCTCCCCTTTCCGGGTTGTAATAGCGTGACAGAGGTTGGGTGGGGAACGGGGCATTCAGCTGAAATGAAAGGAAAATGCTGCCGGCTGATGCACTATCTTCCCATGTACTGCTTTATCATTCGCACTCTAGTCCTTTTAAAAGCAATAAAAGGTTGATTTTACTCATCATAATGTCACTGAAGCCAACAAAGAACCTCCAACTTATAATGCAGACATATTTTTCTTATGCTGTTATCAAGTATTTATAGGATTTAGTACTCAGACCTCGGTGCGTGTTATTAATCCATGCTAAAAAACACTTAATGTATTTTATTTGATATCTTATATATGCACTCACTCTTTTTACCAAAGGCCCACATAACATGATCTCTGTGGAAGTCTATTCTCATAATGACAAAAAAAGAAAAATCCATATTTTGTCATGTAACGTGGTGTCACAGTGAAAAACTAAACGAAAAGAAGCATTCCAAATACAATTGAATGTAGAACCTGGGTTAGAAATACATACAGTTTGGAAATGTCAGTTTGGACGTACACATGAATCCCTGGTACGATCATAAATGCAATGCATAGAACCACCAGTAATAATCCAAGTTTCTTTGCTTATATTAGACATTGACCAGCCTAATTTTAAAGTACTCCAAACGAAGTGGTGAATGTATGTTGTGATAGTATTTCAACATAGTGTTTAGTTTTATAATATTTTATTTACACAGCACCTTTAACTGACAAATGTCACAAAGTGCTGCACAGAAGGTGATCCCACGGAATACAAAAATAGACAAATTTGGTAAAATACGTGAAAAAAACTACAAAATCCGAGGTCTAACACAAAGCTTCTTGGAATACAAATTCCTTTAGCAGTTACTGGGCTGAGGCCTGGAGAAATTAACACTCAAAACATGTTTTTGCCTCTGCCATCACCCAATATCATCTCAGCAAATAGCCGTTTAGCTACTTTCTATAAATCCTTGTGGCAGGACCCAACATCTCCCTGGAGGACATTTTGAAAACACGCTCTGTAAAACCAGGATCCGTCTTTGCATTGCCCTCTGGTCACGCTGACCTTTAAATGTGCTTTTTGGAATATATATTTCTGTCGTAATTCAGATGCAAAGACCCACCCCAACAACCATCACAATGTGGCTCTGGTCCTTAGGTTGGCGTTGAGACCTTACTTTGAAAGGTTTTTCTATGAATCTAACACCTTTTTCTACCTTTTTGTGTAAATTGTCCGGAAAGTTCTCAGCCCGTCCCTGAAGAATGCCTTGCATTATTTTCTTGGGCATTTGTGTCGGATTTAGTGAACTATTTAAGCCATATTTCCAGTTCATTAGGTGGCTGTAGCCTATGTTAGTGCTGACAGGTACCAGCGAGCTTGTGTCTGACAGAGAGATCCTGAGCTTATTTCCCATGGGCACGACATTTAATATCAGGGGCCTATTTCTGTATGGAGCTAAGACGAAAGGTGAAGGTTTTTTGAGACTTTACTGCCCTGCACAACGCGTGCGTAACATCGTTTGCGCTTATCAACAGTTTTTCAAGAAATTCTGTACAATACACCCAATTTAATGTGCATTCATATAAACGTCCGAGCGGTGTTGTGTTACGCCAGCCTATTTACAGAGGAGTACAGTCTGGCTGGCCCAAGGTCTGCTCTTCTATTTTAAGAAAGGCAACAAATGCAAGAGCTCTTTGCCGTCGCGTCTGCTTTCCCGCTGTCCTGAAACCATCCTACGGGGCGCAGGTAGGCGAACACACACATAAGCGCACACACACTCTTCGTCCCCGTCTATCACTGCCCAAGAGCGTGGCGGCGGACGCTGGAGAGTGGCGAAATGCAATCACAAAGCACTCTGATAACCTCTTAGCCGACGCTAAGACTCCCCGAGAGCGTTCGGTTGAATTACAGGCCGTATTTTTAGCCAGGGCGAGGCTTCGGCCCAGGAACCGCCGGCAGCTGAGGGGGGCCATCACTCACAAGTTTAGTTTGTCCAGCAAACTTCCTCTGGCGTGGGAGCATGTTGGGAGGATTACCTCCCGCATAGCTTCATGGATGTGCAATGTTGATACCAAACACTGAATTAACTTCCCTTAAAGAGTTCTGGCAAAAGAGAAAAAGAAACTCTTAGTTCTCTCTTAGTGTCAGGACCCCTTGAAACAAACACTATGTGCATGTAGGAGAGTAAAGTTCAGAGGAAAAATAACACCAGACCTCACCAACCGCAGACATACACACACAAACACACACACACACACACACACGCAGCCTTCTTTACATGTAATGTTCCGCCAATTGCAAGTTGAAGACACTATTTCAGGAAGTGGGGCAGCCGGTTAAGTAGAAGGGCCCGTGTATTATTTAGTAATGCCGAAACACATGATAAACCTCATGATGTTAGACCCACATGTTGACAGCTGATTCAGTACAAGTGTTTCTGTTCTGCAAACCCCGCTGAGTATAAGATTGCCATAACGTTACATCATTTACTCTCATTGTCATCGTTTACTCTAGAGCAGCTAATTACCGCCGTTTTTTTTTTGTCTTTCAAGCCTGTACGCTGGTCTGTGACATACAGCGGTTCAGTTGTTGATGTATGTGCTAATTCGGTGATGGTGCTGTCAGCGTGTTATGTCATACTTTGCAGACTGAGTCATCTCCTTGAGTGTTATTGTGTCATTCAGCCTTTATTCAAAGCATAAATCTTGGGAAATGTACAAGGTATACGTACAATAAAGCTCATCGGGTTGTAAGATTAGTTTAAAACTGACTTCACTGTAGTTCCTGTGGTATGAGAGCTGTGGCTTATGAAGGGTTGATTGAACAGGTTTTGATGTTCTGAACATGAGAGACAGATGAAGTCTGTTATATTTAGTGAAACACATGGAGTACAGCAATTTAAAACGCTCAAACGCTCAGGCCATAAATGTTTGCAAGGAGTTCATTTTATGACTCCTTGCAAGTAGTTTTTAGACACATTTTCATCCAAGAAAACATTTATGGCCTGAGCCCAAAAGGGCAGATAACAAATTTGATCCTAACGTGTTGTGTTTACACGACAGAGGTGGCTCCTTTTTTCTGTATTTTTGAAAGATTATGGTAATAAAGGCCTATCATTTCAAGGAAAAAATTAAAATAAGGGGTGCTTGAATTTTTTTTCAAATATGAGTTTTTGGGTTTTTCAAATATGACTGGTCTCAAAAACATGCTTGATACATAAAAACAGTCTAATTATCAAATCCATGATGAGAGTTTAGGTCTTTTCCTTACTAAGCGTTGCTCTGTGATTGGTCCACAATAGTTTCTCTTAAGTTCAGACTCTTTGCAGCTGTCATTTTAGGCTAACTGAGAGGGTTCTGAGAAGCTTGGTGGACTCAGGCCCAGAATTCCATGGTCGCCATGGTTCCTCCTCAGGTGCTGCATCATTTAGAAATAATCATTTCTCATCATTTGGAAATAAATAAAAACACAAGCTGTCCACAGACCGCTTTTCACCTGGATTTACATCACCACTTCTAGAAAATCATCACTTCTGAAGAAATAGTACATCCTAGAAGCAATTAAAAGACTCCCAGAGAATGACAACAGTGGAACAACAAAGTTACAAAATGGAAAATAACAGGTTTGAGCATTTTAAATTGCTGTACTCTTCATGATGTTTTTCACTAAGCGTAACAGACTTCATCTGTCTCTCATGTTCAGAATATCAAAATCTGTTCAGTCAACACTTCAGAAGCCACAGCTCTTATACCACGGGAAATACAGTGAAGTCAGTTTTAAACTAATCTTACAAAAAGATAAGTGATGCATCTTAGCATGTGTTTTTATGTAAAAAAAAAACTAAACAAAAAAAAGCCAGTGAAGCTAACATGTTAGCATATTGAAAAAGCCGAAAAGGCCCAAACATCAAATTATTATTTCAAAAAGTGGTTAAAACTTTTACCAGGAATAAATCCCAAAGATTTCAACTGTAAGATGTTGAATTATTCACTCAAAAGTCAAGAATATGAATTATGATTGATCAGTATTTGTAATGGTTATGTGTTCTTATCTTGTAATAATTTCATTTCATATCAGTTTACAAACATTTCCTATCTAAACAAGGTACTTTCAGACAATCAAACGAAACAGCATTACACCCACCAACTCACGTTCATTTTATGACTCCTTGAAAGTAGTTTTTAGACACATTTTCATACCCAAAAAACATTTATGGCCTAAGACCAAACGGGAATATAACAAATTTGATCCTAATGTGTTGTGTTTACATGCTGACCAGGAAAGAGGGGGCTCCTTATTTCTGTATTTTTGAAAGATCATGATAAAATAAGTCAATCATTTCAAGGAAAAAATTAAAATAAGGTATTCCTAAATAAATGTTTCAAATTTGATGGGTTTTTTTCAACAATGACAGGTCTCAAAAACATAATTGATACATAGAAACAGACTAATTACAGACTCCATGATGAGAGTTTAGGTCTTTTCCTTACTAAGAGTTGCTCTGTGATTGGTCCACAATAGTTTCTCTTAAGTTCAGACTCCTTGCAGCTGTCATTTTAGGCTAACTTATTGGCTCTCTGAGAGGGTTCTGAGAAGCTTGGTGGATTCAGGCCCAGAATTCCACGGTCGCCATGGTTCCTCCTCAGGTGCTGCATTGTTTAGAAATAAACAAAAACACAAGCTGTCGACAGACCCCTTTTCACCTGGATTTACATCACCAGTTTTTCATCCCAAAAGCACATTTATGGCCTGAGCCCAAACAGGAAGATAACAAATTTGAACCTAATGGGTTATGTTTATACACCGACCAGGACAAACAGGACTTTTTCTGTATTTTTGGACAGATTATGGTAAAATAGGCCTATTTTTCAAAGAAAAAAAATTAAAACAAAGTATGCTTAAAAAGGTTTCAAATGTGAATGTTATAATGATTTTTCAACAGGTACTGGTTTCCTCTACTACTCATTTTATGGTGTAGAGTGAACTGCCCCATAACCACCTGTGATGGGACCTGTTTTGTCCCCCCTCTTTTCTTTTAAGCAGTAGTAATAAAACGCTGACACATTTCCTCTCTTCTAAAGGTCACTGGCAGAGGACAAAAAAGTGTGAACATCACAGGCATGCTTCACTCTTGTGAGAATCCACATAAAGCCAGAAGCCTACAACATATTCGTTCTTACACTGGATGCTTACATTGCATGTTTGATCAATTAATTCGAGTTGTCAGATCAGAAGAAAAATACATGGCTGAGACACAGACAGTTGAAATGAATAATGTTGCCCTGGCCTGATTAGGTAATGTTAAGTGTTTTCAATACACAAATTCTGGTGAACTTAACTGACTAAAAATGGTTTCAAATTTAAAAACTTGGGTTACAAGGATTACGTTTCTCGTTAGAATTCAAATGAAAAACGCACTGGAATGGACACAGGTAAGCCAATGAGGACAGCAACCAGGTGAAGGGACACTGAGGACCTCTGGTGGGTTGAACGAGTGACACCTGGAACAGCCAGAACAGAAAAGCTTGTGGAAAATCTTATGTACAATACCTACCACTTATCACTATAGTACCAACGCTGTTTGATCCTACTGGGAAAACCTGCAGAACCTGATGACCTCTACCTAATTTTGTGTAGTTAAAAGAAATTAAAGTTACTGTTTTTTGTGTCTTTGTTGATATATGCAGTACACATTATAAAATTCAAAAGTTCTTCTGTTTGTGTCCTGAACGCTGTTGTTGTTTTCCCCCTTTTAAATCATATTAACTATAATTTTCCTGTGAAAAAACAACAATACTGAGATAAAGTAACAAAGATGGGTATAAATTCAATAAAGCTGACATGCAGTAATTTTACTCATAGTATTGTCTGGGAAAATGGGTCTTGAATCTTCAGGATTGTACAGCATAGACAGTTGTGATCCCTTCTAGTGGCACACACTATCATAAAAGAATTACACCTGGTTCAGGTTTACATAGTCTTGTTAATAGGGAATTGTTTAATGGGGATCAAATACTATTTCTTTCACATCCAAACAGAAATGACTATTTAGAATTCTGCTCATTCCTAGATCAAATGGCTCTTTCTCTTTAGTTTTTCAAAAGAAATGTATCACATTTTGTCTCTAAATGTAAAAAAAAAGCCAAACCTTTGGTACAAATTGACACCATGGAGATTACTGAATGAATAGAGCGACGACAATAGGGTTAAATGTTACGAATGATTTATTTTATAAAGTGCAGAACATTATAAATAGAGGTTATAAATAAGAAGCGGATGTACAAATACGCTAGCCAAACATGAGCTAAAGAAGAAAAGAAAAAAATCTGATTGCCTATTTTTCCAAAATCAAAGCCTGGCCTTTAAACTAATACATATGATTTTTTTTTAAATAGTCTTTAGTCAGTTGTTTTCACAGAGTGATCAGCAGAAAGCAGTTTTCTTCCCAGCAGAGGAGCCTCCAAACCTTCCCCTCCCAGCCAGTCCTCATTTAGCTCCCCCAGGATCTCCTGCAGGGACAGGACGGGCAGGGGGCCGTGCTGGACCAGCTCCCGGCAGTCCTCCGTGGCGGCCCCGCTCCACGAATCGTCCATCTGTACGAACTGACCCTCCGCTGGCGGGCTGTTCTCCAGGCTCACGTCCCAGTATCCCGAATCGGGCGTGTCTGGGGTGGAGGAGGACTGAGAGGTCGAGGGAGGCATGAAGATCTGCTGCTCTGCAGACCCCGGATACATGAAGGCTGTCTGCTCATAGTTTGGGTTATAGCCTCCCAGGGGGGAATTGCACCACAGAGGTGGCACCGGGGAGGTCTGGCTTCCCGGTTGGGGCCAGTAACCCCTGAGGGGTGGACTGGCCGAGCTTCCCAGTGGTCGTCCATGTTGGAGTCCATACACAGAGCTGTACTGTCCACTCTCCTCGGAGGTGGAGTAGGCGGGGGGGCGCTGCTCGTAGTAGCTCCCTTCCTCCCTTTCCTGCTTCACCTGAGCTGGGTAGGCCGGCGGGGGTCCTTGAGGTCGCACCGGGACGCCGAGCGGCCCCCTGTTGGCGACGGCGTGAGGTGGGGGGAAAACGTCGTGGCCGTCCGACTGCCACAGGGCTTTCTTGGCTCCCCGGCACTTCAGGGTGCGAGCTCTTCGGTTCTGAAACCAAACCTGGGGGAAAGGAGTTTAAAGAAAAGAGTTTAGATTGAAGTCAGCGCTGATAAAACCGCACGTTCTGTTAATCATTGTTCATCAGTGGCCCAACAGACACTATGGAGTGGGCGGCAAGAGCAGCTGTAGTGGTAGATTCCAATATTTAAGAAAAAAGAGCATGTCTTTTAAGATAACGGAATGATACAGGGATAACAGTATCTAGAGCTGTGCATGGAATTCATTTGAAAACAAAGTTTACTTTCCCCAAAAATTGCAAAAATAACCTTACAACACAACTATATTGTGTATCTTCATGTATTAGTCCTTCACGTGTATATTGGATATATGGATATATAATGGATATAAAGGATATGTTACGCAAATGGATACACAAAATCCAAATTTGAACAGATTTTCACCTTACAATTCCACAGATTTTAAAGCCTTGCGTTGAGTTTACCTTGTGACCATGTCTATGACAAATAGCTTCACTAACTGTACCTGGATGCGCGACTCTGGAAGGCCTGTGGTCTGGGACAGGCTCTCCCTGAGGCTGATGCCAGGGTAGGGGTCGGTCTCGAAGGTGGCGCGCAGGAGCTCCACGTGCTCTTTGGAGAAGCTGGTCCTCTTCCTCCGGCTGGCACTGCGGGAGGAGCTGCCAGACCTGGAGTCTTCTGAGGGGCAGAGGGGAGAGCAGGGGTCTGAATCAGACAGGATCCTCAACCTTACATTTCTGGACTTTTCATAACTTTGTTGCCACGTCCAAGCTAAAGCAGAAGCCGTTTGGTGTGTACACAGCCGTAACTAAACAGGAGATGCCACTTATCCAATTTGCAGTGGAAGAATGTGTTTTTTTTCTCTTTGTGTGGTTTTGACACTGTACTATCTCAACAAGCAAACACGGTAAATGAAGATAGGGCTCTCACGCTGCTGATTATCTGTGAGAACAAAGTGCTGATTATTACAAAGGTGCAGTGAAATGTAAATGGTAAATTTTAGGAATTTACTTTTTTATTTTGCTGCCATTACTTTGTCTATTGTTGAACTAAATCCAGTTGGGTTTTTTTGTCCATTAAAAGGTATGTCTGCGTTCCATTGATGCTTTAATACTGTCCGCTCAGAAGATCAGAAGTTGAAGTTTTTTTCAAGTTATTTCATCTTTGCTGGCACTGTTCCATCCTAATGTAACTTCCTAATGTAATGCTCATACAAAAATACAGCTGCAGATTTCAATTGGAAGAAGAAAACTGTATTAAAAAAAAAAGAACGGTTGGTTTCCACTAGCAAAGCAAAGCAAAGCAAGCAAAGGGCCTAATTTTTGTAAATTTATTTAAATCGTCATGCAAATCTTACCATTGCTGGAGTCCTTCCACATGGCGGCAGTTCAGTGACCGGATCTCTGGACACGAATGGTCGGGAGTGTGTTCAGTGTGGCAGCCTGCTCACCTTCCTGTGAGTGTCTCAGTGTCTGTGTACACCAGAAGAGTACCGGAGTACCTTTTATAATGATCACCTGCGACCCCCTGAAGGATCCATTGGGGCCAGAACAGAGCAGCGGGGTGGGGTGTTGTTTTACTTTGAGGATGGATGGCCAAAGGAGTACTCTGACCCCAACGGCATCCCCCACTCCTCTGCCTCACATTATCACCTACTCCGTTTTAAGAGTGGCAAGGTCAATGGCGAATATGACGATTCATTACATGATGATTTGGGGCAGAAGACAAAAGGCAGCCTGGCTGGGATTAATGGCCTCGTCGATACCACTTTGCACTTATACATAAGACATTTAACTCTCGAGGCAAAGTGAGGATATTAAGATATTTGCTTCTGCATAATTTATTTGGCTCCTAATACTCTTTTATGTTACTTATGGTAAAAGGAGTTTGCATATGGTAAAAGGAGTTTGCATATGTACTTTAGTTTTAATATGAACATTGATGTACGCTGTTGTATTGCATTTTGTATTGCATTTTGTATTGCATTTTGTATTGCATTTTGTTTTGCATTTTGATAGATAGATTTTCAGGATTCAAATGTCTGCAGAGGTAACATAAGTGTGTGATAATTCATATTTCTTAACTCTTTATCCTCTGTCAGTGGCACACTTAGGCAGATCTGACAAGTGTTTATCATTGATCAGCCTGCAATTGTCTAAAAGAAATATTTAACTTACAGACCTTGGCTAACAGCTAATGGTTTGAGCTGAAGCCTATCAGAGGCTTTCATATGCAGAGCGGCTTCCTTCAGTCACATGGAAGAAAACAAAGGGGGCTTATGCAGTGATTAATAGGACATTTAGCCGTTGCCACACAGAAAACTCATTTCTGTCAAAGGATGTTTAAAAAATTGAGTGGCACACTTGGTCTAACATGCCCAGGCCTTTTTCTTCCGTTACATTTCCACTTTTTCCTTCTGTTGGTTTGCCCTTTGACCCATCTCCTGTGGGTTGCATTAATAATTTGTGAAAATCAGATGAACATAAAAAGCACTGACAGTGTAAACACTGCTATTCAATGGTGAGCAAAGTGCAGCAACTGGTTTACAGTTTTTTTTTCTCTCCAAAGGCGTATTAGAACACAATGCAGCTTGAAGTCCGTAGTTATCTGATGTGAACACAACAAGACTCTTGTGTTTATCTTTATCTGGACAAGAGGCAGAATCAATGTCCCTGTGTGTGGACACGGCTCCCGAAAGTCCCAGAAGCTCCCTCCCTGGGCTTTATTGAAATCCTATCAAAGATCTGTGGGGCTTTCCCAACTGCTGGAAGCTTTTAAACTTTCATTAGTATTTACTATTGATTTTGATTAATATCGCATCCCACATAAAAAACAAAAAAACAAAAACAAAACCGATATGAATAATTAACGATTCATTTGGAGAAATAATAAAAAGGTAAAGAACGCCTTTAGTACACTATCTCATCAGATTACTTGTTTTGACCAAGTTTACATACAATGAACAAGTGATTAAAGATAACTAAACACAGTTTCAGCCAGTAGGCTATCCTGCTAATGCAAAATCACTATGGAGGAGTCTTTTTTAGTTCAATCTTGCTACCACAGAGATCTGTATATTTGCCTTAAAAAGGCATCTGATCAGCTTATCTCTTCCTGTAAACTATAATCCTCCAGTGAGGAAAACAGTGATGCTGCAAGTTTATGTGTGTGTGTGTGGGGGGGGGGGGGGGCGTATTGCAGCAGACCTGCAGCCGGAGACAAGATGGATGGTGGAATCATCAATGTCAGCAGTTTTTACCCCTGAATAAGTTAATATAGTAATGTTTTTAAAACATCATAAAAGTATGTAAGTGACAAAAAAACAAAAACATCATATATATTAAAAGATTGCTACTTTTTAAAAAATGTTGAGAGATCCTACTTTAGCAGACAGTGGGACTTATTGTGGAAGATCAATGTAAATGACATTAATCATTCAGATTTTTACAATAAGATTTGGAATCACAGAGCTATTAAAAAAATACACTCAGCTCAAATAAAAATACATAATCAGAATCATGAAATTAATACTAATATGTTTAAATTGAAGAATTATCTGAATACTAGAATTGAAAAGTGTGATAGCTTTAACTTTTTAAAAATCTTTTACAAAATGGCTCCAGTATTTTCTCCTGACATTTTACATAAATGATTATCAACTTTATAGTGATAATAATAAATCTATCTAATAAAACACTCATGGAAAAGTTCCGATCTTTTTATTGATTTATTTTCCCTTCACATCACACTCGATCCCACACGGGGGCAACAGTGCAAATGCAGATCTACCTTCTGCCTCAAAGTAATAAAAAAAAAGCCTCAATGAATATTTTAAAAATCGCTGTGTCAGAATACCACTCATGTTGACATAGCGCAGTGTATTATTGTAAGTTAAAACTACTTGTCCATTTGCGTAATAATCTGTACTTAGTAGAAAAAAATACCAGCATTCTACTAACGCCCTCTCCCGGCCCCCTTGCCTTCTTTTTATTCCTCTCACGGTTGTTATTACACGGTCATATTTGGCAGCGGGACCAACGTGTTAGGACAGCGACAATGGCGAAAAGTAATGGAAGCGATTATTTTAAACGGACCAGCCTCTTTTGGATTGTCACTGTTACACTAATGGTTGGATATTATACTGTAAGTTTATTAAATTGGTTTCAATTACGACTGAATAGAAATAGGGTAGCTGTCTCATATTTGTAAACGTCACCGTTCTGTGTTGCGTAAAAAATCGTCCGGGTCTTTTGAAATTTGAAAACGTTCGCACACCATATGCCGTGGTTAACTTTCGAATGAAGTAAATTTCTCTCTGTTGCCATTTATCGTGTCGTTTTTTGTGAAAATGCTGTCCCCGCTGTCGCAGCCATTTTCTTACTGATAGCTAATCTTATCGGCATTCATTAAGTCATCAGTTCGAAAACATGCTAAACAAACTTTGGTACAAAGTCCATGGTTTATTCTTATACAACTTCGTGGTCAATTGAACGTAGCGACATCTGAAAAGGCACAATACGTCTAACAGATACGTGACTAAAGGGCGGCAACGTAATGTTACCCCATTCTCTGCGGGTATCCTCATTAAAAAGAGAACAGTTAAAGCAACATGGTCACTAGTCAATATAGAAGGCAGTTAAATTAGCAAATATAAAAATATACAGTATACTGCTCTGACCAGCAGCTAATTTACCCAAAAAAATGTCAAGAGTAGATATCTGGGACAAATGAGTAGTCCTCTAAATATAAATGTGTTATGGTTGTAAAGTTAAAACGTGTAGTTTATCTCAAATCAGACAGTGCAGCGTTTTGCTTTGTGCTTCACTGACCAAACGATAAGCGGACGTAACCCACCCGGGCCCTCCAACCAAAGTCTTATTGTTTTGTTTTGTTTTCCTTTTCTTTATTTTTTCCAGTTCTGTCACGTTATTCTTACAACCGTGACAACTACCTGGTGAACACAGCAGATAAACGCAACCCCAAGACACATTTTAGATCAATAACAACAAGATTTGTAACAATTGTTATCATTTTAGGTACTTAATGAATGCCAGTGTACAAATGCACCTTAGGGAAAACGCCTCTAACTGGCTTATCAACATGTTGAAATAGCAACGAAAGGGATGTTTCCCATCCCATCCATCCTTTCCGTCTCATGTGACGACTTTTCGATGACAACCAGATATGCTGCCTGACCGATTCATTTCAGGTTCTGCTCGATCACGGCATCCCTCACAAGGCTGCGCTTTGTGGTGCCTGCAGAGGCTTCAGTCACGCTGCACGGCCACAGTCTGAAAGCAGAAAGCAGTCTGCCAGAGAGGAACCTGTGGGAGAATCTCATGAACCAGTGCATTTCCCCGTATAGCTAAAACCTCCACGTTGTGGACTTTTCCAAAGCAGGGGCCCGGTCCAGCTTCTTTAGTTCCAGCACTAAAAGCACTTAAAAGTTTAACACGTGTACGTATGATGTGTGTTTGGAATGGGTTAAAGTAAAATCACCCGGTTGCTGTTTTTCGCAGTGCATCGTGTTTTCACCAGAAAAAATCCCGTTCGAGTTCCTTGGTGGCTTTGGCACCTTCTGCCAGTACCTTGTGGACAACCACGCGGGCCTGATGCACAAAGGGTAAGTGTTTATCAAAAAAGAGGTTGGAAACCTTTTTAATTCTGTTTTTTTTTTTTTGTCATAGCAATATAAACACTTTTATCAAGATATCAGCAACACAGCTGTCCTCACATATTCCATTTAAGAGTTTTAAACTTGAATTTAGCCTAAATTAAATGCAAATCAGTGTGAAACCTTAGCTCTAAATGAGGTGCTAAGCACCCGCACAGGCCCTGAATGCAGCGTTTAATCAACAAGGGTTTTACTCTGACAGATCGTTACCACCATCTCCAGGAGTCATTAGTATTATTTAGTCCTTAAAGTCACATGACTTTATAACATAAAAGCAGCAATCAGGGATCCTTCATTTGTTTCTTTTTAGTCATGTGACGTACACCATAGTTTTTAAGAGGACCATTTTGGGCCATTGTTCCAGTCTTCGGTATTTCATCATCTTGTGGTTAGTTTGTGTCTTTTTAAAAGACACCAGTCACGTGACTCCAAAAATGTAGCAGGAGTAGGTGGGTGTTGCTTACTTTAAAGCCCCAGTCCAACACATTGGAATGTTGTGTTTAATATTGATTAGGATAGGGGGTCAGTATTTTCGAATAAACCAATTTCTTTAAAGACGATCATAGCTCATCTCACGTCGGATGGGCATCATGCTTCCTGTTGTCATGTTTACCCCAACGTTGCAAGACCATTTTTTATTAAAACAGTCTGTAGATATCAGAGAAGACCAGTAACTGAACTTTTAAGAGGAGGAATGTTGTCCCATTCCTGACCGAAAAAAGAATTCTAGCTTCTTAACAGACCTGGTCTGTTTTTTTTAGATTTTATTTCACTATTGACCACATGTTTTCAACAGGGGAAAGTTCTGCACGTGGACCCTATGAACCCCATACTGTTGTAATAGATAAAGTGGGAGGTTTAGCATTGTCTTGCTGATATATGGAAAGCTTTCCCTGTTAAAGATGTTATAGGATGGGAGTATGTTGGTCTAAAAGCAGTTAAAACCATGGATTTAGTGGTTACCTTCCACATGTGATGCAGACTTTTCAACTGAGAGTTAAAAAAAAAGAAAAGCTGGATTGGTTTCTTAAGTCTTAGTTCTGGAAGATGTGGCATCTGTAAGTTATAGAAATAATTTCAAATTTGAATTTCCAGTGATTTGAAAATCACTGGAATCCGATTAATTTTTTGCTCATGTCCTCTCTTAAATGTGGTTTATACCACATGTATGATATTAATATATTTTCAATCTTAGTTTGAGAAAGATTGTCGAAAGTCTTTTTTGCAGATTGCAGAACCTCGACTTCTTTTGGGATCATAGCTTTTTCAGCTTTAAAAAAAAATGTAATTAAAAAACAGGCTCACTTTCAACATTTAATGTCTTTTCTTTTTTCTGAGTTAAAGCTGAAATATCTCGTTATTTTTTTAGAAACAACTGTAAATCTGTCCAACATCTTTGGAATTGTTGGAATTTTATTTTATTTTTTTAATGAAATCAGTCGTACAAGTGTCTCTTACGTTAAAGACAATTACATTAATTGTTTCTTAAAGGTGGCCTCACATTAAAATGTGTTTTTTTAAATGTATTATTCTTTTTTTCTACAGATGGTGGGCAGCATTTGCCATTCACGTTTTTGAGTCCTTTGTTGCACTAAAGGTGTGCAGGTAAGGATGGTGAGAAACATCCACAGGGTGGTGCTGTAAGCTCATATTATCACCTCAAACTGTCATTTTGGATTTTTGAACACCACTTTTCCAGATAATTCGTGCATCTTTTGGTCTGTAGTTGATCCCGAACGGGCCTTATGCCGCTGTATGGATTGGTCGTTGCCGCGGGAACAACGAAACGGTGGAAAACCTGTCTCTAACTCCTGTGCCGCTTTCCCCACAGCGACAAAGGCATCAACAACACGGGCACCCGCTGCCTGTGGTTTCTCCAGACCTTTCTGTTCGGCATCACCTCCCTGGGCCTGCTCCTCAAGTACGACCCCAAGCGCCCCAAACAGCACTGAGGCCAGCAGACATCCCTCCCAGCAATTTTAGCATCAGAGATTTCTTTAATGACAAAAAAGGTGCGCTACATCTCTGACTGAGACACTACATATAATTCTTTCTCCTGTCATGGACAGGCACTGATATCATTCCATTTTTTTTTCTAAACAAATCTAAATGAGGACAGTACTAATTTGTAAAATGTTAGCTTTTTTAAAAATTTGGTTACACAAACCATTACCTGTGCAATCGAACAGAGTTTTTAATTGAATTGCTGTTTACGGTCAGCATGCATGGTGACCAGGGGACTGTTCTTCTGACCACACGGACAGAGTGCCAGACAGGCCTGGCTGCCGATGCCACTGGCCTTAAAGCACCTTTAAGTCTACATGAGAGTTGTCTGGATTAAAAACAAAGAGGTTCCGCTTTCACCTTTGCCTTTTTCATACTTTGGTGCTTTCAGCCTTTGAACAACATATGATCAGTTTATACTGTACTAACAATAAAGATTCCACATTTTTTGTTCCCCCAGTCTGATCAAACTAATGATGCTCCACACCAAATCCCTGCATTTATTCAAACCCACATCGTTTATGGACGAGAGTCCTGAAAAATGTTTATATATTCTTGTATACCTGCCACCTCACTGATTTGAACTGGATAACTGAATATTAAAAGGCAAATGAACAGTCATTTTTGAAAAATTTCTGCCATTTTGAAATACCTACTCTGGATATTTACAGAGAAACAGCCCCGCTCTAATTCAGAAAAAAACTAATCTTAGTGTTGTTTTATGACCCCACACAATTAGGTGTGTGTATCATTTGGGTGATCGGTTTGATATAGGCTGAATGAGGCAATAGCACAGGGTCACAATGTCCTCTGCTTACAACCATAAGAGCATTAGCTCGTCTTAACTTTCCCAGTCTACATGAGAGCTGTCTGAAACTATTAATCGGGGTGGATAGTGTAGACTCAAACCACCCTCCTGTTATGTGGCACTTTCATTCTTAGGGGTATGTAGCTCAAAGAAAAACTTCACCTTTACTTTTGAATCATACTTTGTACTAAAAAAAAACAATAAAAGAAAACCAAAAAAAAAAAACAAAGCGACAAACTGGGTTAATTTATTTAAATTTTATTCAGAGAACACATTCTCACGACTTGCTCATGAACTATATATATATACAGAAATATATACAGTATTTCAAAAACATCCTCCCTTGAAAAATAAATCATATGCTCTGACGTTACATGTGTGTGTATAGCGTACATGAGGTGTAAGCCAGCATTTATCCATACAGTCCATCCCTCAGCTAATGTAGTGATTGAGATACGAGCTAGAGTCATCCTCCGGATGCAGTTTCACCACTTCACAGGAATCAGTGAGGCGGGATTAACAAGAACAGCAGCAGAAATAACGGAAGGAATACAAATTATATTTGGTCTATAATCTCTCGGTTTTTCCGTACACACACTGGTGAACAAGACTGTATTATAATCATGTTGTCGTAACAATATACAGAACTCATGTTTCGTAGATGTGTGTGTTGCTCCACATTTGATGACAGTTTAGTGTGTGTGTGTTCCTGTGTGTGTGTGTGTGTGCTGTTGTCATGATCACCGGTCCAGCCAGCATATCGAAGGGTAGCGATCGTTCAGTGCCTTGCGCAACTGAGCGTTTTGTGTCTTATCCCTGGTTTCCACCACGCACTCCACCTGTCAACACACTTTAGGGTTAGCGCTCTTACATCACACAGATGAACACAAGTCAGAATTAGGCCGCTGTGCGGGGTTACTGGTTAATATGCTTGGCCTGTCACCTGGACAAGAGTTTACTCAATGTGGGTTAAGGAACTATTCTGCTTATCACAAGCAAAAGTAACCAATATACACAATTATATGTTTGTCAGGGTTCTTTTCAAATGGTACTTTTCTGTTTTTAGTTTTTCCCAATTATTGTAGGTTTAAACAAAACAGAAATTATATTTGAAACATGAAATACATCAGAACTATCCACGTATTTACTATAAAGGAGAACCCAGTAATTCTGCTACAATTAAATTGAGAAGTGCTCAATGACATAGTAGCCAAATAGACCAAAAACTGGCTCCGAAAACAGTTTCTCTGCACTGTGCTTTCGGCTCTGCTTTTCTAAAAGGTTGGAAAGGCAGAGTGATTACAGTCTGCAATTTATGTCACTAGATGACAAGAACATTGGGGAATAGTTAGCTGACATCCCTTTAGCTTTTTCAATGACTTAATCATGAAAATCTTTAAGGTTATTAGAATTCCTTGGTAATCTAGGGCCAGTCTTTTCACTGGCCTTTGCGCTGTAAATAACAAAACTAAATAAGTATCTCCCTTCTAACTGTTTTGAATATTGGGCCAGTTCTTAGGCAATGGTGGAAGACGTGGGTGAGCGGATTGGAGACGAGGCGGACGAAGCATTAGGTGAAAAAAGGCAGCTTAGGTGCCTACCTTTGCCTTGAAAAGGTCGGCTTTGTCACCGTGTCTGCGGTGGCAGACGTCCAACAACCTAAAAGAAACAAAACAAAACAAACGGAGGTGGGAATTAAGGGAGGTGAATTAGGCGACAAACATGAAACCGATTAGGCCTGGAAGTGGCACAGGCGTCCTTACCTCACATCCTCTCTGGACAGCACATCAAGCAGCTTGGCCATGTCCCCTGGCCATTCTCCCAACTGCACAGAGAACTTACTGACCCGATCATCCAACACCAGAGCCCGGTCCAGGCACTGCCTCATAAGCTCCGGCTCCATGTTAGCACTGCTCACCACCACAGCCACCCTGGAGCAGAGAGAGAGAGACGGGGGCTGTTTTTCGCTGGAACCAACAGGATTAGCGCTGATGACACTGCCAGGATGTCACCTTAAAGAAATTCATGTCAACCCTTAAGAATTAGAGGTTTTTTTTATTAAAGGGAAGAAAGAACTGTGCTAAACTTAAGGGGGAAAAAACGACAAGTTTCTTTGCAAAAACCGATCTATCCGACCCACTTTTTTCCTCGCAATTCTGGAAGTTGTCCAGCCAAGATGGCCGCCAGTCCCATGGCTCCTTCTGTGTCCACAGTGGACCGCTCAAACTCCTGAAAGCGCAGCATGGCCACCAGAGACTCTTCCTCCCTGAGAGTACGGATCAATTTTCAAAAATGGTGTGACGTTCAAATGCCAGCGTCAGTCAGCACAAAGATGTGCTGCCACATTATGGAAGATAATATACTTGAAGACGTGGTTATCTCATATGTGTCACGCATGTTAAATGAGATTCCTGAAGGAAAACCTTTGAAGAGGAAATAGGCTGTGGAGACACAGTACCTGACGGTAATTACTTTATCCACCAGCTTCTTTGCCAGCTGGAAGGTGTTGACACCGAGTGAACGCTCCATAAGATCTGTGAACAGACAGATATTCATTCGCTGCAGGTGTGAAATGTAAATAAAAGCAAACATCTGAGAGGAGAACCTTGGCCGGGAGGATTTAATTATATCCTGCATTCACATGTAATGAAATGTAGCATGAAGACAGACTCATAATGACTACTTTGGGTTTGCGCTGGGCCCCCAAAACTTGACATGAGCTTACCTCCGTATAGTTTCTTATTAGGCTTGCTGTGCATGTCTTTGATTGGACTGTCTGTTTTCATAGATTGTAGCAGCAGAGGGAAACCTTCTGGTTCAATGCCCTGTTGGGAGAAGTAATTTGGTGGTCATTCTATTATACTGTTACACTGTATGTTTTATTACTCACAAAAATTGTGCAGAGCTATATTTCTATGCAGACAATTCCCCTCAGCTTGTATCATCCATATGAAAATGTATTGATAATGAAATATTTGAAGATAAAGAAGTGAGGTGTAACCCAACAACATATTTTCTCAAAGGGATAAGATTAGACAAACAGAGATTGAGACGAAAAAATCGCACATTTTTCTATGATTCTTTTAGAAGACATGTAAGAACCAATATAAAAAATCCATGTAAGTTTTGTCAGTGGGAAACACTGACTAGGAATGATCATCTGCCGTTCTAGGCATGGAATAACGGTATGACATAGTGGACTTAGAGTGAACTTATCGTGAAAATGGAGCCACCCTGGGTCATTTTAGCATCTTGGTGAGGCTAAATATTAATGGCCATTTATTAAAGTTTCATACCTTGAGAACATTTCCCTTAGACTTAGCCAGGGCTGTTGAGTGCTTCATATCTTAACAAAGGTGAAAGCTTTCCAAATTTTAAATAAGGATGGACAGTCAGACAAGGACTTGGTATATATTGCTCATTTATGGGAGGCTTGATCAGAATAACGTGCACAAATGTGGGATATCTGTCAGTTATTTTGGCTGTAAGACTGATGCTGTACTGAAATATGAATTCATCTGGGATGGAGAGTCGAGGAATTCGTATATTTCTTCAGTTTATAATAGTCTCTTACTTACTATGACAAGAATTTGAGAGTTGAGGTGTTTGATGGCTGCAGCAGTGCCGGCCAGAAGACCAAACTGCCCCGGCGCAGGAACAACAACCGCATCCACTTTGGGCACTTGCTCAAAGATCTCCATACCCACGGTGCCAAGTCCTGCCAGGTACGCTGCATTTTCATCTCTGGGAAATGGCCAAGAAAGAATAATCAAGCTTATTTCAGCAGAAGACAAAAGGATCATATGTTGTCATGTCATAATCTAAGGATCTAGACGTATGGCAAGCTGACTCTTCCAGGTAGAGGTATCCATTCTCCGTGGCCAGATGGCGGGCGTGGTTTTGGGAGTCACGGCTGGTGCTGCCGTAGGAAATGACCATGGATCCGTAGTCTCGGTAGATCCGGAGACGCGGCGAGGAGCACCCTGAGGGCATGATGACAAACACGGGGATCTTCAGCTCCACGGCGTGGTGAGCCACAGCCATGGAGAAGTTACAGTCCGTAGCCACGATCACGCCCTTTCTCTGCTGCTCCTGTTAGGAAACATGCAGCATATATTTGAACTGTCAGTCCCACACACTCTTAAACTCGTCAGTTCATTAAAACTTAAAAGGCAAAGAGGTGTCTTGAATTTGTCTTTGCATATGATTTTTTAAAATTCATCTGACAGGCCTTGGCTGGTTGTAACGTGCATGGCATTAAATTAGCCTCATTTTCCCACTGATAGAGTAAACACATTCAAACGGAGCCAGTCCAAAGGGTTTGACTATTTTTAGTCAAGTAGCACTTTTTAATAGTCTTACTTGTAAGACTATTTTTAGTCTTACAAGTAAGAGGTGATCAGTTAACTTAACTTACGTGCTCTTGCACTAACGGACAAAGCAGATCACACAAGCTGAGACGGGACCAACAAAGAGGGATCATCCCCTCTCGATGAGCCTCTTTCCGGCTAGTTTTACCTGTGTGAGGGAGGTAAGCAGGTACAGCACTCCTCTCTCCTTCACTGAGCCCGTGTAATGCAGGTGCTCCTTCTTCAGGTAGATCTCCATTCCGTACTGTTTGGACAGTCTTGAGTACTGTACGAAAGAGGCAGCACAATACATTTAACGCAAAAAATGCAAACTTTAAGTTCTTTAATCTTTAAATAATTTCTCTAATAATCAAAATGTGTCCATTATTTGCAGTTTTATTAGAGACAGGTTGGATTAAACAAAAACCTACAAGAAAATTTAAAGTACACCTCAAATGAAGCTGTCAAACATGCAAAATGACAAGACACTGAACAACTCTTGATATCAGTCTTTTCTTACGAATATATATATTCAGTTAGTACTAATTCTCAAATCTTGCCCTTGCTGAACAGAGGTGGATGGATAGTGATATGACTATCAATGTATTTTGTTTTACATACCCAGATCCTTGCATTAAACTATTTCACCTCGTGCAGCTTGGGGGAATGTCCAATGTGTGGGATTAGATCTATCCGTTCACGCGTTCTCCCTTCTTTCCCACATGGTCACTCCATCCACATTTGTCATGAATACACTGCTCTTGTACGACTGCGTTGTTATTTTGGTCCTCACTGAGCCTTTCAGCTCTTTTCTGTTCATGCACGGCACATTCTGCCTACTACCTATCTCCACCTTCTCAGGTTTCCCTTGGAGGAGCCTCAAGAGATGCGTCAGTATCTGAACTTTGGGCCTTTCTCGTCATCTATCATATTCATATGTGTACACCAAACTTTCCTAATTATTTCACCCTAATAAACAGATCCCTACTTGTAGAAACTAATTGACATATCTGAGCCTCTGATTTTTCCAAATTTAATCTCTTTTCTTTAGTAACAGAGGTGATATTTGATCCCCTAGTAGAGCGTGTAGCCATCATACCGTACAAGGTGTCTTCTGTATCCCTGACTGGATCCTAAAAGCAGCTGCGCTGATGTCCTCAAAGCGGAGGTACTGAGCTGGAGGTCTGGGGATGTTCCTGAACTCGCTTACTCTTCTAGTTTTAGGGGGGTCCATGAGCTTCATCTCAGGAGCTCCCACCACTTTGGTTTCATAGACCCTGACATCTCCATTGAGGAGTTCCTCCTCGCCAAAGTCCTTCAGACGCTCTGGTTCGATCAGAGTGGGTCGGCGGCCCACGGTGCCATTGCTGAAGGGCCCAGATTTGTAAGGGCCACCTGGCTGACTGGGGCCAAGGCGTAATTCCTCCCTGAAAAAAAAAAGAAGGGCGGATTGAAAAACGTTAGAAATATGTCTTGTCATTGTCTTTATCTTTTAGCTCCGGTAAACCAATGCTAGGCTATTGCGTGAAAAACAGGTGCAGCATAAAAAGAGAACCCGGGAGGTAAAGGCCTGGAATAGTCGCTTGAATTGTTGTAAGGTTGTTACTCATTTTCTATCAAATGAGCCACTAATTTTAGTTTTCCTCTTCAGTGCAAATGGGAAAAGGGTTAGGGCTGGGGATGAATCCTTCCCTCAGATGGAGAGGTTTAAGTATCTGGGGTGTCTTGATCACGAGTCTTGGCAGGTGGGGCTTCTTACATCGTGGCACAGTTCTCTGCTCCTTAGTGATGAAGAAGGAGCTGCGCGGAAAGGCAAAACTTTCAATTTACTGGTTCAACCCTCATCTAGGGTCACAATCTGGGAAGTGACTAAAATAATGAGTCCAAAGACACAATGGGTTTAATTTAAAGTGTGGCTGTGCTATCCCGAGGGAACTCAGAGTAGAGCCACTACTCTACTGCATCAAAAGCATTCAGCTGAAGTGATCTGGGCATCTGGTTAGGAATACCTCTTGTTCGACATTGTGATGTTGCCCAAGGGAGGACCCAGAAGGGATTATTTATCTCTGCCGGCCTGGGAAAACCTCACGATTCCCAAAGAGGCAGTGGAATGTTATACTAAATGTAAAGTAGACAAGGCCAAGACAACCAAATGACACCTTTTTAAATGGAAATTTTTGTACAGAATAAAGCTTTTGTACTTGTGCATTCATTAAAAAGACATTGTTGGACAAAAGGAAAATCCAGCAGTGTAGTTTCACGTCATCATCTAAGCCACAAAGAAACAAGAATTGGACTCCCCTCATTTTAATGATGCTCTGAAACTACAGCAAAGGCCTATTTGCTAGCAAAGCGGCTCAATCAGAATTCAAGGCTTGTTGGGAGAATATTTCTTAAGGGACAATTTCAGAGTTTTCACGTTTCGGAGAAAATCGATTTTACCTCAAGATTCACACAAAGAAATCATAACCACCCCAGCTCCTCACTCCCATTCTTCAGTGGGAAATGAATTGATTCACCTTTCATGTCAACTCAGCTTCCACTCTCTGTGATAGATTACATCGATAAGTCAGTCTATGATTTATAGGGATAGTTTGGCTCCTCTTTTTGTGGGGACACACTAATTAAGTTGCAATTTAAAACTACAGACCAGAGACAGTTTGATTTATAGCAGCTTAGTAAATGGTCAACGTATGACACGATTAACTAAATTGTTCAGTTCTCTCTTGGTCTATTCTTATTTCTCAAATAACAAAAACAGAAGCCCCTGTTTATCCTACAGTATAATTTGTTATATCTAAAATGTCAAGATAGAACAATAGGATTACCTTCCTTTCCTGGGGATTAGGTTGTTTACTTAGCCACAAAAGCAGATTTCTAATGTTTCGAGTATAAGTTTGTGATTTAGTAAAGTTGCATGTTAGAATAATGTCACTAATATTAACATATAGAGTTTAAAGTTGGATAATCTGGACAGGGTTAGTGCTTCTGAAAAGGCTGAAAATATTCCATTACATGAATGTACTTTAGTGAGCCTACAGTGTGAAAGAATCATGTCCAAATACCACCAGATGGAGCTGCTATCCCAGACAAATATGAATTCGAGAACATCACGAGAGCCAGCACTCTTTGTTCAATATCCTGTTCTACACATTAATCTTTTAAAGAGCAACACACATTATCTATTGTTCCACCTGGTCTAATTTTTTTATTGTTTTTTTGTTTTAGTACTGTGTATGCATTTCTTTATCCTTAGGTTGACTAAGAAAAATCCAAAGGTGCCCCTGTGATTAGATTACTTTGGTTCAAAGGCAGAGTTCAAAACAGCCTCAAAGAGAAGAAAAACGTGGCACCCTCAAAGAGGCTTATGAAAGGTGGTGAGCCAAAATGATAACCGAGGTCTTCCATCTCAAAATGGTGCTTGGACAAAGCAAACACTGAATTTTAAACAAGCAGGCTTTCATCTCTGCGCTTTGAGATTCTTAAAGTCTGAGATTAAATGATTTTACTTGCTATTGTGTAGCTTATTCTTCCAACTGGAAAAGTTCTTATGGCAAGATAAAAAGTTTCCTAGCACAACACCCTAATCAAAGACGATGCCTCTTCGCAAAATGACCTTCTGTTTCTTCTTTTTTCAATAAGCCTCCCTGCATTCTTTACTGGTTTCTTTTGGCCTCCTTGGATATTGGACGAAAAGCCAAAGGACAGGCTACTGACAAACTAAGTATCTGAAAATATATTTCTGTTGAATCCTAATTGTAGTTTCGTATAATTGAATTCTAACAGTTATGGTGCTTCCTGAAAGACGAAACAAAAGGTTGAGAACACTGATAATGGCATAATTATATCTAATTGCAACCAAGACACAGCAGTTCATTCCAATAATTATTTAACAGGTCATGTACCTCTTTTAATCTGGTGCTACCTTTTTAATTGTAATCCTCCTTGGTAATTCCTCTGGATAAAAGGAAAATGACCTAAATTGGAAACAAATGGAGGACTAAGGAAGAGGCTCAAGCAGAGGATCGTTTCCTTGTGGCTTAGAGGGTAAATAGAAGCACTCATACAAGGTGCTTAAGTGTAGGAAGAGGTAACAGATTATGGAAATGGAAGACAAGAAAACTATTTGTGTATTTGAGTATAGAAGGAGCAGTAGATTCTTTGGGGGAAATTGTTTGAGGAGAATTAGAAATGCTGAAATGGAGTGCGCTATAACTTCATATGGTACAATAATATCGAAACATGATTATTAAGGGGTTGAAGGTTGGTTTTAAGGAATTCGCCTTGGGAGATCTGGGTAAGGATGCTAAACAAAAAGGATTTAGATGAGGATCTGATTGAACTGTCAAAATAAAAGTGCTGATGTTGTGGAATAGGGAGCTACATTCAAAACTAGGGGTAAACTGGTTGCTACAAGATTGATCTGAGTTGGGGGAAGAGGCCTATACGTGGCACAGATTCTACACCTCACAGTTTCCCACCTCTCCCAGAAGGGATCGTTCTCTTCGCTGTCTTTAATCGCCGGCTTTGGCGAGAACAAACGCTCGAGCCGTTCGCTCAGGTAGCTGGAGTAGAATAACTGGGCAGCAAAGTTCATCCTGGTCGGGGGACGTTGCTCTTACAATCCAAACGGGCGTCTGGAGGCGAATCCCTCTCCTGCTCCTGGCTGCGATGTGTCCGAGGGATGAGAAGACACCGGCTGCAGTGGCTCCCACGGTGTCACTTCTTCTGCTCGAGCTTCCTCCCTGTTTGCTCAAGGGTTATTTAAGAGGGGATTACCGACGGACACGCATGGTGGTTGTGGAGTGTCTGTGTTGTGGCCTGGCCCCTCCCAGGGCTCTATTCCTGACCAGACCAGGATTACTTCCCCTTTCTATGACGTAGTGCTAATAAGATGGTCTAAGGAGATGAATACAGAATTAGAGTTTATCTGGGGAGCAGTGATCTGGAAGCTCAACAACACAGGAGGGAGAACTATAGATGGAGGGTCAGAAGTGAAGGTCCGTAGGGTGAACGAATTATCTATGAGCAATATGGAACAGGTTTATGTGTGTAGCCTTCAAGGATTTCATTTCTGTGACCCAAAAATACAAAGAAGCGATTTCATATTTTTTTCCTAAATGTAGTAGGAATCTAAGCTGTATATAAAACAGACATACAGACAGTAATCAATAGTCATTGCTCATATAACAAAGAAACTACAAAAAGATGTTGCTACAAAAGAAAATGGTTTTCTTTATGACATAAATAGTTTTACAAGTGGACTGTA
Source organism: Menidia beryllina (assembly GCA_013363375.1). Taxonomy (NCBI): domain Eukaryota; kingdom Metazoa; phylum Chordata; class Actinopteri; order Atheriniformes; family Atherinopsidae; genus Menidia; species Menidia beryllina. The sequence continues at coordinate 1,844,661 of JABUIW010000010.1, forward strand.
GAAAAAGACAGGCTTGCAATCCTGACAATGGATACTTGGGAAAAAGCAGAGAAGAGCTAAATTGGCTGCAGCGAAAACCCAGCAGGTGGTCCAGATCTTGTTTAGCTTCGATGTGCTAAACAAATTAGTCTGGTTCAACGTGTTCCTGTACTCTGACCGCCGGAGCATTAGTGGGCCAGTACGTACTAGACATACTAAACATACAACTCATGCCCCAAACCACAAAGATTTAAGCTCATTTGTAAATGTTTATATAAGTCCCAAGAAGTTCCTTTTTTTATTCTACTTCTACCCTTTATATTCAAACATTTGTGTCTACACACTGCTCATCTGTACTGTATGGAGAGTTGGCAACTGGTACTGTGACCAAACAATATTTTCAGACTTTCTTAAAACCAATTACCAAAATACCCATGTCCTCAAGTCAATCTTGTTTGATTCTCCGATCCTATTCATCTTCCTCAAATCCACACAGACCTAACATGACTTATGCTTATCCTTTGAAACATGAATCTTTATCGGGTGACTATGTCTACATGTATAGATATATCATTTACGATAATGTAAACACATATGTATATTTATATATATATTATATAATATAGTCATGGAAAATACATTTCAGAGGTAGACACAAAAGCATTTAAAAATGGGTGTTTCTATAAGTCCAGAAAATCCACAATAGGATTAGGACGCCAAAGTCAAGGAAAGCAGAGGTCAAACGAAGACTTCACACACCCCATGGCACATCACGTTCAGATTAGATTTAGCCTCTTAAACAGGGGCAGGATAGCAGAGGATGCTGGGGGGCAAAGTGGGCTCAGAGAGCTCAGACAACACAGCTTAATGAGGCCCAAACCGAGGAGGAGTTTACCCACCGACAGGATGAAATGAGCACTCTGAGGGTTCCTTTAATCTCCGTGTGCCTTCGGTGACATCTGGTCATCATAACCACTGACAGGTGTTAGACTTAACAACACACAACAACAACAAAAAAAAAGTATGGATAGGAGGCAAAGGAGGGGAACGATGGAAATAGATGGGGAGAAGGTCACCCTGCCTCCAGCAGTCTGTCACACCACAGATCAGCGTGACGCTGGTCACTGGATGCCATCTCCTTCAGGGTTTGGCTCTCCTACATGCTTTGTGTCTTACCATTGTTCCTGGTGTCTTCAGTCAACACACAGCACTAGTACGAAGGATTAGAAGACTTCAGCAGACGTTTACGTGTAAACATAGATCATTTACGTGCTCGGTGTCCAGAAAAGCTGCAGGAAAAAGAGCTCAAATGTATTTTCCCTATTGTTTGAAATTGGGTGAACTTTAGGAATTTGTGTGTTTCTTCACTGTGTCTTCAGTCTCATTGTATCATGCGTCATGACCAAGTGTTAGACTGGATGTCTGCCACATGCTGAAAAGGTTCTACAACTGACGTATTAACAGGTGATAGGATAAGACGTAACAGAAGAGTCGGACAAAGACTTTAGTTAAAACCAATTCTAAATTTCATATTGCGAAAAACGTTACTTCTCCAATGTTTGTATATTAGTAAAAGAATGTTAGGAAAACGTCTAAAGCTTTAGAACAAAATGGCTGTTTGAATATCCAGTGACCTTTAAAGCCTTACTACATGATAAACCGTCATATATATATATGTGTCATTATCAATGCAGCCGCATGTGCTCGGGAGTACTTTGGAAAACCAATGTTACTCAACACAGGCCACTACTACATCCAGATGTGCAATCGGACACTGGATGACCTAAGCGGGAAGCCGAATGTCAACAGACTTGAGTTGATTTCGCATGGACGGAAGGAAAGTGAACACACTTTGTCCCATGACTTGTTTCAGCTTCCTCTGGGATAAAAAGGACTTTGAGGCCATTGGCTGCAAAGACCAAACACGTTACGGAGACAAGAACCAGATGACCACAGGCTGTAGAGAAGCTAAATGCTGGACAATAGTTAGTGTCTTCAATTAATAAATTATCAGAAAGTTGAACTGAACAGAGGAGTAATGTGCCACAGTGGTCAACTTACCCTCCTGGTCATAGATTTTTTCCCATTTCTCAGTGAGGAACTGTCTCTGGATTTGGTGTAACACTGATAATAAACACTCAGGAGGCGGTTAATGTGTGAGGTGGGATATTAACCATCGTTCATTTTCCCCGACAGGACCTCGGCCTGCATCTCAGCTTTTTGTTTTTTATCTGTTTATAGACAGAAGTGCTTCCAGCCTCTCTTCTTTCGTCCTTCCGCTGATCCTTTCGCCGCCTTTCCCCACAGTTTGCTCCTCCACTGCTTAAACCACAGATCTGCTTAAGCAGCCAGACGAAGTGAGAGCAAGAGGCCGAAGACAGTCTGGCTTAATGAAGATAACCGTGTTTACTGCGTAACAGCCCCGCTCCGCGTGTGCGTGCAGCGAGCGGCGTGAGTCACACAGCGGAGAGCAAGCCGCAGAGGTCAGTTCAGTGGGAGGAACGGGAAACAATCAATGCAATTATATGTAAAGGGCACCGTGTGAAGGAGGATTGATTTTGATATCTCCTGCCGAACACAAAAATACTGTGGGATTTGTTTGTTTTTTTGTGCGTGTGCCTTCATTGTCAGGCTGTACAAACACTGGCTAAAGAGCTGTGGACTGTAATGTCGGACAGAGGGAGAGAAGCTTTCTTTGAAGCATTAGTGTGTAATACTAACTCTACAAAAACATAATTATGGAAGCCGTGTGAATCATCAAAAAGAGACTGCAAAGCTTTGTAAGTTACACAAACCAATAGATTCTAAGACAGCTAAAGACAGAAACTTCACCATCTTCTCAAAAATGTGTCTCAAGAGATCTGGGATGGAGGCGAATAAATAGTGGTAGAGTGGTAGAAACAGATTTTTACTGCATTTTTTACTGATTTTTACTCATTTTACTGAATTAGACTGGTTGTCAAGAGGTCAGCAAGTTGATTGGCTTTAGAAAAAGAGCATCTTTAATCGACAGAATGTCTCAGTTTAAAAATTGGCCAAATCTGCCCAACTATGCATAAAAACTGTCTCTGAATCAAAGCAAACACCATTGCAGCCATTGTATGCTGTTCTTCGATGTATAATTTAGAAATATTCTATCATGTTTAAGACATCACATCATCCAAATTTTAAGATTGATGTCTGCGTTCATTAGGCGACACAGTGTAAAAAAAAAAAAAAGGGAAAAAAAGGGAGGGGGGGGGTCTATAATGGGAATCTCTGCTTTGGCTCATCAGTTCCAGAAGTCATGTCTCTTGACACAATTCATCAACTCGACCACGAATGGAGGCTTAACTCCTAATACAGAAAGAATTTTGTGGGACTTCTGTGAGCCGAAGCCCATTTGTAGTGTAGACTTAGGCAAAAAAAAAATTTGAATTCTAAATGTACTTCTGGAAATCATAGGTTCCTCATGCATTAGACCACAGATGAACGGATGGCTCTTTAGCAGCTCTCAGACTGGGACATTCCTGTATACAACGGGTTGCAACTGGTCCCTTCAGAGGTAAACATGCCCCCCCCCCTCCTGTCCAGGCCTTTGTTCCAGACATTTCAACTTCTGAGATGTTTTCTGGAGTCTGTTTTGACCTGCATTCCGACATTAAAAGCCCCTTCATGAAGCCAGGGTCTTTTTTTTCCATTTTCCAACCCCACCACCAAGCAAACGTTTCAGGCTTTTCATCTTGGTTTTGAAGTCATACGCTACAAACCAGACCCGTTTCCTCCTTCACAAGTCAGCCTGTGTACAGCTGAGCTGGGGGGGGGGGGG
>JABUIW010000010.1:1853471-1948505 GCA_013363375.1 Menidia beryllina
ATCCATCCATCCAAATACAGTTTACCTTTTCCTTTAAATAAAACAAACATATATGTACACGGTCACATACACCCATAGAAACAAGAACCAAGAGAGAGAGCACCATGTAAGAAACGATAAACAACCCCCAAACCACCCCCAGCTCACACGACCAACACACACACGGTTACTTATGCAATATAAAAGTTACAACAGTAACAGGGTTAGCATTTGGGGAAAAAGTTGACGGTAGATCTTCTCAAGTTTTAGGAAAAACACGATGTCTTTGAGCCACCGGAAGACAGAGAGGTGTTTGACAGACTTCCAATGTAGCAATGAGGAACGTCTAGCTAGCGAGGATGTGGAAGCTATAATGTCCCCCTGTGTGTATAGCTGAGTACGAGTGAGGGCTGCCCAACGTTTTTGCCCAAAAGTTAACGGGCGAGTGGCCTAGGCTGAGGCCAGACCTCCGTCTTATCTTCCCAAATGTAAACGGCCTTTGTACCCGGAGACTAAGAGCGGTTTTAAATCTTCTGAGCATGTTTGCAATTGCGTCACCCCCTCAAATCCCAACAAAATTGAGAAACCCTCGGCTTTATATTTCATCCCGCTCCTCATACTGGTAGATGTATTGGTTTCTGTGGTCTGTTTCCTGTTAAAAGTCCGTCTTCTGCCCTGTGCTGTGCATCCACCATACCGTGCCATGTGTGCTCCATCTGCAGGGGCCGGGGCCGGGGCCGGCCCGCCGCCGAGGGGGGGGCGCTCCACCGCCTGCCAGGAGCACGCCGACCTCCACAGGCGCCTGGATGTGGTGGAGAAGGTGCGGATTTCCAATCCTCAGCATTTCCTATCCCAGATAACACAGAGTCCACAAAGCTGGGACTTTTTTTAATCACCACAAAAAGTCAATTGTCATCCGACAAACCCCCGACGCTAACCGCGTCGTACGCGAGGCTTTAGGTTTTCTGTTTTATTCAGACGCGGTTTGTATGATTCATGAGCGACGACTCCATAATTCATCCTACAACTTATTAATGTATTATTCATTTGTCAGCCCCGTACACATATGCCGCGCCTTCTGTGCCACGCAGGGGGTGGAGAACACGGTGGAGAAGTTGGAGGCGGAGCTGGCTGCTCTTCTGGAGGCCATCGACGCCCCACAGTGGCGCCCCCTACTGGACAACAGGGGAGAGACTGTTGTGGACATCCTGCAGGATCCGGACCAGAGGCCCCGGTCCTGAACTGACCTAGACGTCCACGGGGAGGGGGACCTCATGTGCCTCTTCAACTGCGTTTAAGGACTGTCTGTTCATATATTCTGCATATCTAAACGAAGTGTGTATCTTTTCAGAGGGCAGGCTCTCGCACAAAGGAGAACTCCTCTGCATTATTTACTCTCAGTAATCCTGTGACAGCAGAGAGAAGACCCAAATTCATCCGGCTCTCAAACCCTTTTAGGGCTTTGGCGGACTGAAAATGACACAAAGACACCGAATAGCTGGAGGAAGAAGATTTATTTCTTTATCAAAGCAATTAAAGCAGCATGTTTTGAACACAGAGCAGTATCATCAGTTGATACAGAAACAAGGCTTTTTCTTTTTTCCATAACCGATTCCCTGGGGGGAAAAAAAAAAATCCCACAGCACAAGAACATTGTGCAAAATAGGATCGTTAGGAAGAAATGAGAGGCATGGATTGCGTCATCTTCTTGATTTGTTTTAACATAACAGGGCACTGAGTTTCAAACTGTATCCACAGAGTTAAGACACCTATAGAATGGCATGTCTCGAGAGCATCATTCAGAAAAGGTTTAAGGAGGAAAAATGTTTGGCACTATGCCTTTATTTTTTTGTTGTTTTTATCTATTTTATTTTTTTCAAACACCTAACGGCATCCAAACCATTAACGCACGAAGAAATACACTGGGCTTGCAAGCGCTGTTGAATCAGGAGGGATTACTTATATCAAGGAAGAGATGCCAAAACATTAGATTAGTATTGTAACTTGCAGAAAAGCTACACTTAATTAACCCGCAAAATCAACTATCTTCCACTTACAAAATGATTAACATATAATTACATCTACGCTTTCAGGCCTACAGGGATGCTGTCTGATGCTGTTCTGACAGATTTCACAAGTCTGAAAAAGAAGAGCAAAAAAAAAACAAAAAAAAACAAACAAACAAAAAAAAAAGCAAAAACTTCCCTCTTCTCAAAACAGACACATTTATTTTTATTTCTGCCTTTTCTGTTTTTACTAAATTATGCAGCAGAGTCTGTCTTTGGGGATCGGGCGCCATCGCCCCACTTCCGAATATTCTTTCCATGCTGCACGGACAAGAATGTAACACTTAATCCACAACAGAGCATCGAACAAAGCGGCTGACCTCATTCCGCTCATCCACAAGGGTAGGAAGCTGTATATCTGGAGAAAGCATTAAAACAACCTATTGGATGCCAAAAGGTACTGCGGTATCGTCTAAAAATATCATGCCTTCCATGTAACACTGGGATTATAGGGTGTGCGCGGTCCAAGGTACACAAAACTCGCTGTCCGGAAACAGTCGCACAGGCCGGTATATACTCTGATTTTAGACTGTGTCCAGAAATCAGGTGAGGTATGCGAGTACCAACAGCTTTTGCATGCACAAATCAGCCTTTAAGGCTCAAGCTCCAGGCTTTGGCAAAAAAACAAAAAAAAACAATAAAAACACACACGAAAAAATAAAAAACAGGCTTAATATTGTTAAGGTACATGCAACGAATAAAAATCCAAAATCAAAATAAGCACAGGGCTCAACACTTAAATTTTGTACGTATGTTGGCAAGACTCGGAGGACGCCTCGCTTATATTCTATCCCTTCCACAAAGCTACTTAAATGCAATCGTTGTGCAGACTGTCAACGAGAACGTTACGCATTTTGGGAAATACACTGGTTTTCCGTCCTTTCCCGGGACCGGCTGAGGCCGTTTTCCGTCAGTCTCGTGTCTGTGCATTAAACTCTGCAGCTCCAGCTGGAAAGAGCCTCGGACGCTAGCCCCTATCTGAAGACGTGCTGCTAGAGTCCCCAAATAAATCCAGAACGGATTGAGAAGCAGGGTCTCAGACGAAGGCAAATATATCCGATTCAAATATATGTTTAACTGTGGTGAGAAATGAATCCGTAACAGTCATCAGTCGTTGTTGTGTTGAGGTGAAGCTGAAGAAGCCTCTGGCTGAAGACTCCTCGGTTTAACTGCTGCATGTATTAAAGGGTCAAAGTGTACGTTATTCTGTCTACCGGCGGCTTTAGTGGCTCTGCGTCATTTCCTAAGCAGGGAATAAAACATCTTTAGGGTTTTATTCCGCCTCATTCCACACTGGGTCGGCCTCCCGTGGTCCCAGGTTTGGACATTTCACTATCAAGACGCCCGGCAGGTTTCAGAAACCAGGTTCTAGGTGGATTTACGGAAGGATAAGAAGCTGAGTTAGTGGGCTCAGGAACACTAACGTGACGGGAACTCGTGCACTTTTTTTTCACGTGTCGTCGCTTTCAAATCACTTTTACTCCATATTGTAAAACAATCTGAACTGACGTGATGTAACGTAGCTTAACTTGTTTTGTTCATTATTCCAGCCCCATGTAATAGCATAAGTAAGATCCTAAAGGCAATCTTATGTTATTTTTTTAAATGGTTTCACAGAACATGGGATCAAACAGCATTAAGAATGAGTTTCCAAAGCCCTCAGCTGTGCGGCTTCCTCAGTGGAATGATATGCTCCTTTTAGAGATGCCTGCCATCTCCTTTTGACGGCACTCTCGCTTTTATACCCACCAACCTGACCTCTAAAAGCCTTTTTTTTTTAAAGCTCTCTAATCCTAAATTGTCCCATGTGATTAGATCTTAAAATAATAAATAAATAAAAACAAACCTCATCCATAAAACCGCCACACAGGACACCTGAATGGAGCTTCATCATCTAGCGTCACACGTAACACACAGACACAAGAGTGGGACCGATCCTCTTTTCCTTTTAAGCTCCTGTTGGGATACCAAAATCGGTGTATTTCACAAGATGCCCTTCCAAAACGTTCCCTCCTGCACCCCGATATCGACCGTTTCCAGGGAATCGCGTAACGATTGTACCGATGAAAATATCTTATCCAGGAAGAAGTAAAGGACTTCAGGTTCTACGGAGAAAAAAAACACATACATTCACGCGCTCACGAGTTCCTTAGAAATGGTTATGCAAATGTTAGAAAAGCTTTGGCATATTTTTTGCCTACAAGTTGTGCCTGCACACTTGGGAGGGAGAGCGGCGACAAGCGCCGGGAAGCTCTGGCGCCGCTCTCCCGTGAGTTTTTTTTTTTTTTTTTTTTTCTGAACGCGTGGAGTTCGCAGTCCCACATAAAACTGTGGCGAGTTTAATAACCTACGCTGTATGCTATGTACACGGTCTCCGTTTCGCTAGGCCGCGGGGATTTAAGGTGAACTTTTTGCTACATTTCCCCCACGCTTGGGGGGTCGGGTCTGAGGTCACTCGGATCACCGTGGTGCCGTGACCCGGTCCACCTGTGAGGACGGAAAGACTACGGCTCTTCTAAATGGCCCGGAGAACCGACGGCTACACGTCTGATCTGACCCTTGCTCTAACCAAGCGCTTAAGACGACGGGACGGGAAGAGATCTTCCAGGGGAGACTGTCAAAAAAAGGATCCTGTTATCCTATCGCTGATCCCCGGAGCTCGGTTTGTGCAAGAAAGAACAAAAAAGAGACCCCGTGAGCAGCGAGATCTTTCACTCCGCGATTCTGGATACGTCCCCCCCCCCCACCCCGAACTACAGGACACTATCGTCATAAAGAGACATGGAGCAGAACACTTAGAATAAGAGGAGAATCAAGCTAATACATCCTGACCTATAATGCATCCATAGTTCTAATAATAGGATTCGACTTCTACTGATCATCATAGACGAGGCACAACTTCAAACGGGTTTAAAACGACATGGAACCTGGCTCTGGTCACTTACTGTCAATGCGTCTGACGATGGCGGTGCCACTAGGAGGTAGGTGCTCCAGGGAGAAAGCCGCCCCGATTTAGGGCGGGGTGGGGGGGGGGGACGGGGAAGACACAAATCAAGGGCTGAATAATTCAAACATCCCCCTGTTAGATTTGGAGCAAGAAGGCAGAGGGGAAAAAAAGAACAAAACCAAAAAAAGAAACTATAGAGGCTCCTCCCCCAAAACACCAACCCCCTCCCCCAAAAATGTGGACTGCTATTGCTGAGGGTGTCATCATGCTTGTGGAGTTTTCTGCTTCGGATGGACACCTCCTATTTAGTGATACCTTATTTGTCATGCTATAATGTTACATTGCATAGAAGTTGGAGCTTACTCTAGGGGGGCGGTGGGCGGGGCGCTCTCTGGGAGTCTGCTTCATTCATGCCTTACTGGAAAAGATGCTACGGACAGAGAGGGGGAGAAAAAACGAGGGGGCCCGTTTTGTGGAGTGTGGAGTCCGTCCTCTGTGCGTTTTCACTGGGCGGGTCACTGGCACGGCACAGACTCGGTGGCGGTCAGAGAGGCTCGCCGTGGTCACTGCGAGGCGGGGCGGCGCTAGCAGCTGCCGGGGGAGGAGCACACAGAGCCGCACATGCTCAGTTTGGAGGATGACTCGGGCTCCGGCTCGGGGTCCGGGTCGGGGTCGGGGTCGGGCTCCGGCGCGTCCTCGTCGGTGGCTCCGCCTTCGGCCTCACCGTCCCCGTCGCCACTGGCGCCGTCGTCGGCGCCGGCCGGACCCTCCTCCTGACGCCTTTTCAACCTTAGGCAGACGGAGAGACCCACGCTGAAACCAACTACATCTGGCTGCAGACTGCAGGGAGCCAAGGATGGATATCCAACTCCGCCCACATCCAAGTCGGCCATTTTGATTAGGTCACCAATAGGAAGATCCCAGGCAAGAATTAGCTTCATGGCAATATATACATTAACTTAAAAATAGTTAAATTCATCTTGCAAACACTGAATTAAACTCTAACATAATATCATGTTAAAGTAGTGTATGTTAAAAAGGTTTGTACAATAAGTTTAACCAAAAAATATTAAGGCCTATTTCTCACAATTATGAACGGTGGAGGGTTAGGGTTAGGATCAGGGTAAGAGTTAGGATTTGGTTTAGGACATCATTTGTCTCTTGATAGACAGTAAAATTTCCACCTGAGAAAGCTGCTAGTCATATGACCTAATCAAAATGACTTGGATGTGGGAGGAGTTGGATATCCAACCGATGCGTCCTACAGACTGCAGCCAGAAGCTACGGGGTGGGGGGGGGGGGGGTCTTGGCATTGCAACATCCTCTCATTTACTTTTTCTCTCTGTTGTTGTTGTCATTTAAGCACTCCAATGAGAAGGGCTGCCTCTCGTTAAAGCGTGCAAATTAAACAAGCGTGGAAAGGCGCTGATAGGAGCTGGGAGCGGTGAGAGGCTCTGTAGTGCTCTCCACTGCCGTGCACACGTCTACATATCACATCCCTCGTTATAAAAAGAAGCAGACGGCCACTAATTGCCCCGGGAAGGGTTTTAGTAAGGGTGCAGTGACAGGACCTGGTCAATTATATATGAGGCAATAATTGAGTGGAGCACTGAACCAATATCCTCCCCCTTTACATTAAGGAGAAGAAAGCTTTACGCTGATTTATGACATATACACACACACATATATATATATGCATATACCGGTGTGTGTGTATATATATATATATATATATATATATATATATATATATATATATATAACATAGAGAAGATTAAGCCCCAGAGCAATCTCAGAGCAGACTCTCAAAGCGCCTTCTATCATCTCAGGTTTAAATATCTGCTTCATTTTATTAAAAAGGCCGTGCCGTCTAACAGGTTGGGAGTAGTGAGCACCAGCGCCATGATGGATACAGAGCACAGAGACGCCTTCGGTCAGCTCGTTTTTTTTATCTGGACAGCTAGTTTGCGTGAGCTCATGCAATACATGTCCACGTTCCTGTGTGTTCTCTCTGTGAGACGCTGTGCAGCAGTCTCTAAATGGAGTATTACTTATTCTCTATTCACAAAGGAGAATTCTACAATTTTAAGCTTCACACGTTGTTTATATTTGCAGAGCAGGACTTTATTTCATTCTGAAAATTAATTAAAGTGACTTCTTGCAAATTAATAAGATGACCAATTAACACTGTAAGACTAGACTAACGGGAATGTAAAGGACCTTGTTTTTTTTGTTTTTTTTAGGAGTGATGAAGAAATTCGAATCGGGTCCCACTTTAGGTTCAATTTTTCTTCTCAGCATGTGGTGAATAATTTCGATGGATAATTCTTTCATTTATGCCCAAGGGGGGGCCGACAAAAGATTTTTTATTTTTTTTTTACTTCAAGGTGGAAGACAAAACCGTGACTACAGCAAATATAATTGGGATATAACAGGAAGGTAAATGTATGAGTTGTTACAGAGCAGGACTCTCTCCCAGCTACTTTCCGGGAGGGGGGGTAAGCTTTTGAATGACTAAACAGGAAACGCGGCTTTTAGCTCACGTTATAGACGGTCGGTCGGCTTTGGCGTTCTCTTACTTCTCACGATTGAAGATCATGAACTCTTGCTGCACAACTTCAAGGCACTCCTGTAGGTAGTCGTTCTCCTGCGGGCGGCAAACAGACAAAAACACAACGCTCATGGCCCGCCCTGCACACCAGCGCACACCCCATGGAACCTCAGGAGGAGAGGGGGGGGGCACACAAAACAGGAGGAAACAACCTGAATTATTCAGGCGCCTGACCTCTGAGGTGAAGACGTCTTTTTCCGCCTTTGTTGCTCCTTTCAAACAAGTCATGAATTGTTTGTGAGCCCTCCGCAAATTGGATGTTTGGCCCGAGACGAAAATAGAAGCTCATATTTCCAAAAGCACTCGGGGCCATGACAACTGCACGGAAGGCTTCATAATTTAATAATCTTAGTAATAATGCAGCACGGGCACGAGGAGGCAAACGAACACACGCGCACACACACACGCACCAAAAAGGAAGTCTCATAAAGGCTCTATTGTTGGAGGCGCACACTCTGATGGGCCCCGATAACACGTGACGCACACAAACACACGGGCTGACACCGATAAGGCTGATGTCACGATGACTATCTGACGAGAACAGAGCGTTTTCTCGCATATACCCCCCTTTTGTTCTAGAACATATTAAAGCGGTAATCTTATAATCGCTACGTCTTCGCGGGGTATGAGCGTTCGGGGCTGACTGCTCTAATTATCTCATAATCTGCTGATTATTGCGGCCCCCTTTTATTTCCATTTTCAATCATCAGTTCTTCAAAAGGAACATTAAGGAAGCCTTAAAGCTGATGCTTGCAATGTTTTTTTTACAATTTTAATATGAACCTGTTGTCTGCAGAGGCGCCCAAAATCTCCTGTTTTCAGAAAGTGGAATTAAACAGGCTGATTTCTCCATCCAGCTGGTTGATTTTTAACATTTTATTTGGTGTTAACTAAAGCAGCGCCTCTGATGTGAAAATATAAGGCGTATTTAAGGGTTCCGCACCACCAGGTATGGATTCACTGGTGGCAGAATTGTTCCTCGACTTTGTGTCTACTTCAAAACAGCAAATTCCCACCTGTTACAGGCACGTGAGATGTATGTGACGCAGCCCTCAGAGCAACTCTGCAGACCTCCAAGAGCTAACCAACCCGAGCATAGTGTGCCTTGGGATGGCCTTGAAAACCTGTCCAGCTAGTTTCAAACAAAAACGAGGTCACTTTTGAAAGCACAGTTTGCCATTTATCCATCTTAATCTCAGTTTTTTTGGACAAAAAGTTAGAATCCGATTGAACATCGCACGCTTTCTTCTCAACAGCAAGCTGTCAACCCTACTTCAACAAAAATCCAAAGTTTATTTATTTAAAAAAGATATATATAAAATGATTTTTCTCAGATTGAATGCTTCTACTTTAATACAGGGGTTGCTATAAACAGAACAGTAGTGGAAGCTTGCAGTATGTGGCTGTAGATATGCAATCGCACATCATCACAACACTTCCAGCTCAGGACGCAGGGCGCCTGAGAAATAAGTTACTCGATGCTCGCCATTGAAGCGCACCGCCTCCTCATTTTGTCTGCTGAGCTGAGAGTGGAAGCGATTCATAACAGCTGAGGGAAAAAAAAAGGCTGCTGAGAGATTCTGGCTCCATGCCAATCTAAAAATATGCAGTTTTGACAGGAACTGCCAGACAAGAGACCAAGGCAGACCTGAGCTGCATTGTTATCTCAGACTACCACAGCCTTGTTGTGTGCACTGTATCTGGGAGTAAGACTCCAGAAGGTAATGACATTTGGAATGGCCTCTGCTAAATCCAATTCAAAAAGCAAAAAAAATGTTTTTAAATAAAGCTTGATAGAATAAGAATAAAAAAGACACATTCAAATCAATAGGGGTAAAGGAATCATGGCATTATATGCTGGTAAACAAGCTATTTAAATGCTCATATAGAACATTTTTAAGCATTTTATATAACCAAATAACAAAGGATTTGGTATCATTGAAGGTAAAAGAACAAATGCCTTTTAACAGATGCAGTGACATCTTGAGTTCTCTCTGCATTTTCACGGCTCTAAATCCTCCTCCTCAAAGAACATGTTGTCAAATTCAAACTGATCTGTTACAGGTCCAACAAGAAAAAAAAAGTGCTTAATCAGCAAAAAAAATGTTTTTTTTGTACTACTGCTGCCTCTGCTGTGGTCCTTTTGTAAAATTAAAGGTTTGCGGGATTTACTGGTCTGATCTAATTGGCTTTGTCCCTTGAACCTGGAAGCGGCCTCTGAGGCCCGATGCTGGAGGCCCCCGCCCGAAGTACGGCCGGTGGGAGGAATGTGTTGCGAGCTCGCGGAGAGGACCCCGTCACTCACAGACTGCGAATCCTTGCTGTTGTCTCGAGAGCGGTTCTTGGCCAGCCTTTTTTTCTTCTTGTGGAGGGGACGTGACTCCAGGATCATCTCCTCCAGTTCAAAGGTGGGATCGCAGTGGAGGCGACCTTTCTGTGGGAGGGAGATGCGGATGGGGTCATTAGAGAGACGAGCATGTCCATATAGCTCGTGATAAAAAAAGGAGGGGGGGATGGGGAATGTACACAGCACACTGAAACCAGTGAAAAGCGCACACACAGACACACTCATAGGGGTTTACAGTAAATGCATGTGGGAAAGAGCTGCATTCAAGTTCCCTGTGAATTATTTAGTTGCAGCACGTGTTCATTCTGATCAACAACTGGGAAGCAGGGGCTTCAGTAAACTTTTAAATATTCATTGTGCGCGATGTCGGATTGCTTTACATTAGGAACGAATCCGGCCTCCATCTTCTTCTCGTACACGGCGTCCCAGTTTATGTCAGCGAGGTACGGGGACGTCTGCATGTCAGCCAGGCTGGAGAAGCGGTGCTCCGGGTTCACCGTCAGCAGCTGGAGGATGGGGACAGACACGCAGACCCACACGCTAACGTCACCAACACGGCTTCCTGATGTGCAATATCACCTTCACCACTTCCAGTCCTCACTTACACCCATGTCCCTCTCACTGGGAGGGGGGGGGGGGGGGGGGGGGGGGGGGGGTAAACGTCCATGTGGCTAATCTACAGTCAGCAGTTTGAAAGGAAAAGCCACAAGAAGAGAAGGGGGAACAAGAAAGAAAAGAAAGAAACAAAGCTGTGGCTCTATATGTGTGGCTGGGTTCTTGATAAGGTAAAAAGAATGTTCTATGCAATTGGAAACCGACCTGGCTTAAAGCAAGCTTTGACTATTTCACTCTTATAAGTGATAACTCAGAAAAACAACAACAAGCATTTTTTTATCTTCAATTATAAAGAATCTACATACAGATATATGTTTCATATATGTCACAGCCCTTTTTGAAAGTTTTGGTTGTTCCATGTTGATTCCCTTGTGGCAGTCCTCTCTATGCATTTGCCTTTCTATTATTTTATGTGATCTCATTTATCATGAATCAACAAAGCCAAATGACAAATAAAAAGCTGCCCTCATTCTCACAATTGTTTTATATTGTGAAATATCTCATCTTAATTGAAAAGCAGCTAATTAGGACTATATGTTAGGACTATATCACAGCTACTAACCCCAACTTTTCAATCAGAGATTTTTTTAACGGCATTAAAACAATAAGGAAAAAAACATCAATCTAACATAACTTAAATGGGAAAAAACAAAAACTAAATGTGCATTTAATCAAGCCTGGCTGACTAACTTATCCTTCTAACTAGAGTGATTCAGTTGTAAGTTTTGGACCTTTGTTTAAGAGCTAATGTTAGCAATGTTAGTTCTTCACATTCACATTTCGAGCACAAGTCTCTAAATTGCTTCTTTTCAAACCGGCTCTTCTCAGTTTTTTGGCTTGTAACTCATGTCACTTTCAAAACTGACAAACAAATCAACATCAACTCAACTTCAACAAATCAACTCAGCCCCTTGGCTAACTGGTTCCATGCAAATAGCATGAATATATTGACACTGTGGAGACTCAGGTTCATCAAGCATTCAGAGACTTTGCAGCGAAGGTCCTGGAAAAACGTATGTAACTTAGACACATCATGTCTTTTTAAAAAAAAAACTTTTTTACTGCGTCAATGCTAACTGACAGATGCTGAACGGCTAGATGTGAAGCAGATCTTGTATTTATTCAAATGGTTGCTGACTTAAAGTTTATAACGCATTCACAACACTAATATAAAAACGAATAAAAACTATATAACAATATAGTTACATTCAAAAACTGATGGAAGAATGTGTTGCTAACTGCCTTTGGACTTCATGATGAATAGTGATGGGCAAATACATTTTTATTCAGGGTACCCAATAGAGGGCACTATTAATCAAATTACTGGCTGATCAGTTTTTCATAAAAGATAATGCATCAACACAGAAAAATAAACACCACGTGAGTGGAAATACTTATTCCTGAGAAGAAAGATGTTTTTTTTAAATCAAATCTGTTTCATATTTCAACAAAGGGTGAAAATGGAAAATGACAACGTGTTGGAGCTCTGGCTGATATAATAGCACTTGCACTTGTATTTCTTCCTTTGATCAAAATAATGATTCAGTTTCCTCCTGAAAGTCCCCGTAATCAATCAGCGGTAGAGGGGAAGAGACAATCTCACCATTTTGAAGGTTCAGTAAATCAGACACTGAGCGCGTTCTCACGCTCGAACAAACACTCAACAAGAAAATATAGAAATAAAACAAAGTCCCCAGAAAAGCCATGGCTTTCATGTTAACTCGAATATCCCATCTTCAGACGATCACAAATTAGTTTCATTTGGGGGCTATCATGTTGACACACAGACAAATAAGGTTGGCTGCAGAGATTGAAGGAGCCTGAAGGAAAACGCTGAGCTCAATATCATTTTCTACTTGATAGAAAGGAGAGGGTCTCACCACGCGGACACATTTTCATTTGTTGAAGTATAACATTTTAAGTGTCTTGTTATGAGGAATATCAGACCACAAATTTAAAGATAGGCCCCCTCTTGGTCTCTCCTCCCTCCCACTTGCTTCATGCCTTTACTTCCATTCCTCTGATTCCCATCTGTCGTTTGCTATTTCTCTTCTTCAGCCTGAGGGTCTCGGCTCATCCTCCCTCCGATGAGCACAAATTCCCCCTCAGAACAAGCCTCATCTCCTGTGACTTCTATGACTATCTCAATATGTGCTCCGATTTCACCTCTATGTCTCCATCCTTCTGTCCCGCGCGCCGTTCCAATCCATGTTTAGATTTAGTTTTATACGCCTAGATTTAGTTTTGGGTATAGCCTTTAGAAAAATCTGCGCTACTGAAGTCAGACGCGCTGCATTGGCTCGTAAAAATGACCGATATCTCGATAAGAAGTAACAACTCACCTTCCTCAAAAGGGACACCAGATCCTTGGGCCAGGCCGGGCTGTACTGGACACTGACTGTACTGAACAGCTGGATCAGGGATTCCACAGAGTTGCTGGCGTGGATGTCATAGGGCCTCTAGTGTTGTGGGAATGTTAGAAAAAGTTGGAAAACTGGATGTTGAGAAGGAGATGGAGATGGTTCTTTGAAATATAAGCAGACCAGCAGTTTATGCTTACCCATCCACGCAGCACTTCGAAGGCTGTCACCCCTAATGACCACCAGTCCACTTCAAAGGCGTAGCCTGTACCTCCACTTACAAAGGACTGGAAGATCTCCGGGGCTGAAAGCAGAGCAGACAAACCGCTCACGCCTGGAGCAGAGACACGTCTTTCCAAACAAGTTCCTTTGCAAAAATGTCAACCAAAACACTTTTTTCTATTTTACCCTCAGTGCTGACAAGACAAGATAGGATTTCCTAAAGTTCTAACAGAGTGATTCCAAATATGGCGTTATCAGTATTAGAGTCTATAAATGTCCATATGAGCAGGCTAGGCTTTTCTATTTGCCTGATTCAAATATATTCCTGAACTTTTAAACTGTTATCTGGTAATAACTCAACCAAATGTGAAGTTACCCATGTAGGGCTTGGTTCCGGCCAGTGCTGTGGCTCTCTCTCCGTCCTTTATTATCGTTGCTATGTTGAAGTCGGTTAGGTGAGCGTGACCTAAAAAGCAACAACAACAAAATAAGGACACAAATCTGTTTAAAAAACTTGGAGGCAATTTCCTCTGGTCAGTCAAAGACATTTAAAGGATGTAACTGGGAAATTGAATAAACGTGACATTTCAGAGCACTGGATCGACGCGGCTTTGTTATTTTGGGTCTCGGTCAGAGGTCTCCCTTCTCTGACCGTTGTGACTCAGTAGAAGGCTACCTATTTGTTGGTCAAACATACTCTAATCTTACTGCGGTTTACTATGTATTCAGGGAGAAAATCCCACTTTCCTTCAATTTCCAACACAGAAAACAAATACTGATGGATGAACAGTATATCAAAGGTTAAACTATATTAGGTACAGGGAAAAAACAGTTTACTTATGTAAAGAATATCTGATTGTTTAAAATTAGGTTATCTAATGCAGCATCAGCCATTTACATACACAGACACACAGACACACGCACACACACACACACACATATAAATATATATATATATATATATATATATACACACACACAAATATAGGCCTAGTTATCAGATTCTCTATACATTTGAAAAAAATCCAATTCATACACCAACCAGTATGAGAGGCATTGAGTAGTGGACTGTAATAAAAATAGGAAAACGAAAAAATCTGGTAATCTCCAATAGGTTGATTAAAAAATTTTAAATGATGAGACTTTAAAAGAGAATTTCTGGAGCCATGGTCTTGGTGTATATTTTTTTTTCTTTGCAAATAGCAGAGCAACATCTCTGTAATTGGAAAAAGAAGAAGAGGGAAAAATCCCATTCCCCAACCAAGTCTTCAAATGGTCCTCAGACCCTGAAACCTATGAAGTCAAAGTCATCCTAGTAGTAATGACCATCTGAACCCGACGCGCTTCAAACAGGAAGCTGCATTTCTCCTTGAGCCGCCCATTCGAAATGTGCTTTGGCGAGGGGAGGACGCCGCGACATAAAATAACTGTCAGTCCCCTGAGTAGCTCGTGTGACTGGTTCAAACCAGTCTGCCGATGGAGGATGTTAGATAAGATAATATAGTCCTTTATTCTTCCCTCAAAGGGGAAATTTGAGTGTTGAAGCAGCAGTGACATAATCCGGCAGTCATTTTTACTCCCGACACGTACAACGCCCGACTGAAAAGAAAACACCTTATAAATCTAATGTACGCTTGCTTTTTTTAATAGTTTATATAGTCCATTTACCATTTACTCCGAAGTACTTGTTCGGTCATGCTTTTTTATTTTGAGAAAGGGACTAAGCGACCCTGTCATTAAGACAACTGGAAGCGAAGTTAAATATACATTTAAAGGTCAAAGCAGTCACCCCGATGTGGAAGAATGGTGTTCCCGCAGAGCAACCCCAACACCATTATTCTACCTATTCAAGGAGACTGAAAGTACCACTCTGTTCATTCGACCTGCACCTGCTGAGCACTCACGCGATGCAAAGAATGTGCTCACCTTGTTCATCCAGTAGGATGTTGTCTGGCTTGACATCTCTGAAAGACAGGAAAAGAGACATGGAAAAAAGATTTAAGATGTCAAAGACATAAATATATGGATTTGATATAAGCTGTGCTTTTAAGCAAATTTCAAGAAAATAGGAGGTAAAGGGCAAATAACCACAGCAGATTGACGAAGACACAATTCTCTAGTCGTGTTTGGTCCAGTTTGTTTTCTCCAGATCAGATGCGTTTGGGCAGCTGAGGCTTTAGTGGACAGACACGTTTTCATACCTGTTGTCCATCTCTCTCAATGTCTAACTTCTGCCAAACTTGAGGGAGCTCATCTTTACTAAAAACATCCTACAGCTGCCATTCAAATGCTTTGTGGATAAATTTAACAGAAGATCCTGAAGATGATTTATTACAATCTGTTGTTGTACACCGATGGATGAATACTATCCATTTGTATATCCAAAATTCATATCTGGGAAGGTTGGCCATTGATTTTTAAAAATATTTTTACACATTTTTTTTATTTTGTGCTTATGTTTACGTACTTTTTTTTCTTGTTTATTATCTGTCCTTAATTATATAATACAACTTTACTGCCAACTGTTTTAGACCAAATGCACATAAATACATACACATAAATATCAATACACATTTTCTAATAAATAAAAACAACAACAAAAAGAAACATCACAGAGCTCTTCATTTCCTGTTAGTAGCATTTTATTAAATTTTTTTAACTAGATCAATTGACTCGCAACAGCGTTTGGAATTGGTTGTAATTTTTTGGTCAAGAGGGAAAGACCGGGTTTAAAAAGCGCCCGGCATGTGTAGATACGAAAGCCCGTAGGAGGTGTCTGGAAGGTGATCCATGTGCGAACTGAATGTTGATGCAACATGTTGTGTGTGTGTGTGTGTGTTGTTAAGAGCTCAGGATTCTCTTGGTCTCCGCATTTCGAAGACGTCGACGGTGGGAAAAACAACACACACAGCCCGCCGACTGTCCCCTTTGGGCTCCTGTAGGTCTGCCTGCACATGCTCATTACGCCGGGGGCCAAAGCAGTGGACACATCCCGACGCACATCTCCACTTTTCACAGCCCCGCAGCGCTCCATGGGGGCAATTAGCAGAGCACACACCAGGCTTATTTAATTATGCCGCACATCACGCTGGAGTAGAGAACACATGCGGCCTGCAGAGAGCATCCGCAGGCCCCTGGGCGCACGTGCGCGCCCTGTCGATTGAACTCCATCTTTAAGCGAACGTCCTCTGCCAAAACTCCTGTGGACGAGAGGAGGTAGCACACTTGTGTGTGTCTGTGTGTGTGTGTGTGAGGGACGGGGCTTTATGAGGTGCTTTATCAAGCTGGGATGAGTAGTTTACACATTCACGGGTGTTGGGGAGGGGGATTGTGGCCCGAACTTTGTCGGTTACGTCAACACTTTGTCTGTATTTATGTGTTTTTTTTGTTACATTTTTGCGGCGGGCTCAGACACATCGCTCAAACACGAGACGGAGCAGAAGCTGAATAGTTTTTTTTTGTACGGGAGCACGGCAGAAGCGCGCGCTCATCTAACAGGCAAGTTCATCACGCAGAGCGCACGAAGCAACCTGCGGAGAAGACAAGTGAGGAGAGAGAGGGACTCTCAGATTCTCCTTCTCCTCTCACAGGACTAATTTGCCTCTTTGGGGCCTGGTGACGGCTAACTGTTGCTAGGAGACTGGGGACCTTTCTTCCTTCCGTTGGTGCAACAAAATAATAGTATAGTATTCCACTGTCAAAAAACTTACAGGGTGGTGGTGGTGGGGGGGGGGGATGCCTCTGGTGAAACATTTACTCACTAACAGACTGAAGCCACTATCAAGGATCTCATCCCCTCGCTCCCAGACTCAGGCTGCTGGCAGATGCAGGGGCTGGTATATTGCATACAGCCTGCTATATCCCTGCCCGAGTGCCTAAAAATAGCCACAGATGTGCATCAGTCAGGCTGCATTCAATCACGTGTTTGGAGCCAGTTCCTGAGCCACAACACGAAGTGGAGACCCATCCCAGCGTTCGCAAAAAAACATGAGCAGTTCCATTTTCGTACCGCGTGGGGGTAAAATGTTAAAAAAATAAGGCAGAATAAAGCCACATCTTTTCCATCTGTCAGGTTTGTCAATATATCAAGAAATCATCAAGCAGTCGATTGAGTTTTGTTTTTGTTTTTCAGAAATATGTCACCATACGGTGGGATTTCAAATAAGTAATGTCGTCACCCCACTGAGTTGAAGGATTTGTTTGGCATCTGATATATTGCATGGGAAATTGTTCATTCCAATGAGCACGGCGGGAGGGCGAACAGTTAGCAATCAGCACCATGGGTGGGACCAATACCATTACCATGGTGATTTGTGAGTGGAGATATGATATGGCCCCTTATATCTTTATAGAGATTTATAGAAAGATAAAAATTATAATTGCTGTTTTCTTTGTTATCTCGACTAATCTTTAAAGTTAGACCCTCTTCTTAACACCACAATAACATATTTTTTCATGAGGATAACATACTGAATTAGCAGGTGCTCTAATACGGTTGTCAGATTTGATTTTCTTCTGTTTAAAAAGGGAGAAAATCTAACCAGTCAGACATGAGCCGCTTGTGAAAACTGCACGAAAATTGTGTATTTCTTTTTGCGGTGCAGAGTTTTTGAAAAGGTAAGTATGCCAACTTCGTCTGAAACTTTAAAGAAAGACGCTCTCGAAAAACTGAAAGGATCAGAAAAATGAAGAAAAATGAAGATCTGCGGCCCATTACGACCCAAGGGACATTTTTGTTGTGTTCTGTTCCCAGAAAGCTGAAACTGACATGTTAACGAGTCAACAAACTGACCTGCAACTCCACGCACATCATTACCGATCGACAAATCTAAATTCACAATTCAGATTTATTCATTATGTCTTACTTTCAAGAAACCATTCAAATTAGTGGGGTTCATGCTAACTATGGCTGAGAATCTACACCATGTTAAGCCACCTGTCAGACATTCCTGCTGTCTTTAAACTGGTCTATGAATAATTCAAGCATAGGATGCCAATTTAAAGGAATCTACAGTATTGGAACCACACATGAAAACGTTACAACTCAGAGAACCTATCTTCAGTTGTGTCTTTAGGCGCTTTACACATTACATTACAACAACACAAAATTTGGTCCCATTTCATCAGGTGCATCCAGAAAAAGAAAAAAAAAAAAGACAGAAAAAGGTCAACGTTAATGCAGTTTGATGGACATGAAATGGTATTTTTGCACCAACACGTGGGATTCCCACAGAGCTTTCAGCTGAAAACGTAGCATGGGAGCTTGTCTTTCGTTATAAGAATCACCCACAAGTAGAATACTTAACATGTACATTATTAAAGAAAAATTGGAAGGCCTTAAAAAACAAACACATAAACAAATGCATTAAAAAAAAACGTATTATATCAGTACAAAAAAAATCTACGTTGTGTCATTGGCAAAGACAAGGAACGAAAAGGCAGAATACATCCAAAGAACGGCTTTGGGATGTCCTTTAGGACGAGATCTACTCCTGAAGACTAATTATAGAAAAGATAGGAGGCTTATCTATTGGGGCTTTTCCATTAGTACCATCTGAGCCCTGCTCGCCTCACCACAGCTTGGTTTTTGGTGGTTTTCCATTACAGGTGACGTCCAATAGAAAGACAGCCCGACTGCCTCGAGGAGTCATTTCAATGTGACGCAGGCGCGAGACATTATGGCGACGGCCTACCACACAAACCCTCAGCAGCCTGCAGCCCGCTGTCGGCCAGACTCAGCCCGCCTGGAACCCCCCCCGCTGAGCCAGCGCTAAAGTTGTAATTGAGTGGAAAAATCAAAACACCAAAGGAAAGTGGAGCTGTGCCGGATGGAAGCCCCAATTAAGGGGCTTTTCCAAGCCGATGGGAAAAAAGCCCCTTAAGTGGGTGCGGATTCAGAATTGAGGTGGTTGAACTAAATATTGATCTTAAAGTTGGCCGCTTTGCAAGCCGTTTTAACCGTACTCACTTCATGCCAGTTGATGCATGCCGATGGTTAAAACACATCTTTAGACGACATCTATTCCCAGTTTTTCTTTGGATTATTTAAAGCAACGAAGGCTGGCTGTTCTGTTACTAACCTTTTAGAGGAAGCAAATCACATTCGTGTTGACGCAATATTTCAGTACACGCTCTCACACACTTGTTTAAAGGTGGAGGGGAAAAAAAACTCAGATAAGGTTTTGAACACTGCTCAAACATTTATTTATTTTTTTAGCCATCTGTGGCAGTAAATCCTCAATCTGCTGGGATCTGGCTTTTTTTATTTAGTGGACTGCACACACACACACAACTGTGCTGTGTTTCTGTGCTCAGCATATGTGAGCAGATACCTGCGGCTATACCACAGTTAATGTGCGGCACCATTTAGAAACAGACTTGTGTTTCATGTGGAGATGTGTAACGCAAATCCAAAAGTGTTCCGATTATAGAAGCCAAAGCTAGATAAAAAGATAAAAATAAAATCCTGATTTCGAATGTGGATAAGAGCGGTATAAAACATGAATTTCTTTTTAGTTTTGGTTAAGATCGTCCTCAGATAAAGTCTAACTGGCAAAGAGGATATAAGAAATAATCCTCTAAAGCCAATTATACCTTAAATGCACATATATTCTATTTATATCACTACATACACTATATTGCCAAAAGTATTTGCTCACCTGCCTTGACTCACATATGAGCTTAAGTGACATCCCGTTCCTAATCCATAGGGTTCAATATGACGTCGGTCCACCCTTTGCAGCTAGAACAGCTTCAACTCTTCTGGGAAGGCTGTCCACAAGGTTTAGGAGTGTGTTTATGGGAATTTTTGACCATTCTTCCAGAAGCGCATTTGTGAGGTCGCACACTGATGTTGGACGAGAAGGCCTGGCTCTCAGTCTCCGCTCTAATTCATCCCAAAGGTGTTCTATCGGGTTGAGGTCAGGACTCTGTGCAGGCCAGTCAAGTTCATCCACACCAGACTCTGTCATCCATGTCTTTATGGACCTTGCTTTGTGCACTGGTGCACAGTCATGTTGGAAGAGGAAGGGGCCAGCTCCAAACTGTTCCCACAAAAGTTGGGAGCATGGAATTGTCCAAAATGTCTTGGTATGCTGAAGCATTCAGAGTTCCTTTCACTGGAACTAAGGGGCCAAGCCCAGCTCCTGAAAAACAACCCCACACCATAATCCCCCCTCCACCAAACTTTACACTTGGCACAATGCAGTCAGACAAGTACCGTTCTCCTGGCAACCGCCAAACCCAGACCCGTCCATCAGATTGCCAGATGGAGAAGCGCGATTCGTCACTCCAGAGAACGCGTCTCCACTGCTCTAGAGTCCAGTGGCGGCGTGCTTTACACCACCGCATCCGACGCTTTGCATTGCACTTGGTGATGTATGGCTTGGATGCAGCTGCTCGACCATGGAAACCCATTCCATGAAGCTCTCTGCGCACTGTTCTTGAGCTAATCTGAAGGCCACATGAAGTTTGGAGGTCTGTAGTGATTGACTCTGCAGAAAGTTGGCGACCTCTTCGCACTATGCGCGTCAGCATCCGCTGACCCCGCTCCGTCAGTTTACGTGGCCTACCACTTCGTGGCTGAGTTGCTGTCGTTCCCAAACACTTCCATTTTCTTATAATACAGCTGACAGTTGACTGTGGAATATTTAGGAGCGAGGAAATTTCACGACTGGATTTGTTGCACAGGTGGCATCCTATCACAGTTCCACGCTGGAATTCACTGAGCTCCTGAGAGCGACCCATTCTTTCACAAATGTTTGTAAAAACAGTCTGCATGCCTAGGTGCTTGAATTTATACACCTGTGGCCATGGAAGTGATTGGAACACCTGATTCCGATAATTTGGATGGGTGAGCAAATACTTTTGGCAATATAGTGTATGTGTGGAATGAGAGGATAATGCTCACTAGTCACTGTAATGGCAAAGACTTTGTTATCAGTCCTGTAAATGTTGCCCAAGTTGTGCACATGCAGATGGTTGGATCATAAAAAGTGCACAACTTCTTGTGGGGGAAACTCACCTGTTCAATTCTGGGTCTGCTCCCAGGTGCACGGCCAAAAGATTCCCCAGGAAACAAGCATGCGTTCTGGGACTGACTAAGAAATAAGTTTGGAGAGGGCTTTTTTTTTTTTCTTATCGGGGGTAGAATGTAATAGTGTATTGTTTTTAACAGTTCTGTGAGTTTACCTGTATTGTGATATGCATACAGCTATTTAATAGGAATATGTTTATATAAAAAAAACTGTCAGTAGCATTAATTAAGTTTCTGTTGTGCAATAGCAGAAAAGACAAACAGCTGTTAAGCTGCTAGGTGATCATTAGTGACTCTTTCAAATTTTGTGAGGGTTGCAGCTGCTGATTGTGTGTCTTGGTGTCTGTGTGCGTCTTCATTGTGGTCCATTCTAACCACAAGACCCACAATGAACCACGTCACGTCTGCCAGGGGACTCGTTCCATGTTGTTATCTTTGTTTACTGCATTTCAAAACTTCAGTCCTACTCACGTCATCAAACTTGGGGGGACAAGTACATAAATGCATTTTAACTGCTTTGCAAACCAAGCAGTCAAAATAAAACATGAGTAAGCCTCTCTGTGGAGCTGTAGGGCATTGTGTAAGTCATCTGACAGATTCGTGCAGACTCTGCTGACATGTTGTTATACTGTACTGTGAGGTCAAAGTGGGTTCGGGTTAGATAAGCCAAAAAAAATCAACATAAACAGAGGTGAGGGTGAAATGTATCTACACCAACACAAAGAAGCCATGCTTGTGCATGTATAGCTACATTTGAAAAAACAAAACAACAACAACTTTGTGGTTCTGACTAACTAGCTGTACCTTCCGTGCATTCTTCCATTCTCATTGGGAGTTAAAAGGAGATCATTGAAATGTAGAAAGAAAAGCCGAAATACAACTCTTCCTGTCGGGATATTAAAAAAAATGGCCGATAACATCAGCGCAGGGCGGAGAAACATAAATCAATCAAACAAAACTTTGGAAATCCTTAAAGTTCAAAATCCCCCCTTGATCTTCTGTGATTTGTTTCCTCTCTCCTACACAGATGAAATTCTAAGCCTTGGCCAGAGGCTTTTTTTTTTTGTAGTTCTTACACAAAATGATGTAATGGGTTGGCAACAGTGCAGCTGGCAGATTTTCACATTGCTGTCAGTAAAAAAATGAAGATGCAAACACATGAATTGGCGTGCTTGGGGAGAACCTGCTATATTCATCATTTATCTTTCTCATCTAAACACTGACAGATTCCACCATCCGTCGTGTTTTCATTTGAACATAAACATCTCAATATGTCGGAAATTCTGTAGAAATTTACGATGGAATGTATGGCTTTCCGAGTATCGTCCATGAAGACCGCATGGGCGTAGAGCTTAATCTGCTGGTAGCCACGGAAAACCAAAGATGGGGGTATGTACCTGTGGATGATGTGCTGGCTCTGCAGGTAGTCCAGCGCCAGCGTCATCTCGCAGAGGTAGAGTTTGATGGCGTCCTCGCTGAACTGGACGTTCTGCTGCAGGTGGTAGCGCAGATCCCCCCCCAGGAGGAGGTCCACCACCATGAACATGTCCTCCTCGTCCTGGAACGAGTACCTGGGAGCAGCGGCGGCACGCGGCACTCAGTTATGCAGTCACGTTGAAGTGAGAAAACAAATAAAGAAAGAAAAACTTGCCGCACAGGAAAGCACGCGCTGAGCTTGATAAAGCAAACGTACATGGGAGCTGCTGCTGTAGGCGTTTGCATGCATTGCACACAGCACATTAACATATGCAAAGCTTAGGACATGCATGTTTAAGGGAACCCACAAGCAGACAGAAATTGCACCCTTTGCATGCTAATGTCCTTCGTTTTCCCTTTTTGGAATACTAAGGAAATTATGCCAGGTCTAAAACGGAAAAAGTCCATACAAATGGAAAAACTAACAATGAGCACAATTTGACAAAAGCCAGTGCAACCGTCGATGCTGACATTTAATTCCTCTACCTGTAAGCTGAGTTTTGATCAATAACTCAGTCATTCTCAGCTAAGACGGAAGAGATCTTTAGAGAGATCATTAATATGTCAGTCTCTGTTTACCAGACTGTGCTGCTCGGTCTCTCTCTTTAAAGTAGAAATGCAAATCATTTCGCTGTACCTCAGAAATGGTACGCCAAAACTCTCAGAAACTAAAGGGCCTCTCTTGTTACTCTCACAAGCAGGTATACTGGCTTCTTACAGAAAACTAATGTTCTTCAAGAGTTTTGCTGAATTTTATATGCTTTCTGTGCCAGATTTAGAACAGAAAAGGCCACCTCTGTTGGTCATGAAAGCATGACCAACATCCTTTCATGATCAACATGGAAAAAAAATAGGATTTAAATTCCAATAACCTATCACTCCTAACAGTAGCTATGCGATTTAATTTTCCTAAACCATCCAGAAAACATGTGTTTTCCTGCAACCAGGGCAACCACGGGGATAATCTCCATTAAAGTCATTCATACCTTGTATAAACTAATGTATTTTAACCAAGATAATTTGATTGTAACCCCTAAAAAATGAGCCATTTAACGGATGGTTAGCATCACATAAACGCTTCTGTTTGAGCGGTTTGAAAGAGCTGAAGGAATAATGCAGTTAATAAATTCAGCCAATGGGATTTGCTGGTTACCGGGTAAGTTGTCTCAACAACCTGGGCAAGTTCAACCAATAAGACTTTGCCCGAAGCAGGGATCAGTGCTAGCTGCCCGGGATAAAGCTGTGGACGAAGGAAAATGTAGTACCACACAATCCAACCACTTGGTCAGATTTTTCTCAGGAGTTTATGGGAGGCTTTGGGAGACAGTTTTCCTGTGTTTGCTAATGTTAGCTCCGGGCCTTCTGACTGAATGATCCCTGGTATGGTCAGATATGTGGTGAAAAAAATACCTGAGAGGCAGACCAGACAGAAGAGAGAAAGGGAATGAATCACCCAAACACTCCGGCCAAATCACTGTTTTCACGTTATTCTATATTTAGATGCTCTTTGGGGAATAATGTGGCTGTAGTAATGGGCCATATCCGACTCTCTGGGGATGTATTATCGCCTTGTCAGAGAGTATTTGGGTTATATTTGTAGGCCTTATATATTGGTGCAATCTATAAAGGCAATATCTTAAGCTCCATCAGCACGCTTCAGCCTCTGTGGGCTGTCAGAATATGCCTCCACTTTAGTGGTCTGGGCCATGCTCCCTCTCTGGTGCTATTTAAACAAAGCTAATTCATCCTGGTTTTATCTTTTCCAAGAATAAGCTCACTGCATACACCTGGGATGGGCTCAAGCCACATCCGTTATCCTATTTAGAATAAGAAGGTATAGAAAATGGATAGATGATTTCAAAGAGAAGGCAAAAAAAGGCCGTCAACCTTCCTATATCGTTTTTTTTCTTTCCATCTTTTGGGATAAGTCATAATCTGATCCTAAATCCAGCTTCTCTTTCATGCAGAACCACAGGTCGGACGTCCCACCTCTTTATGCACATAATGAACGTTCCAGCTGTGTTCATTCATGAAGGGTGTTCTCCGGTTTGTTTCAACAGCTTTCCAACCTGTGCACCGGTGCTCAGAGATGTATTCAAGATTGTTCGCCATAACTTCACTCTATAGGCGTATAGTTTAGACGCATGCTCCAGATTATTCACGTTTTTCGTTTAAAAAAACGAAGTGATACTGCATGGGGTTGGACTTGTGTGTTTGGGTTGGAGTGTGTGAAACAGACTTGTTATTGATGAGCACATAATAATGAGCACATCATTATCAACGTAACATGCCGGCCACTGGAGGAAGCGCATAAAGACGTGCAAATATGTCAAATCTAAGCTCCAAACAAAGCTCATAGTAGCTTGAGCCGCCTCCTTTGAGAGATGTCTGAGGTCCACCAAAGGCTTAAGTCAATAAGTCTGTCTAATCAGGAACAGCAAATTAAAACACAAACTCAGACAGTTTGGGGATTTATAAAGCCAAACAATCTCTCTCCCGCCACAAAACAACAAAAAAAGAATGCGTACATTCTTTCAGCACAACAGATTCTAATTAGTCATCGAAGAAATATAAAGACAGACAAATAACTTAAAACCTCAACCCCCCCCAGGAGGGAGAGGGATCTGAGCCTTGGCGATTTTGCTTATCAACGTTGGCTTCATCATTGTTACTGAGCCAGTTATTTATTTTCCCATTAGAGCTCTTATACCGCGTGCGTCTATTTATAGCCACAGGTTTTCCGCTGGATCTGGAAGTCGGGCTCTGGATCCCCATGGGGACCGTCCTTCTCTTATTTATTGGAAAATAATTTACTGCGTCTCAGAGTGAAAGGGGTTTAGAAAAAAAGAGGCACGCTTCATATTCAGCAGACTCAAAAAAAAAAAAACCTAAAAGCCTAAAAGCTTCCTTCTTTTCTGAATCCCCCCCTGTGCTGGAGCTGTCACAGGCACTCAATAGGAAATGACTGTAGAACCACCTGCGCTGGCCACCGTAAACCACCCCGGCCTGACCCTCTAGAGATCAGATCCGCTAATAAGGCAGAGAGGCCCCAGCAGATGGCCGTCTACAGGATGTTGTTTGCCTTTGGCTGGGTTTCCTCGCCGCCACCTTTTTATCACCTCGTTGTCGCAGCCTGACTCCCGGACGGACACCAGTTGACGGATGAGCTTCCTCTGAGGCGGAAGCTATCTCTCAGCCCGTGCCGCCATCTTTAGGGCCCAATGCTGACATCCCCGGGGCTCCTGAGAGAGGCCCTCCGCGGACGCCGCCTCTTTCCTCGCCATCGCCGGGGCGATGAGGAGATGTCAGATAAGGGCCAGCGACCAGAGAGTATAACCAGCCTCTCCCAGCGGAAAGGCTCTGCTTTCACAGTTTTAGGTTATACTATTTGATAGCCCTCATAATTTGAATAAAAATTAAAAAACACTCTCTCCCTCTGTCTGTCAGAGATGAAAGAGACGTGGCAAAAAAAAAAAAAATCACGTTAGTTAAAGGGCACTTGTTTGAGAGGAGAGTTTAAAGAGATTTTCTGACATGCTCTCTGCTCCTGTGTATGCAGCTAAGTAGCAGCATGTGTGAAGAATTGAAGGTTTAAGCATCACTTGAAACTCGTCAACTTCCCTCTCTATGTAATTGCCTCTGTCACATCGGTGTGGAAAGCCAACGCCGCAATGAAGGGAACGTCGAGAAGTCTCATGAACGATCACAAAGCTGATAAAAGCAACAATTGTGACAGTCAGGTACAGAGAGCACGGGTTCTAAAAGGGACCTTTAAGAATAAAAAAGGGAAGATGTTACTGTTTAATGGGCATGTCTTCAGCTACATTAGTGCAAAATAACTGATGTGTCGATTCATAAATGTTCCTGGTCTAATTCAGTTCGCAACTTTTCTAAGAATTTCAAATCATTTTAACAGTAAATGTGAAGGGGGACATTATCATCAGAATGATACCAGCTGGCACCATGCATTCAGCTGATCTTAACCACTTAAAAAGTGACCACAGAAAAAATTGATTGAAAAGAAACCCAACTTTTTTTTATCTGAAGTTTGTGTCACTAACAAATGTAGGAGAAATCTTATTTTCTGCACATATTCACTATAAACTAAAATGCAAACAGTTTGACTGTATCAGGTCTCAGAAATCTGTGTTAAATATGTCCCGTTCGGTGTTAACTTAAAAGGGTTTACTAAAAAAAAAAAAAGGTTTCCAATGGGGAAACGTTTGGTGCCCTGAATCTGTTCTGTCATTGCGCCCTTTTATCCGTATCACTTTTAACCGACATGCCAATTCGCAAGTCATCTACGAATCAAACCACCATTTCATGCCTTTTACCACAGCTGTTCATCTAAACCTCACTCTTAAGTTCATAACCCCTTTAGCAATAAACGGCTCAGTAGATAGCTGTAATAACATTTAATGTCGGAAAGTTGTGCCTATGAGTAGCGGCTGGGAAAAAGACTTGAATATCAGCAGCTTTAATTCATATAGTGGTGACTTCCCACAAGGTGAGCTGTTAGCTACCACTGTACTTTCAGGTAGTTCCATTTGCATTTATACTTAAATGCCTATCCAACATGAGATCTGAAAGAGGATTTAGAAATTGAGCTATCTGAAACCTCAAAAATCACAAGCTTTTATAACCATCCGATCAATTTAGGGGCGATATGGACGTCAGATGTGAAGAAACAAGAAGCATGGCTTTGAAATTGGGCTAGATATTTGTAAAAGATATGTATTGCTTAACACCTATATTTGACCACCACCAAATGTGGGGTAAGGTCCCTGAATGAACAGCTCTGGTAGTGACCAAAATCATTATCTTGTGTCACCGACTTCTCAGAGAAGCACAGTGAGTTGGCAGAAATCGGGGTTAAAAAGCTGGAATTCGGTTTGAAATCCAATTTAGCACAAAATGGTACAACACAGAGTTAACTGCAAATGGGACAGTCTCAGTGAAAAATCTTTATGTTGCAATAAGTTCTCAGAGAAAGTAAAATACATTAAGTGTTCTCAATGTGGTCAGTATTCCCAAAAATTAGCCAGAAAAGAGGCAGGAGAGGCATTTAACTGGAGCAGGTGTCACACACCTCAAGATCTGAAAGAGCAGAGATATATATATAAGATCTCTGGGCAGAGATCAATGCTTCGAGATCAGAGCCAGATCAAATCTCCAGAATGGCCGTAAGGAGACTGGCTGATGGGGAGAGATTAAGGGGAATTGTTTAAAGTGAAGAATGGCTGCTAAGAAGCCATTACTGATCACAAAGTTTCACCCAAAGTCTGTGGTAATGGCTAGGACCTCTGGGGAAATGAAAAAGAATCAAAACTACCAAAAAGTAGATATAAAAAATCTGTAAGAAGGTAAGCGACCAAAGGAGGGCACAAAAAATGATACATTTTCATTTTTTGTGAAAAAAAATGTCTAGTTTCAGTTTGTTGCTTACCAAATAAGAAACACTAACGTCTTTATTTTAAATCAGCTTTTTTGAAGGGAGTACCTTTTAAATAAGAAAAAAGTGATTTTAAGTTACATTTTACTGAAAAGAAAAAAAAAACATAATTTGCTTGTTGATTGGGTCTAGTTAAGTAAATTGCAGTTACCAAACCAAAAAAATAAAAAACATAAGAATCAAGTAAAAAAAGTATGAATGATAACTACTCTCAACCTTGCCGTGTATGTGCTTCACCAACAGATTGAAGAGCGGTTCTTTACCATGAGCACAAAGGAGCATGAATGAATGCCTCGCATTTATCCGGGGGATATGGCTTTGCTTGTGCTGTCTGACGCCACGTGGAAGAGCCAGGACAGGACCAAGCTAGAAGCAGCGACGGCAATGAAAGGAGGAGGGTTAGACTAGCTGGAAGGAGCACAAGGAACAGGCTGAAATAATGAGGCCACGCTGACAAATGAGCCGTGGGAGGCGGGGAGCAGAGAGGGGAAATAGGTGGACAGCAGAGGAGGGGAAAGTGCTTTGAGGAAAAAAGCAAGAGAAAGGCGTGAGCTTGTGATTCTGTTGGCTTGGCTGTCTGCAAAGTTTTCTCTGGCCTACATAAAGTCGATGACTGGCTGCGTGACTCAATCACAAGACACTTCATGCTCCTATGAGGATTACTCCAACAACACTGTGACTGAGCATTGCCTCCGAGCAGTCGCCTTAAGACACAACACCTCCACTGGCCCGCTTTTACACAACACCCTATGAAAGCCATGTCCTACAAAAAAGTCCCCTTCAAAAGTAACTGTAGCATAGTTTTTTTTTAACTTTTAAAAAGAAATACCAGGACAACGAAACTTGTAGAAGGCTTGCCACGTGGTAGTCGTCCTCAGACTTCTAGTACAGCTCGGAATCATGGACAGCTTCTCTGATTAGAGACTGGCACGTCAGCAGCACAGACAACTGCAGGATGTTTTATCTCTTATGTATCATTAACTTCAGTTGAGACTGATGACTACTTGGGCTGACCCCATAGGTGGTGTGTAATCACACGGTAGGGTCGGTAGGGCCAACACTGACCGCAAGAAGCAGATGGCCAGCCCTTACATTCTGATTAGGGATAAATATGTCATTGTGTGGAACAGTAAATGATGGCGATATTCCATGGATCTGAGGTGGAAAGTTCGAGATAGGATCCTGCAATCTGCCAGTTTGCCAGTAGGGGTCAATAACTCCCAACTCTGTTCCATAGCCGAAACCATTTTTGACCAACACAAAGGTAACATTTGAGTCATGAACTTAGAATTGTCTTTCGCGGGTGATCGCTCACCTTCTTTTTCACGTTTCCTTTAATCTTTCTCCCAGAGACCTTCAACAGAGGATTTAAAAAGCTAGGATACACTGCCACCTGTACTTACAGTAATGTTCTGTGCCCCTATACATCTACACGTCTATAAATCTTTACTTCCACCCTCACCCCCTACCCCCATTACAGAGTTTGCTGAAAACTGCTGATGGATTTGTTCCACATTTTCCCAAGTCCTTGTTCTGTCCAGGCTTAAGATCAATATTCTTAATGGATGCTGAACAGGATAGGGGAACATCTATCCTCAGCATGACCCCTCTAGCTTTATGACTCATCGAGGGATATACAGTATATATAAGGAGCTAGACTCTGACTCCAGTCTTTCTTCTCTTTCCCCCCCTACAACCTTTAGATTGCTTTAAGGTGATCCAATGGGACCGTCGAAGTTCATGTCGTAACGACCCCGGCTGCAACCCTTGCTGTAATTGGCTATTGCACGTTTGGTTATAACACGTTGGTGAGTCCTTGAGTCTTGGGGGGTTGATTGATCCCTGCTGCTGGTTTTTCAATATCTCTACTTGAAAAGACGTGACCTTTGAACTCTCCAGGCCATTATCAGTAAGACATGGCAATCTGTGTTTTTCTCATGTGTTGCAGACCTTTACAAGGATTTGTGGGGATTTGGCGGATGCGGCAGATGACGGTTAATTTTACTTCCTCTGAAGTAATCCAGCCGGAGTACCTTCGACTCCTACACAAGGTTTTCCGTGCAGCCAGGGAATGGTCGCAGCAATTACCGTGGGTTGCAGACTTAACATCCTGCCTGCTTAAGGCAGCCTTTACCCAGCTGATGGGATTCGGTGTGGGCTTTCACAGGGTTGCTTCCAAATGCATTTCTTTTGAAGATGGAGCTTCAAAAGCGCAGCACCATTCAGGATGACTCAATGAAGGAAGAACCCCATTTCCAGACACAAAGTGTGCCTGAGTGTGTAGGTATGAGCTGGAGGATATCTTACAAATCCTCTTAGTCGGCAAATCTAAGCTTTGACAAAACAAAACAATGTGAAATAGTTTGTGCCCTCTTATGCTGCCCGTCTCTTTGCGTGACGATTGTCTTACCCTCACTCTGTGGTAGTGGCATTTATTACTTCAACTAACAACATATTGGTCTAGTTTCCAGTATTTCTTTTTCCTACACTGGCTAACAGTTTCTTTGGGTCACTCCTTACTTTACATAAATAAAAATACTCCTATGAAGCTTTATCAAAGCTGGCATTTTTCAGGAGTTGCATCTTTTTAATATTGTTTGCTTTTGGGAATTGCCAGTTCCCTGAAACCCCAGCTGGTCTATTGCACATCCATTAATAATGCGCTGAAAGCCCAAATGCCAGGTGCCAAAAATTGTAATGTTCTGTTTGAGGAGCCAATGGATAAGGCAACTGTCAGATCTCCCAGGGTTTGGGAAAACAGTCCACCCACACAGTGAACCAGTTACTTCCTTCATAGTTATACGATTAGGAAAGACAATGGGAGAATGAAGCAGCCTGAACATTCAGCCGATCTTATTACTGTGCTGTCTCGAGGAGGCAGGTAAACCAGTCGGTCAAAGCAGTGTGCAGAGGCAACTCAACGCTGTCACATAGAGCTGCTAAGACAGAACCCAATGAAACCTAGAGGAAATCAAAGGTTTTTGTAAAATGTCCCCTCTTTTCTGCTTTAGCTGGAAAATCCAAACTTTCCTTTTGGTACATGCCTTTGTGCGCTCAGAGATTTAATACCTTTTTAACATTTAAACTGAAGTCTTATCATGAATCTTTTGTGTAGATTAAGACCCATACAAAACCAACTATATTCTACACGGGCATCCAACAGGGAGATTGTACAATTTTAGAGTTCAGTCAGAATATTAGTGGCTCACTATTAGAGCCAAGTGGAGTACTGAGTAAAGAGGTTCTATTCTAAGGTTGTGGCGGTGGAGAAAAGGACTGCATGGCCTGAACCAGCGCCGTCAACATCATTGATCCCTCTCAATTGCATTAAAAAAGAAAACATCAAGGCCAAGTAATGTCGGCAAATTCTCAAGGGTGCTTAAGAATAAAAGCACTTTCCGAGTATTGAGATGATTTCTTTCCAGGTCGTTTTTCTGCTCTACTGTAAATCTGTGCGCGTTAAGGTGCATGCACGGCACTTATTATTCCGTCCTTGATGTTTCCTTTGTTCATCTGAGATACTGTATATCCTGCTCAACGTGTTAAACCATTCCACTTGTTTGAAGAGCTCTGCTTTTTCTCCGCTGAGCTCCAGTCCTCTGCTGCCATTCAATCATCATCTCAGCCCTTCTTTTTTCCTTCTAACACCCACTCGGCTCGGTCGACCTACCTGCCTTCGCGCTGCCAAGGTCTCTTTTCCTCCCTTATGATGCTCATCGTCGTCTCTACCACTTTTTACCTCCCACTACCAATTCTTCGGAGTGTTGGCAGCGAATCAGTAGAAACTTTT
Source organism: Menidia beryllina (assembly GCA_013363375.1). Taxonomy (NCBI): domain Eukaryota; kingdom Metazoa; phylum Chordata; class Actinopteri; order Atheriniformes; family Atherinopsidae; genus Menidia; species Menidia beryllina. Next base: position 1,885,372 of record JABUIW010000010.1, read on the forward strand.
CTCAACGTCTGCGCTCTCTTTTCCGTCCAGCTCCGTACTGCACAACACCATAAAACATGGTGTAACTCTGCCAAATTATAAATGACATATTTCTCTTGTTTTCTCTGATGATGGCAAAACATCTAATTCCGTCTCAATCTGTTCTAGGAGTTGCACGTGGAGGTGTTTTAACTGCTGTCACATAGAGGCCGGAATTGGAAGGGTTCATTTGAGGCCAAAATTCTGTATCCGATCAGCGTCTGTGCTATGGATGAATTTATAGAGGCTGCTCATGACCTCACAACCCTTTGGCACGCTCTATAAATGTAGCGATTAAAAGACGAAAAGAAAAAAAGAATAGAAATAAGGGAAGTGCGACACTGAGAGATGCAAAAACAGGTTTGTCTCTATCCATTCAAACTGACAGCAGACTAAACTGACTGGCAGACTAAAATGTGTCTGGCTGTACAAAGGAGGTTTAAAAAAAATATCATGATGAAAAATTTGTTGTTTCGTAATAAAGCAGTTAGTTGCTTAAACCCTATAAAAGAAGTGAAAAAGACCATCTTTAAAAAGAATGGAATTACGTTTCATACTCAATTTACAAAAAACAGCCCAGATTGAGGCAGCATGCTGAAACTCTCAAGACCCTTCTGGACTCAAGACTCTATTTCAACTGACTGATTTCTTTCTTTTACCCCACATACTCATCAGCTGAAAAAAATGCTGAGTTTTTTATTTCAGGATCAAATCCGGCCACCGACAGGAATTCAAAACAGGTTGGTTGCTGTAACCTTTCTGTCAGGTTTGAGTTATGGGGATGTTTGGTATATGCGTGCCTTGTCTCCATGTTTACATGCTCTCCATACTCTGTATCATGGCTTTCTGACCTCTCACTGTTTGTTCTAACAAACTTGTTGGATGGTCCTTGTCAGAGTGGCTAAAATATTTGGCATATTTTCATTCAAAAGGTTGTTCTTGATCTTGGAGTGCATGGCTTTATCACTTTTGTACAGAGGATTTTTGATCACTTCCGCTCCCAAGGGTACAAACTGAGACGGGGGAAAAAGGCTTCCATGCAAACTCCTCCCTTCGCCGGTAACAAACAGAAAAAAGACCATGGAATTTCACAGCATTTTTCCCACAAAGTGCTGGATGGATGTTTTTTTAGTTAGAATTTGGTCAGTCGGTTTGTATGTGTGTTAACATGCCTGCTAATGATCATCTTGGAGCTGCTCTCTTGGCCAGGGCAATCTTGGCAAAGAGATTTTATCCTCTCAATGAGGTAGTCAAATAAAAGTAAAACAAGGACAATAAATAAATAAATAAAACCACTTCGAAATCAATTGAAAAATTGGTGCAGAGTTCAGCCAGCAGCGTCATGGACTGATGATGAACTTTTAAGATGCCGCCTTCTGTTGAAATTAGAAAAAATAATAATAAAAGCACGTCCTCAGCTGAATGGAAAGCCTATTTACTTCTAAACGATGGGCTGTTTTTTTTTTTTTTTGTTAGTTTTAACATGCGATAAAGTTTTGTCCAAGAGAAAATAATCTCAGTCCCACACAGCGTTACATAAACTCCATAAACGGACTTAATTGCCAAGAGTGGGAAAATTCTAACTCTGGTTAGAGGGAGGCTGCTAACGTGGTCGTGTGCGACCCCGTTAAGATGGACCCGGCCCATTTCGGAGTCGCTCGCCGGCCCAGAGAGGAGGTGTGAAACTTCTAACTTCGAATTCCCACATAGTTGAAATGATACAGTGCGTTTGTCACTAATGGGCACTTAAAATAGTGCTGGATGAAGCCTTTGAAAGGGAACGCGGAGGCAGCCGGCACATGGAAAACTAGAACACAGGAGGCTCTGGCAGCCATGTAGTCCTGCAGGGAATCATTTAAAAAAACAGAGGGGGGGGGGGGGGTGATAGGCCCACTGCTGTACATTCATTAGAACATTAGAACGTCCTCGGTTTGTTCAGGTTCAGAGGTGCGAAGGAGCTTCTTAACAGGCGGGGACGCGCTTTAGGGTGAACCTAAATCATTCATGGCTTATTGAGGCGATGAGCCCAGGGCGTGACTTTGCCCCCGGTCCGTCTGCCGGCCCTGAACACGATCGATTGGTCACGGAACGCGTGAATGACAAAACACCCCGGCGCTGATTGCACGGCGAAAGGCGGAGATGGGCGTGACCGTTCGACCAATGGCATTGGGGCGAAGTGCTTTGTGTGATACGCCGCGCACGCCGCCCGCGCCAGGCCCCCCGATTACATTTCCACTGAGCGTTGAATAATGAAAGCAGCCTCCGTTCACCCACATATCACACTCCAGGGAAGAGGAAGGTCATTTCGAACCGCGGTAATTATCAAATTTGTACTTCGCGAGCTCTGGCTCCAAATTAAAACGCAAAAAATATCTCCCTCGTGCAAATAGTTTCCTAACTTAACAGCATCGTATCCAGCCTTTAATTAAACTAAACTTCTTTTTATATATCCCTCAGTGCCAAACGCGTGCGTGCAACATGAGGAACTCAGCGCTCGCAAACTGTATGCCTATTCCTAGGTGGCAACAGATTCTCAAGCAAGCATGCGGAGAGTCTCTGGAGGCAGAGCGCGCACACACACACACACACGCACACACACGCAGGCAGGCAAAGCAGGCGCAAAGACACAAGCGACATCGGACCACACTGAAAGTGTAAAAACATGGGATAGTCACCAGAGATTAACTAAAAAAATATGCTCAATTTCCTGTAGGATCTCAAGCTCTCTAAAGACGTTTCGGACCTCATCTCTCTCTATGCACTGCTGTTTGTTCATGTACTTCATGGCGTACATCTTCTCCGTGTCCCTCTTTTGCACAATGCACACCTGCAGAGGGGAAGGGGAGAGGGGAGAGAAACGGGGAGAGACAAAGAGAAAGGTTTACACGTTGGCGAAAGATGAATCCGTTTACTTACAGGAACCGTACACCAAAACGTGGTCAGAGAGAGACCCATTGCCATGGCACTGGGCTGGTGAAAATGAAGGATGTTTTCACAACAGCACGCAGCATCCTTCAGCTGCTGATTAACGCCGCGGCAGAGACGGCAACCGGGCGCTTAGGCATCGAAAGCCGACACGCTGAGCGTCCTTTCGCAAAAAGCGGGTCCTCTGGCGTTTGGCGGTTTTGGTCAGGAAGCTTCGTAGGCAGATATTGGTCGGAAGTAACAAACGTTGATTTCCAGTACTTTGCACCTATGTCAGAGCTTTATTACGAACCCTGTAGGGAAAACCATTAAAACTGCTACCGTCAGGCATGGGACTGGGAATATAAAAGAAAATCAGTAGACTGTAGACATCACCATCTGGTGAACACTATGTTTTTGTCTGATTTTTGCATGTATGAACTTTAATGCCTCCTTAAACCACTCTCCTATGAAATATTCTGGCCTTCGGCACACGTATAAAGCAAGTATGCCACCGACATTTTACACCATGAGTAAAATGCTCGAGTGCACCAGAGGAAAAGGGCCTTTTTTAAAAAGAATATTGGTGAAAATCAGTCCATAATGCTGATGGCAAGGCCCCAAGGCCTGCAGAGAATGAGGTCATCCTTTTGGGACTTCTTGCTTCTAATCCCAATTCTTTTTTTCTTCATCTCTAAGTTTCACTGAGGTAGCTAAAACACCACGTCCCTGTTTTTTCTAATAGAAACTATCCATGCCTAAAATGTCCATTGATGATATATGCATGGCTCTCATTGCGACCAAACAGCTGTGTTTTAAACCCATGAACACTCAAAAGTTCCGCTCGCCATTTCCTCACTTGTTCGGTCTTTTTTTTCCTTGAAAATAAATGCGGGAAGGGTGCCAGTTGGAGAGCTGCGTCCCTTTTTTCCCACCAGATGGGTGTTTGTGCAGCTGTGCCCATGCACGCTCCAACGTTTGGCGTGTAGAAACGGGTCACTGATGCGTGTCTGCTTTAGTCACATTACAGCCAGATATGACTGCATGATAAATAAATATATATATATATATGAACATGAAATCATTATTACAAAGTAATAGAAATGTGAAAAGGGGGTTATGAGACTGAACAACTGAGGTAAATGAGGTGTTGAAGTAGACATTTGAATGGTTTTCTCGAGAACACATTTGTCATTTTCATTTGTTCAGATCTTGTCAGACCATTTCTTCCTCCTCCATCAAGTCTGAAAATGTAACTGTGGGTTTTTGTCATACAGAAACGCTTGATAAGGACTGATAATAGCCCCCTAACATACATTCACTGAAAAGGGGATTAATAACTATATCAATACGAACTAGTGACATCAGGTAAAGTGCTTTTTCTTCCTGAGTTTAATAGATTCAACCGGATTGTCCTTTGGTCTTAAATTCTACAAACAAACAAGTCTGGAATATATTCTGTTTGAAAAGAACACAAGGAAGAAAGTGAGGGAGAAGTAAAAAGGCAGGCCCAGCTACTGCAAAGGGAAAACTTTCTTCTTAGCTAGCTTTATACCAACTTCAAACAACATCACCATAGCAACGAACCTGATTTCCATTCTTTGAAAATGTACCTTACAAAAAGATGTGCAGATCTCTGTGTACAAACCGGCTTTGAAACGTTCCTAAAAGTGCGTCCTCCTTAAGGGGGGGATAAAAAGGTAGTTTTTTGATGAGAGGCGTTAACAACTTTGACTAAATTAAAAAGAAATAGATTGCTTTCTCAGTCTTTTTCTCCCGAAAAAGACTGCCATATGCTTTTTCCTTTTTTTTCTCCCCGCAAGATAAAATTTGCAGGATTTTGGGTTGGATTATGGGTTAAAGTGCAAAATATTGTTATGTTTTCATTCAGGCAAATATACTGACAATTCTTTGATATCAAGGTTTTCAAATCCTTAAGATTTAGTATGCTCAGAGAGCTAATAAAATAGAAGAAATATTACACCCCCCCCCCATTGTTACCCCTCCTATTCTTCTGTCGTGAGTGATCGTGATGGGATTTCATTCAACGTGCCGGCTTTTGCGTCAGCAATCATTTTTCTAATTTCCGTTAACGAGGAGTTTGTCCATTTTTTATTAATTCCCAACCATTTTCTTTTAATCATAGAAAGGTTTGAAGTGTTGGACATTAAACCTTAAAGCTCCGACCAATGATAATACCGTAGTAAGCAGATACAGAAAAAGGAGAATGTACAAGTGAAATAAAATGAAATCTCTTTAAAAAAAGAGCTGACGGGGTGGGAGGCGAGAATCTGCCATCCCAAGCTTTTTGTACAGTGTCAAATTTAATACAATCCCTGGACCCTGATAGAATAGTGATGTCCTATATGTGATGCTGTCCGCTGACCATGTTCAGACACCATTCTTTTCCAGAACACTGCGTGGGTCATTTTCCAACATCATCATTGTTGATTGTTTCTAAGTTATATTGACTATAGAACACCTCCTTTCCCCAGTCGGATATCTTGCATTCAGTCATCTCCCATTAGACTCAAATTATGTGCAATCCTCAGGATCCGGTCAGCCGAGCAAAACGATGACTTTAAAAAGGAATTTATTCATGTATTCATAGAGTATATTAGCAATTCAATGCATCAGACGAGTTTTTGAATAGGGCAGGGGAAAAAAAACAATTTAGAGGCGAGAGGGTTAAGGCGGAAAGTTTTGCGATCCATTTGCATATGAATGGAGACATTTTCAGCTAGACCTAAATCAGCTGAGATGGAAGATTGTCGTTATCCTTGTGTCGCGCCAGCGTAAGACTGAGCCACAGGCGAAGAGCGGCTCTAAGCAGCCATGGATGCAAAAGTGGACCTAATTAATTCTATATTATTACCTCCGATAGCTAAAAGCCTGCAGAGGCCTCGAAACTCTCAACATCCTGCATGGTTTTGTATTGTTCAATTCCAATTTAGGGACACCTGCTTTGCAGATTACCTTTGAATTTTGGCCAGAGATAAAGTTTCTGCAAGCTCCCCGCTATCTAGCAGGAGGGGGGGGGGCTTGTCAATAAATCAAGCCAGCACGAGTCATGTAGCCAAAGAAAGGCATGGGGATTTCTAGTGGACCATGTTAAAGCCAAAAAGCAAAAAATAATGCTAAAAAAAGCCTTCGAACTGAACAAAGTAAGAAGGGATCAAGCACACCTTTAGATTCAAAAGTGTAAACGCACTCTTCACAAAAGATACTCAACTATTTGGAAGCAAATCGTGTTTATAGGAATATAAAAGAATATATTATTCTGTGTTTGCTAAATTAATTGGATCATTCGTGCCAAAACTGGCATGAATGGATAAAGAAAAAAGATCCAGCAGTTCCCTCTATCAATAATAGGTATTTAGTTCCTCAGATAAAAGAACTTGATTCCCAGAACGAGATCCTGCTGCCAATCAAAGAGGAACCCTCCGAAGGGTTCCAGTCAAAGCGTAACAATAGCCCAGGATAGAGAAAGCACGTAGACGCGACACTTTGAATGTTTTCTGTACTCATCCGAGGAACGCAACAGCCTCCGAATGGGACCGGATGCGTTTTGTTTTTCTGACAGGCCATTTTTCACCTGCTCCGCGGAGTACGAACATTTAAGGCAAATGTCGTTTCAGCTCTGTCCGTTTCCATTTCGCCTCACATTAATGGCTCTTTTGCCAAATGATAGACGATTTGAATTATTACAGTGTAGAGGTACACTACGCCTGAATCGGTGACTCATCACTGTACTGTACTCTCCCTGCTTTGTATTCATTGGATAAAAAGAAAAAAAAATTTGGAAGGTACAACAATTTAAAATAATAAAAGATATAACAGTCTTTGATAAATTATATGACTTATTTCAATGCATTGCAGGAAGAACTGCCAAGATACACCCTGTACTTGCTTTTGTTAATATAATTCACCACTCTAATTCACATTATATCATATTATTGTACGGGTACTCTGCAGCCAATACGGATACAAGGAAGCAAACATGGACACAGGATCTTTAGCTGGTACATGACTAAGCATGAAAAGCCTAAAGAGTGGAAATACAGGGGTACAATTTACATTCGTCTATTCGTCAATTTACATTCGTCTAAGTTTTTTTTTTTTATATTTGTTATACCGTCTGAACCTCTCCTGATTTTCAGTTGTCCTAATCCAACAGCCGGATAGAGAGAAAACTGTCTCATTGTGTATGTAATCCAAATTGCGAACAATATGAATCTATTGCACACATTTACGCACATTTTTACTTCTAACCTCACAAGGGATCACTCCTGGGTTCAAATCGGTTTCTGTTAAACAAATCCATGTATACGTCTGCATGCAGCTCATGATTTTGGACCGGCCGGATTTGTTGAGTGTCATTTCGTTTTATCAGCCCTTCACTAACACTCCATACAGATGGATGTTTTGATGGGCTGTTTGATTAAGACAGCAGATGTTAAAAAGGTTTCTACCAGCTCCAAGGTACATTATATATTTACATGAACAGTTACACTGACTGTAATGGAACAAGTGAATGACAATGGGAAGTTTAAAGTGGATTAAGTAAAAATATTTATCTTTTAAATACCAAAAACTTCTACTTCTAGAAAAAGTTCTCTCACATCAAATGCTTTAGTAATGGTGAAAACATTGAGCGATTAAAATCCAAATGTCCCAGCTTTCCACCAGTACTTAAATGCAACACAGAAGTGTGAAACTATAGAGCCTGATAAGCCAAATAAGTTTAGAAATCTTGAAAGATAGACTAGTCTGTGCATATCAGGCAAAGTAGGCGGACATATTTAAGTATTTGTATACATAGGAACCCTTTTTGAACACAAAAGCGATGGCATCTTTGAAGTTAAAGGTAAAAGTCGGAGCGGAAAATATTCATTGTGTGTCCGTGCCAATTTATCTTATCAGTTCAGAAGTGTTCATGTGGTTTACACTGCTTAAAAACCATGCATTACTCATTACGAACATCCAAAGATGTGGAAAAAAAGAGTTTACATGGGTGTATCTATATTGACTCAATTTTCTCTCTATAGGCACCTTGTTCACTGACTGTGCACCCAAATGTTTTTAACCTGGAGTATTTCTGCAGGCTTTATGTAAAGCTTGTTTTCGTCCGAGTGACAATGTATTCACAAACGCACCGGCCAGACTGCTTTCATGCTCTAGAGGATTTGAATGGCACTGTGGTTAATGAGCAAACACAATTAAAGGAGGCGAAAGAAGAAGAAGCAGGAAAACACGAAGAAGAGGAGGGGGTCGGTGACATGGGCCAAATCTGCCTCTCCGGGCAGCACGGAGGCTGAAATCTCGTCGCGGCGTTGGCCGTAATCTCTGACCACCAGCTGTTTATCTCCCCGGAAGAGAGCGTTTTAGAGGCGGACAGATAGGCGTACGCACGTGATAAAAGGAAGAAGGGGACCTATCGATTCCTCTGTGGACAGCGTTCGAAGGGCGGCGCTTTTTGATGGGGAGGATCTGGGAAAAAAAAGAAAAGGACCAGGCGGGGGATGGTGTGTCACAGATGAGATCGCCTGTCTGTCTCCGCCTCAAAGAAAAAGAAAAGAAGCTGAGGACAGACCCCCCCCTTACCACAGCATAAATACAGCTGCAGAGCCTTTAATTGTTTTGAGCTCTGAAGCATGACATTAACTTTGTTTTTACTGCTACACAATCATTATTTAATCAGTGCTAAGAAAGGAGAACGGCACTCGTAATGAGGAGCGCGGCAGGCTGCCTCCTGCAGTTAATCTTCCTGGGGTCAGAACGGGCACCTAGCAGACAGAGAAACACTTTTTCACAAGATTAAGACTTCCCATCATCTGAAAAGTACCAGCTTTTTAAGATGCGTTCCAATCCCTCTGTGGATTCTTAATGGGGTAATGTGATTACCAATTATACGGAGTAGCTACTCATAAACTCAGATCTGAATCTTGCTATAATATGTTTAAAAAAAAGAAAAAAAAAAGGAATAGTACTCCATTAATAATTCAATAGTTCATATTAAACAGCTAATCAAAGATTCGGCACAGAGAGCCAGCAGAGAGGGTAAAGACAGCTCAAAACTGATGGTAATTGCGAGTCTTTCAGGTGAGAGTGGCAGAAACCAGTGAGGATTTTTATGCCTAGAAAAATAAGGGGGGAAAATGAAAAATTAAAATCCGCTTGACCCCACGACGGTGATCCCGAGCGGCACAGTCTCGAAAATTTGCCGGTAAAAATTCCACTGAGACTCGCGGTGACCTATCTGCTAGCATGACCCATCTGCTCCAGACCAAGAGACTAATTTTGAATTCCACTGAGATGATGTGTCCAGCACTGACTTAGGTCTTTTTGCCTGGTTTCCGAGTGGGCTGAGGATGTTAATTCGGCAGGTCACGGGATAATGACTCCACGGGGTAATGAAGAATCGGAATGCAATAATGATTTATTCTCTAGACTCTAAAGCACTGGGGTAGGAGAAACCGTCTCTGAAAATCCCTCACATCACTACAGTCTCATGTTTTTCACGTTAGGACCTCCTAAAAGCACCCTCTTGTTTGGTTTCTTTCAAACTTCGTCTTAAACGGATACGTCCAGAAGTCTGGATACATTCAGTTTTCTTTTAATACCTGGATTTGACATTACACCGCCAGAAGAGGTGTGCGAGGGGATAAAAACGAAGCAGAGAAAGGACCGACAGGCTCAAAAGAGAGCACCTCGAGTTATGTTTAAAACGGGAAGTTTGTAACCGTCCTTTAATATCGTGTTTCATCCATCACACAAGTCCAACTGCGATCCCACCCTTGGCTTTTACAACACATAGAGATAAGTTGGTGAGAGTGTTGAGCCCTACTAAAGGACACTTGACATAGAAAAGCAATTGCATTTCAAGTGTAGCGGTGGCTGTAAACCTTGGCAGAGGCTCCCCCGGAGGGCTCCCGGTGGTTTCGGAGGCATTACAGCTGATTTATGGTTTCCAATAACAGAGCAGGGTGGCATATCAATATATTATTGTGATACAAGGCAACAGTATGAGTCGTATGGATTTTCGGCCGTCATTCTGTTGTAGTTTATTTGTACGTTTTGCCTCATCTTAGATGCATTCCAATAAAGGTTCGTCTGACTCTGGGACATTTTATGACTTCCACTTGTTTTGACTGTCACTGGTGCATAGAAATATTGCTTTTCAGCTGTCTTGCATAGCCCATATACTTAAAGTGAATCCATTATTCCATTATATAGAACAGCTACAATGAGAGAGGCGGTTCAAAATCTGAACATAGCCATAAAGTTTTGTACGGAAAAGAGAAGAGATCAAACAAATAATAGAGTATGGCTGAAGTCCACTTGATCGCTTTTGCTTTTGGTTCTTGATGTTGTGAGTTTTGGCTCACTGTCACAGCTGTTGAATCGAAAAGAGCCTTACTGAAACCTGATTTTTTTTTGTTTTAAAGAGACTTACTCTCTAAGTCTGAGTCTATAAAACATAAGGCATGATTCGCAGGACCGGCTGTCCTGTCAAAATAGGTGAAAACACAGTAAAAATCTATTCTTTTAGATATATAAATGCAAAGCAGGAGCATTTTGCAGGTACACCACCTCATTCTCTGAAATGTGTCAGTTACTTTTGGTATGCTAGTTAATAACAAGTCCGTCCATCCCACTTGGACTCATCAGAATCTCCGATAGACGTGTAAAACTCTTAACTTTATACTGGAAATTTTTTGTTTTCAAATACAAATGAGGTTCCAACATAAAGACGGGACAATTTTTATGCGAAACATCAAGTGACCACAATTAAGGACATCATAGCGACAATTTACAGGCTGAACTTGGTGTTGGCTTGTGCAGAAGGCACTTACAACAAATCAGTCGAAGAATTAATCGAAATCAGGGCACTTATTGCTGGTGTGTAAATTAAAATAGGCAGACTACTTGTGAGGGAGACACTTTCATGACTCGTCTAGTCATGTGACTCCTTGGCCGATCAACAGGAGGTTGTCTGCTGTTGCTGTTGGCCGGACTCTGGCCAAGCAGGAGAGAACAACGTAACTGGAAGTACCAGCGCCTAAAAGAAATGCGTAAAACATTGGCGGAGCTTAGCCAAGCCGCACTGGGTAGGAACTAATGGAAAACCCCCTAAAGCAAAGCAGCCCGTCTCATCTGAGTGCATTACACAAGCCGGGGTGATAAACAGTTATACCTGTCCACGGCAAAGGGAATACTGTATGTAATGGAAAAGGACGCACTGATACGGGGGCTGACAGCAACATGCTGTAAGAGACCACGGGATGGAAAAACACCATTGCTGAAGAACCTGATGAGGTAGCAAGGAAGAGGCCGTCCTGGAAACCTTTACCCAGAAATCTATACCATGTAACAATAACTTTGGATTGTATGCTTGGATTCCATGGAAATGGACATTGTTGTTGAGATTTTGTGCTGTAGAAATAACATTTTAAATAGATTTTTTACATAAACAGACATACAAATCCATAGGTAAGTTTCACCAAGCTCATCACAGACAACGCAACTGCAATCTTACTTTGGAAAAGAATTAAAGCTAGTGCCCGTAAATTCAACCCACACAAAAAGGTTTATGCTTTTGTGTGCGTGTGTATATTAAGTGGCATTTAAAGGAATTATTTCAAAATAAAAAACACTTAAAAAAAAAGAATCACAACAAAGATTGATTTTGAAAATAAATGAATAAATAAATAATTAATCCCCTTTTGGATTCGGCGATGCCTCCCACTTTACAATCCTCTTAAATGCTACTTGCCGATGCGTTGTTCTGGATGAAACGCAGAGAGCGAACAAACACAAGTATACACCTCTGACACTTCATGGCATGCCGAGCGCCAAGTTAATCTAATAACACCGAAATATCAAAGTCCCTTAAAGTGTTCCCGCGGAGTAAATCTGAACCCTGTGGGTGTCTCCTTCTACCTGAGCTCTTGGCGCCAATCTAAACAAACAAAGAGTAAAACCCAAATCCCCATTCTCTGCCAACTTCAAATCTTCAACATGAAGAAAAAAAAAAAAAGAAGTGATCTAGCACTGAACCCATCTACCTGCTCCTCCGGTTGTACCCAGACCTCCCACTGGTTAATCTCAATGCTACGTGCGCCTTGAACACATAGACCTATTAAACGCTTATTAGCTGAACATATCGCTTGGTTCTGGACTCTTTCATGTTGTGCTTCAAAGCCAGGCATCGCTGTGAGTATCACGGGGATGCCCGGGCGGCGTTTACCGCTCCGGCTCGCCGCCCTCGCCCTTCACCCTTCCACTCGTCCCCTTCTCTGCCCTGCTATAGATAGCAGACCTATCAATTGTAGTCTGGGGAGCTAAAGCTCCCGGGACGACCAGAGAGACAGAAAAAAGGTTGGGTTTTGAATTAAGGGGACTCACACAAGAAAGCTGCTTTTTTTGTGTGTGTGGGTGTTTTTTCTAGGTCAGGCAAGTGCCAAATCGGCCAAAAGCCCCTGACTGAGACACATGGCAGCAGCACGGACAGAGAGAAGGCTAATGTCCGAAGGGAGGGAGGACGGGAGAGGGAAAGAGCAGCCGGAGCTTCTTTCTTTATATATATATATAAACTTCACCAGAAGAGCACTGTACAGGAAGTGCTGACCTCCACCATTCCTTCGACTTATGCTCCAGACTGAGCTCACCGGCGCTACAACGGATTAACGCCCGCAAACATCTACGGCCTTGTTGCCAAAGTTCTCCATGCAGCTCGGAGAGACTGTTTTCAAAAGAGGAGAACGCAATTTCAGGGTCTAATAAACATGTCATCCAGAGGGTTGGGGTGGTGGGGGGGAAGAGTAATTTGCACTTTCATTTGCTTCATTCCACTGGATGTTTCCCGGTCTCCACCGGCTTCTGTCAGCCTGCAGGAAATGGGAACGTTTACTGAGCGGGGCTATCCATTTCCACGGCAGCAAGATGAACTATTACTGGGGGTATGACCAGCGGTAAGTGAAGTCGTGGATCAGATGTCTGCAGACAAATGACCGATATAAAACTAGATAGTTAAAAAATGAAGTGGGTGGGGAGAAAAGTGTTGTTTCCTTTTTTTTCATTCCAATCCTCATAACATCTCATGCATATATAAATCCACAACTTTTAGCCAATCTGTGAAACTAAGAGTTCGGTCTTCTTCCAGCTTCCAAAAATTAGATCCACGTTAAACAAAAAAGAAGAAAAAAAGAACAGGTTTACTGTAATCCCCACACCCTACTGCCAAACGAAACACAACTGCTCCTATGGCCATCGACTAATTAAAAAGGGAAACTTTTTTTTTACATTAAATGGCGGCCACGGCGTCTAAATATAGGACTCGGTGTGTAAAACTAAAGAGAAACTTAAAAATGGGCGTGAATAAACTAATACTAACGTTCCCTTGGGGGAAAGACACCAAAGAGGAGACGCTTGCTCGCAGAGCGCCAACCTACAAATGAGCTTACCTCGAGTTCGAATTGGATAAACCGCCAGGCTTTGAAGCCACTCGTGTATGAAGGTGGGGAAATATAAGTACAGCATAATGATCATGACATGCAACAAAGTGCAGAAGAATGTGGATGTATGCGCAGAGCCTGAAGGGTAATCTCCAGTATATTCTCCTCAGATGTGGCGACGGTGTTGGAGGAGTAACGGGGTTTCATTAAGGATGAAGCATCTCATACATATTCATTAACCGCGGAAGAATTTGAAAGCGCTCCTCTGCTATCTTGTTTTAGATCATGGTGACGGAAATAGATGCTGTTAGGTAACCCGTTTCTGTGACCTTGTGGAAACTGTACGCTCCGTCTCTCTCTCTCTGCTAAAAGTTAAAGCCGCCTATCAGTCGGTAATCAGTGCATCGGAGGGCCGGACTGGCTGTTAAAACCGATCCCCGGCTTGTTAATGACGTGGTATTTCAGTTCGGCTGTCAGCCGCTGACAGCTCCCACCTCTGGTCCTCTCTCTGAGCTTTCCTCTCCTGAGCTCTCTGTATAGAAATGTCACTCAGCTCGCCATTGCGGTCCCCGTGGACCTGATCACAGCGCTGTAGCCTTCACAAACCGATGGGTTTTTTCTTTTGGAGACGCCTCGGTCCCCCGGTTGGCGTATGAATTTGAATCAAACAGAAATGGTTTGACACAAACCTACCGAGCCAAATATCTGACTAGGTAAGTGAACAAATCAAGTTTTAAAATCCCAATGAAGTTGGCAGTCGATAGGGCCCTGACTGACAGATCTCAAATATGTCTCAACGAATTGCACAGCAGGGTAAATTTAGATGGAACTAATTGTAAGTGGCAATCTCCGGAAAGGTGTGTCGAGTCATGGATTAATCCAAAATAGCATGTGCCTGTTGTATTTCATATCTACAATAAAACCTAACTGTCAGTGCTTTGTTAGGCTTCCTAAATCGGGACCTGAGCGCAAATTTTGTAGCATACAAATGTAAATATTAGCTGGTGTGAGAATAAAAAAAATCCTTGAATCCCTAAAGGTTTGTATGACTACTAAGAAAAAAAAGAAACGAGTTTCAGCAACGCCTCGCATTTTTGCACGTAATCGATCCAGCGAAAAACCTCAAAATCCAACGGCTGTACGAACATCTGCTTTGCAGAACTAGCTTTTCCCAAAAGGAACCTATAAAATAATGAGTTTGTGGAACCATGCGAACGCTTTCATGTGAAGGGCACATGGCTCCTTTACCTGGCTTTCATCTCTTCACATGGACATGGACTGAATCATCTTAGCTACGAAAGACGGAAGGTGGTAATGCGATAGGCAGCATCATTATAGTATAATTGACTTGATGGTGCCGTTATCATTTCTATGCTCTCTTTTCCCCCACGGGGCGACTTTCATCTTAAAGTTATTTCAAGTTTGTATAACACTGGATTGAAATTCGGCAAAGGCAGCTTGGCGGACTCCGAGGTCTTCAATGAGTCTGCTGAATGTTCTCGGGGTCGGTAAAGAAATTCTGTTGGGATTGGGACTAAACAATGCCTTTCACAAATAAGAAAAGGCTACATCATCATTAGAATTCAAATGCTTTTTCAATAAGTTCCTTCATGTAAAATGTCTACCGAGTAATTTCAACCTTTAATATAGGAAGTCAGATCCATTTTAATCAGTTTTCCTGTTGTTTATTACCTTGTAAATCAGGTTTTCCTCTTTTTCCAAACCAAGCTTGGACTGATATTGTTCACTGACTTTTACAAACAGTCCATAGTACTTTACTTTTGGTGGTTATGTTTTGTTTTTCCTTTACATTTCTGCTTATGACATTCACATCTTCGAGAGTCTCACAATTCCTCTAGTCTAGGCCAATGAATGACAGGAAACGACAGAAAACAGTTGACGGAATTCCGAACTTTTAAAGTCACGCAACTTATCTCAGAGTTTTGAGAGATTTTGGATTTAACTAAGTATAACCTTATCCTAAGAAGCAAAACGTCTTCTCTTGTCACGGTAATTCATTCTCCGCGGAGCTTTGCAGATAGAAAAGATGCAGAGGCAAAACAAAACTCTCTTTTATGTCTTGACTAAGGGAGGCACGGGCTTGAAGAATGACAGAGTACATGGAAACACTGATTCTCAAGGTTCTATCAGAGGAAGAATGGCTGGAATAGCAAGGAACGGAAGCTAGAATGTAGCAGGGTCATTATTGGAAATGGTAGCAACACTCAGGGCAGATACCTCATTAATGGGTACGTCTGATGAACGTGATATCGCGGCTTCCAGCTTGAATGTCCTTTTATGTGTCCCGAACCATATGTGCAACACCTTGCTGACAGGAGAGGTAATGTAAGCGCCTCCACGTGGCATTTAGAACAGGAAACCCAATCAAGGAAAATAGAGCTCGAATTATAATGCAAAAATGCGTCCTTACATAAGTGAGTGCATAGCAAATGAATTCATTAATATATTGGGGAAAAAAATGTGTTCAAACAGATTTCTGAGTCCTGAGGCCATTTCATCCATATGCCCCCCCCCCCCCCTAAGGAGTAGGGCTTTATACAATAAAACCTGAGAAGCCTTCATATATCTGGGAAAAAGGGTTGCCGAGGGCTACGAGACGCTACGTATAACGGGCTCTCGCATTTACACCTGAAGCGAGAAGGTAAAGGGGAGGGACACGGCTATATGAGCGAGGCCTTGCTCCCACTGTCAGCCTTTGGAGGGCAGGTGGAAACAGAGCAGAGAGGAAAGTGCTGGCAGAGGCTTCATCATCGGCTGACCTTTCCACCGCCGACTATATGACGAGCGCGTCGCCGTCTCCATTGCTGTCTTCTCTGACCTGCTCTCCCTTTGGGCACCCACTTATTGCCCACCACCTGTCTGCCTCCATCCCGCTGCACCCTAATGAGGGCTGCTTCCAAGTGAAATGAAGGCAACGGAGAGGCTTCCCGGCCACCTCTGACCTCCTTCGTCCCCCACCGTCTGCCTCGCCTCCTTCGGTAGGGGTGGTAACCTGTCGGCGAGACTGCCGGCATTAAGGGGATGTCACTAAACTGCTGTCGTTCCTATGCTTGTCATTACTTCCCCCCTTGATGACGCCCCCCTGCAACCACCACGCCCAGCTCTCGGTGCACAGGCTTTAACGAGACCTTCAGGTTGAAACGGTAGACCTCGAAGTAGCCAGAGGCGATCATCTGGATTCGAAGCCCGTGCCACGCAGGGAATCCTTCCAGAGCTTTGGCGGTGGTGTCATAAACGAGGCTTGGCTTAGGGATTCATCCCACCTGGCCACTGTCGTTCCTCGCCCCATCTGCCAGGGCGCACGTGCAACCAGAAACATCCCAGGGAAGAGAGGCTGTGGGCATTCAATGGCATATTCAATCCTCGATGATCCCACACCACCTTTGCAGACACAGGTTTCTTCCCTGGCAATCTCCAAAAACGAGTTTCATTTGAACTGAGCGTCGAACATGAGGGGTTATAGAGGAAAAAACAGACTTCTAAAATCAGAGGAAGTCAAAGAGGAAGAAGAAAAAAACACTCGGCTTGTGCAACTCAGAGGGTGATTCATTTGAACGCCAGCTTTTGACTATTTACTATCTGATCAAAGCACTTCCTGTCATGACAACTTTTCAAATATGTCAAATCCTTTTTAACAATTTAAAAAAAAAACACCTGCAGAATCCCAACACTTGAAATTATTGAACTCGGACCAACTTCGTGACATGGACCAGGAACATGCATGACCGGCTGAGCTGCCTTGACAATCCCTTCTTTCTCACAGACGTTTTGCCTGGAGTTGTACACTTGCGCTTTGCTGAGATCGGCTCAAGTACAGATTACAGAGAAAAAGCTTTTTGGCAGAAGAATCCATTTAGAGTAAAAAGTGAATCAAGCTTCTTTTTGCTCCCCCATCCCCTTCACCAAAGGAATCTATAGAATGAATTTCTTGACAAGTCTCCTCTATGATGGAGGTATGGACTAATCACCACCTCACTCCTGGGCCATGTTTCAGCCGTCTGTCAACTTGAAGGAATTCAAGTGACAGAAAGTCGTTCTCCTCGTGGACTCCACATCGTTACCCAACTGCTGAGAAAAGATCGAATCAGGGGTCCCCTTAATGAGGGGTCCTGTTAATGTGAATGTTTCCCGACTTTGACCTCTTCTTCAAAACGGCCAACGAAAAACCTGAAGGGTGCCTGTCGTTTTTGACAGATGGCAATTCGCAACCCCTGACCTCCTGGTGGCAGAGAAGCCTATCAATTAGCTACTGGCAATGTTGATGACCTCATCCCCTTCTAACGGTCGGGTTTCTTCAACAAGCCCAACGACAATGATGGCGTAGGTAAAAGTAGTGGAAAAAAATCCAATCAGGGACACAATTCAAGTCCCAGCAGACCAGGATGAAGGTGTGAGTTCAGGCCACAGAGGGTTAACTTTTCATAAGCTTCCTTTGCACATTAAACAAGTTCTCTTTATTTGATTTTTTATCGTTTGAAAAGACAAATTCATTCATTTTCACCCAGTGTGAGACTGATGTCGATTTGACTGTTTGTTCTGTATTCATTGCGCTACGTTTTGCATGTTTTTAGATGATTTTAATTTCTCTGTTCAGTGTTTTTGTGTTGGGGGTGAAGTGTTCTGTCCTGTATTTGAAAGCTTCTGTAGTACTTTGGTCAAATATAACACACTAAATGTTTGACAGCGATTATATTTTCAAACAGTAACACACACAGTCAACATCTTCGCACTACCCACTGGGAAGGTGCTGGATCAGCCCATTTTATCTGAGAGTGAACTTGATGTTGACAGAGTGAGTTAAACAAGTGGCGGCTACAAGGATTTGAACCTTTAAGGCCAAAGTTAAAGCTCCAAAAAGTCCAGCACAGGAAAATCAAAACGAATAACAAATACTACGAGAGGAGAGTGTTCTGCAAAAGAATTCACTAACACACTTCAGTGGGACTTAAGATTCGATACCACTTTTAATGAGCTATCTCAACAATGTGTTTTTCCTTTAAGCTCCAAAGTAAAAGGCGGTCCATGCACATTTATGCAAGCTGAATAACCTCAAAACTGCAAATGCTGACATGACACTTCTTTTTTGTTTAGCTTTTTTTTTTTTTTTGTGGAACAAAAATACAAATCAGAGATGAATGTTTTATTGTTGTTCTGACACAAGCTGTTTTTTCTGCAATGCGGTCGTGTGGTTAGCATGGAATTGGAATATTTTACTGAAGGTTTAAGGGGGGGGGGCATCACCAATGAGCCTTGGCTGTGCTTGTTGGCTTCTGTTAAGTTACCACAAACAGGGTATTGCCTCAAGATTAGTTTTGTGCTTTTGCTGACCCCTTGAGCATGAGCATCACCAGTCCTCATTTAGATGTGCTGATTTACTGAGACATGAATTAGGCTCTTCAGGTAGAATTTGTGTCAGCATGCAAACAGCGGAGGCATCACTCTGCATCAACAGCCGGCAGCCGCAGCCGCACAGGATTTTGACACTGGGTCTTTGGGCTGTCAGCATTCCTAATTGGCTGGCGGGGGATATGTCTCACAATGCTGCGTGGCACAACTGCATTGTTAAATTGCCGTCTTAAGCTATCATCTCGTCTCCTCTGCAACCTGTCAGTCTGGGAAAGCAGTGTTTTGTATGTCTGATGAAGAACCTTCATTTACATAGTATAGAAATACGTTCACAGTAAGATTACAAAAGAAAATTGTGTCTGTAGAGGTTTAAAAAGAAGCACAAAATGCACAAAGAGAATCTTTTAATATTAAAAAAAGGGACTGAACAACCTGGTTCAGGCAGAGTCTAATATGTGTATAAGACATTGCAAATTGCACAAAGAAAATGCAGATGAAGAGAAGATGACTTTGTCTTTAATGACTTTGGAGGTAGAAGGAACCCTTTGTTTTCCCTAATCGAGTCTAATAATCACTCATGCCACTAAATATTAAAGAAAAGGCCCCGCAAGATTTATTCAAACACTTTCACGGGTCTGCAACACAGAAACCTCTTTTTTCCCCGATAACCCACACCAGCTACAGAGTGCAGATTGTGTTTGCAATCACCACAGTGAGAGATAAACACCTCTCATCCTAACAATAATTCCAGCCACACACACAGAAAACATACCGTTTTCCTTCTTGAATTACACAGTATAGAGGCTGAGGATTTACTTCAGGATGCAAAAAGCAGCAATCAAAGGTGTTAATAACGGTCCAAAAGTATGAAAGTCCACGCCGGCGTTGGCTTCACCCGCGTGTCTTTGTTCAAACATATTATTTATTTTCCCCCGCTAAAGTGCAAAGTCTGTTTTAGCGTAAGCAGCTTTTGCTGTTAGGTGTTCAAGAAGCAGCAGGAACACAGTGTGTGGCCATGGTGGGCCGTAAACACAAACAATATCACCTCTGGCAAGGACAAACTTCATCTACATGAATTTCTTTTAGATCCAATTTAGATTCCTCAGAGCATTTTACGGTGTTCTCTCATTCATACATCTCCCCAAGCAGATATATACCACGTATACAGATGTATATGAGTGTGTGGGTGTATGTATGTGCGCATGGGTGTGAATACATATGGAGTTTTGGCTGTTGAACTAAAGTATTCCAAAATAAAATTTACAAGTTCCTCTTCCTCTGAGTTTTGTGGGGAAGTTTGATTGTTGATTCTTAACTCTTTAAAGGTATCTGTTATTTCATAGCTTAGCGAATGCTTTAAAACCTACACTTAGGAAAAGAAACTATTGAGATGGCCGGTAAACAAATACAACATTTTCAGTTAACATTTCCAATTAGAGAATCAGTTTTTTAAATGTGATTCTGCCATCACCGCCGCTAACTTTACACACTGTTCACTAGCGAGAGACCATTTCAGTCCAGAATGTAGGCAGCTTTCTTTAAAAGGAACCGAGTGAAATGGTGGGAGATATTGCCTTGAGATTTATTGGCAGACGCTTTGGGCTTTTGCACATTTTTGTGCCGTTTACGCTGTATTACTTTGGGTGCGTTGCAGCTGGGACACCCAGGAACTGCCTCTGGTCCTCTGAGCGCACTTAGCTTATCACAAACTGTGAGCACGATGTGGGCACTGAGGAATTTCAGTCCCTTCCCCGAAGACATAAGGAGAGGCTGGATCTCAACCACCGATTTGATTTCTACCACCTGAGCCCAGGACAACTCTACAGTCATGTTATTCGACCAATTCCAGCTAAATATACTGGTCACTTTTTGACATTTTTTTAATGCATCATTCTCGAAAATGTATTTCTACTTATAACTTTTTTTAACATTTTGAAATCCAAAATAGTATAAATTACTGCAAAAATACATGAGAATTACAATCAATCTAACTCAGTTTAAGTGAATCTACAATAACTTATCTCATGCTTGACATGACAGTAGACATACTTTGAAGAAAACCTCATTTTTATCATGTACACACTTATTTCTTGCTTTTTATATGAATACATAATGTGGTGTTGAGCTTTAATGAGAAATTGGGTGTGTTGTTGTTGTTTTTGTCTTTGTAATTATTGTTTGCAGATCACTTTTTGTAGAGAAATTGACTGAAATAAATTCAAATTAATTGATTCATTGCTTGGGTTAGGCAAAAATATAACTTGGTTAATGTTTTAAAAGGATTACAGCCTCGCCTGAATATACTTTTTTTAACTGCCCTCCAGACCACTAACGACTGCACGTTCAATTGAGTGTAACTGAAGGCTCAAACATACAACCCATGAGGTAGTTTGTGGGTGGACTGAGTGGTCTTTTTGATGCTTTGGCTTCATAAAATGGCTCTCCCAGTGGGAAGAGACCTCATCTACGAATGACTTGTGTATAGATTCTAAAATCCAAAACATAAATGGGTGTTTATTTACGTGTAGAAATGACTTTGAAATATCAAGACTCTACAAACAATAGGAATAAACAAAAACTGCAGGGTATTCTGTTTCCTGGATTACTGGAGATTCCCTTTCGTATCACTAGGGGAGTGACAGCAGCTTGAGGGAAAAAAGCAATAAGGATGAATTAACATAAATTCACATGGTAATGTATTCAGCATTGTGGGATGACTTTCCATGACCAAGGGACATGTTTTTGTTTTGTTGTTTTTTTTTTAGAGAAAAAAGACTGTAAAGTAGGAAGAGTTTGTAAAGGCGTGATAAGACACGGGTAGCTTGAATGAACAAATATTAGCTTTGATGTTTTGGATTTAATGCGAGGATAAACTGTTTCGATCTCCAGGGCTCGGTTTGTGTGTTGATGCAAACCACGCCGCGCCCAAAAGCCATTTCTGAAGCCTGATGGTGATTGGGCGCAAAGAAAAGGACGTACCTCAGCAAACTACACGTGCCCAGGTGTCAATGTCCTCACTGGTAAAACTCAATTGGTTATGAGTTAAAAAGAACAGCGGTATCTTTGTTTCAATTCCTCATACCCGCACAGACACACACTAAGTTTTCTCTGTCAATGAGCATGATGCGGTTCTGTAATTAAATGGAGAAGATGGGTCAGAACTCCCAACAGGTTGGCTGCCACGAGATGAAAAAATTAATTGGCTCTTCTCAAAATGGCTTAACAGAGAGAATTACATAAGCCCTGTTGAATACTGTTATTAAAAGAAAAATGAACACCTTTAAGCACCATAACACAATGAGGTTTAAAGGAAGAGTCTCTGGGGCAGTTCAGCCACATCTCTGATTCTCTGAAGATAATGAATGCAGTGGGCGAGAAAGGATACAGAACATAGACAGAGACGCGTCCACAAACAACAACGGCCGCATTACCTTTCCAAAGCTGCCTTTTCCAATCGCCCGCAATATCTGGAAGTGGTCAAAGTTTACTGTGAAGACAAAAGACAAAGAGAAACCGTTCATCAGAGAGTTGGCAAAAAGGAGAAAAACAAAGTGTTTGACACATTTGCTGTCATTTTCTGTATCTTTCTCTAAAAGCCTTACTCTCAGTTGATTCACTGAAAACTGAGGAGAAAACTAGCTATCTTCTTCTTTAATGTTTTACAAAGAAAAACACAGGGCAAACCTTTCAGTTTTAGATAAGGAAAATATATTTATGAGTATTTATATGAGTATTCAGTTTTCAAAAAAAGTGAAATCCGATATAATAATAGCAATTTAGAACAAATTCAGCCAACTACAATTGGCTATAGCTAGGCAGACATATTGACAACTTCCATTTATTAAACCATGGATTTGAATGATCAAAGTTCAATATTCGTTTTTCCTCATGACTTACAAATGCTTGCATTGTATTAAAACATTTTTATAGTTAATCATAACTAAAGTGTATACTTGATAATAAGGGACTCTGGGTTTGACAAGGACTGACTGGCCCTTTTCTGGTCGTCTGTTCTAACGATGGAGACTTGCCTCTGCTCCTGGTGTGCGAGTGTGTACGTGTGCAACGTTCCTCTAGGCAGATGCGGGCACAGCAGGCATAATGCTAACTCATGCAGCTCCACCTTAAAATTAAGCAAGCCTGGGAAGCTCGAAATGCTCTCCGTTGAGGCCCGATCCAGAGAGAAACAAAGAAAACTCGCTCATGCTGGGCTCTTCTCCAGCCTGCAGGTAAAGCCCAAAAATGCTCACTGCTTCGTGTTTTCTATGTTCTGTCAAGTGCGGGGGGGTGGGGGGTGGGGGGTGGGGGGGGGACTAATCCAGTGTGGATTCTCCTTTCTCAGTCTCCTGCACATGGCTAATCCTCGCATCCAGCGTGGCCTTAACTTACCCTGCCTCTGACACTCTGGGACACAGCTATGGAAATAGCCCTGCAAAATTCAGAAGTAATTTCATGTAAGAGGAGAAATCTTAAACGCATCTTGGTGTGTCCAAAGATTCAGCAGTTCCTTTTTTTTCTTAATAGATTTTTTTTTTTTCCAGATGACTCTCATGCCGGTGTGTTCTGATGTCCTTGGCTTCGGAGCTCAGGAAAGGCCCTGTTCTCAGAAAATACTCTGATTTCAGCATTAATGGGGCTGAGTTTGACTTTTTTTTTTTTCTTCCCCCTCCACACGTATCCAGATAATACAATATTTAAACCCACTTTGCATAAAATAAACTGTGCTTACATCTCCTTTTTGGATCTATACAAAAAGAAAAAAATAACCAGCTTTATAATACACTATCACAAGTAATAAATGTATACAGGTCCAAAGAAGACATATTTTTTCTTTCAAAACCTGGAAAAAATAACTACTTCCCTAGTCATTCTGTTACACAGAAGTTATTCCTTCTTTATAACATGTAGAAAAGTGTAGAAACTTAACACAGTAGTACAACCAAAATCTTTTTTTCAAATCTCACGAAAAAGCTGCGGTGCTGTATATCGATAGAAAATAGGCAGAACTTCCTTTTTCCATTCCTTACAGTCCTATTAAATGCGCGGGTAAAAGAAAAGGTTAGGTAGCATGACTTTACAGACTATTAAAAGTAATCGACTCGAGACAAAAACCTACAAATGGGTTAATTCATCTAATACATCATACTGTCACGTTTAATCTGCAAACGATTCCCGGTAATATTGATTTTTTTCTCTTTGTGCTCTCTGTGAGCTGAGCCACAACCACAAAAGTTAGATTATTTCCACCATCATCACTATTGTATCTGTGTGAAATCAACCCTTAAAGGGATTCATCCGGCTGTAAACTTTCTCCACATGGGGTCCCCTTTTTGAACATTGGCAAAGAAAACCTGACGGTGACGTCGGCAAGCAGAGGTCAGCCACTCACACGGCAATCAGAATCCCTGCTGATGTGTCGGATGACATTTACCGAGGAAATCTGGGCAATGTTCACTGGCCACGCTGAGAATTCTGTTCTTTAAAAAACACCCAATCGCGGCCACCCACCCTTCGCTTTTGTTACCAATGACGGATTCATGAAGCCAGTCTTCCGTAACGCTTCCTGGGAGTATGACTCATTGGGTGAAGGGAAGCCAAGCATAAGGTATCCCCCTCTCCTTTTGAAGTATCTGTTTAAAAGGAGCTGTTCTTCAAATAAAGGAGTTTTAAAAAAAAGGATAAGAGGATAAGTGGTACAGACGTAGTGTTTTCCTGTTACATCTGTTTGGCTCCCACGTGCTGGGGGGAAGAACAGAGCGGGAGGTAATAGAGGTCTTTACATCGATATATATCACAACTTGTAGCGAGCTTCCTCTGTGATGGCGGAGCTGTGAAATCAAATACTGGAGGTTTAGCGCAAGAACTCGGAGGCGAAAAAGCTTAAAAGAAGGCTCCAATCCTATCCTGTTCAATATCCGATGTGTCATACTTCAATATGTGCTTAGCCAACGCTTTTATCCAAAGTGACATGCGGGAGAACTAACCATCTAAGTACATTTTAGAGAACAATTTGCAATAAACAATTAGAACACCAGGAGTCCGCTAGAGGGAATAAGCAAATATTTGTGTTGGTAAAGTACATTTCAAAGGAAGCAGCAGGGCCAAAAAGAACATGGAGAGGGTGGGAGGAGAGGAGGCACTCTGAGAGAAGCAGAGTTTTACAAGAGCTTCTTAAAAGAGAGGGGGAGCCCTGCTCTGGTAACACTTGGTAGATCATTCCACCAACAGGGGCCGAAATCGTCTTGACTGCCATGCTCATGGGGGGGTGGCAGTCCCAAACATTTTCCCTAGAGAAACAAAGCAGCCGGGGTGAAACCTGAGCCGGATAACACTTTGCGGGAGAGCATTAATGGTTTGTTTTGGATAAGATCAGCTATAGGTAGGTGTTGCAGCTCAATGAACAGAGGGTGCCCTGGAATGGAGATCGAAGACCAAATGCACCACCGTGGTCTGGACCATTGTAGAAGCTATTTTTCGTATGTACGTTAGTGATAAGCTAAAATATGTGTGTTTTGACCATTCTGTGGTGCCGACCTGTCTACCATCTGTATCTTCCAAGGTTTGGACGTCAACCGGGAAAAACATGATAAAGGCATGACGTCCAATACTTTCCTATCCTAGCTTTGTACGTACACTGCTTATCTAATAAGTCTAATAAAAACTCCCCTGCTAGAGAAATGGCTGAGAGATTCGAGGTGTGGCTGCGAGAAGCATTCTCGTGTCCATACTCAGTTTCTCCCTCTCTGCAGTTGAGAAAAACTTAACCTCTGTTGTCAAGCCTTTTTTCTGATGCCTCTTCCTGGGTCTATTTGATTAATAGCTAAACTCTTGATAGTGAGGAACTAGGAGTCGTATTTAGACCCAACAACCATCTGTGTTGGGGCTATCAGCCAAGCCGAGAAGCACATGAGCAGGGCATGGCAGTGGTCAAGGGAACTGATGACCACCTGGGAGTGTAGCAGGAGCTGTGAGGGTTATGGTTAGGGTTAGGGGTTGGGTTTGGAATAAGGTTAGAGTAGGGTTAGGGTGAAAAAACTAAATTTATGTTGGCTAGTGCATAGTTTAATGAATAGGCACTAGAGTCAGAGAAGTTCAACTGTGTTTCAATTATTACACATAAGTGCTTGTCAAACTTAGGTAATCCATTTGCTAGTACCGACAAGTGACCTTTTTCTAGTTTAAACATATGATTAAAGGACAGGCATCAATTTTTAGCACAGGTGTGCATTGTTCATACATACAAGACGGACCTTACCTAGCTTTATCTGGCTTTAATCAATGAAACACTGCCAAATGTATCTGCCAACTGTATCGGGTCATAGTCAAGCGGTACTCGCCAAGCTAAACTTAATGGGAATTATACCCTCCGTGCCGTGCCACTGTCTTCAGGCACTCTCCGGTTTCACTGGACAATGCACAACACCACCAGACGCTGGAGGCAACTGAATTTGTTTGATCGAAGTGGAAAGAGGAGAACTCTTTCTTTTTTTTTAATCCCCCCTCACACTCTGGGGGCAGCAAGCTGCTGACACAAGGGGATGGTGTGCTGAGTGGGCATCAACTGATTCCTCCGTGGGTATTTGGCTTCTGTGGGAAAGTTGTTATTGATAGAAAGTCCGTGTCAAAGAGCATCAAAAAGATCAAGTTTGAGAGCAGGCGCGTCTACACGACTTCCAACTCTACCCCAAAATTGAATTTCAGGGTTTGCCCATTCATCAGATGCCCACCAGCAACTCTCAGCAACATCCCGCTCACAGGATTGGTCACAAATACTTAACTTTTAACGGGAAATTAGACTGATAGAGAGCGGTAATTCTGCCGACTGCTGACCAAGCTAAGCCGTGTTTTATACGGTCAGGTAATGTAAAGTCAATATCAGTTTGACCATGGGATTCAAATTTAAATACATTTCTACACAGGTTTTAAATGTTAGAAATAAATTCACCCAAATGTAACTGATATTTTAGTTAATCACACCTACTAATATAACCACAGTCAGATTCCACCTGTAATTCTAACAAAGATAAATGCCCTTCGAGTGCTTTTTTGGGGCGTTACAAGCTTAAACGCGTCTTGTGAGGTTCTGATGTCTACGCAGTCGAACACGGTCAAACAAGGTGTTGTTTTTTTTTAAGCGGTTGCCAGTTTTTTGTTCTGATCCTAATCCAAGCTGTTGGAAGTGCTGAAACTGTCAGTCATCTCACATCTGAGGCAAAAATAAACATGACTTTAGTCACCAGAACAAATGCAGCCCCTTTCCAGCTCATTTCAAACAAACGAGACATCAAATCATTTGTTAACATGCCTTCTCCCCTCCCTGAACACTGTAAGGGCTTAGAGCAACTCACTATGACCTGCTCTCTAATTTAATCTCCAGCCTTCCTCAGATTCAACTGAGCAACTTCTGGATAAACAATATAATAACCTCAGAGGTATTAAGAGCCTCAAACATGCACATCAAAAGCTCAGCTTACTGTGAGGATAATTACTGTTTTTGAAATCAACTTTAACACAGTAGAAGGCTAAATGAGGCAAAAACTCTGTGTTATGGGTCTTAGAGACTCCATCAAAGATGAGCTTTGTTTTCTCGTTTTTTTTGGGGTGCTTTTTGCCCTAATTAGCTAACTTTTACAAAACTTTAAAAGTGCAACTCAGTTAAAGTACTTGTAATTAAAAACTGCTATCAAACGCAACGGGAGAATATGCTGCTGCAGACAGAAAAGCCAATAAGGTGTAGAATGTATGGAAATACGGACTCCATCGTTACATTTTTACATCAATTATGAATTCTAAGATAATGGAATTTTCATTTAATATTCTTTATGAATAATGACCATCCCAGGGGCTGCTCTTCCCTGAAATAGGCTAGTGAGAGGAGAGGTGGGGTAGCCATAGATCAGAAAGCGTGATTTCTACTCTAATACAAATATCACTGTGTGGTTCTAAACAGAGCAATGTTTGGCTGTTTCTGCTGAATCAAATGTGTGTTACACAAAGACTTATTGACTTATTAACCGTAGTCCTGATAGGCAGGATTAGACATACAAATAGAGGTCTTATGTCTAGAGGTTGGCTTCCACATTGGCTCATTTTGACAGCCAGTCAGTGAGTCTATACACTAAAGGTCACCTCGTTCTCATCTTTAGCCTCAGCTTTGTTTTTTCTCAACAGTATCAACATAATATATATGAACTGTAGAACAAACATAGCTGAGTAGCTAATATCTAAACCACTAAATGTATCCTATAACAACTAAGAGAAAAGGAATGCAAAGCGTCGCATTCCTGTGTAAATCAAAGCGCCACCTACAACATCTCATTCCTCCATTGTGCTGCCTCCAATTTCACCCTGGATTCTCCCAGGAGGATAATTGGTACAGAATCACCGCATGATCGATAAACTGGACCAACGATACAGCTCTGCTGTCACCTGAACTTAATGCATCAAAGCCGAGCTAAAGTGCTTGCAGGGATGGCGCGGGAGGCAAAAGACTATCCTGATGGGGGTGCAACCTGACACCTTCAATGTCTGTAGTGCTCAAAGCATCGATCTACGCAATACCACCTAATACCAGGGAGCTAAGGTTGTGCGTTCAATTCATGTCTCGGGCCCTTATCACAAAGCAGTTTTCTTATCTCTTTGACCTGCCACTCTTCTTTGATGGATATTCACGCATGCCTGAGAGACAAAGATCAGCCACATCAGCGTGGATTTAAATGCATCAAATGGGCGCAGTATAATCGGTGGAGCTGCGACTGATTTGTCGGGTAGAGCGGCGCATTCGATAAAGCTGATCAGCCCTTACACAAGCAGCCAATTTTGGACAACGAATCAACCTCAACTTCTCCAGTTTTGGAAAAACCAGAGATAAACAAATTAAATCTATATTATCAATGGACAACTGTGCTTATGTTGGTTTTAGTAACACATTTTCCTAGTTCTTTAAACTAGTGATGGAGTACTTCCCCTTCAAATTAAGCCCAAATGTAGCACAAATAATTCCTTAGGTAGAACTGTTTTAGCGCAGACAACGTAACAGGGGCTTTCCTATCACGAAGGGTTGACGAGTGATGCAATCCTCCAGTAATTAGTCCAAACAATGTCAATGTCAATGTTGCAAACGATTAACCGATTGTGCCATTAGCACATGAAGACGATATAGCGGAATGGACTTACAAAGAAGAGGAGGGGTCTACCGAACCAAATGCCATGGAGGAATTTCAGCATCATTTTCAATGATCTCCTCACCCAACCCCCTCGGCTCTCCTAATTTTAGTGTGAACATGGCCAAAGAAGAAGTACTTTACAGGTATATTGTCCTCCGGGTAGGTTCTTAATATGCATAACCTTCAGAGAGTCCCTAGCACTTCCCTTGGTTCAAATATTCCTTATGAGCCAACTCACAGCGACAAGGGTTCAACAGAGTTGCTGACCCTCATCCACCTGCATGTAATAAGCTATTGTGGAGTAGAGAGTGAGCCATATTTCATATTACATATTAAATTGCTATTGTTTTTCGTCCTATTCTGCAGATGTGTATCGGCTGCTCCTTTCGCCTGGGTCTGCATCAGCACCTTATTACCATTTGTAATGTATGAAAACAGAAAATGTCACTTATATTAAACTGAAGCTTCAGTCCGCACCGCCGAACACGCGTGTTCTCAATAGTTGTCCTGTCATGCGTCCTCTTTTCGACCGGGGAAAATGCTGTCTGCCGCCTCCAAGCACCTGAAGCAGCAGTAAAATGACTGAACGGTGAAATATCAGGGGAGGTGTTATGATTATCAAACCTGAAAATAGAGCTCCGTCATTTTCAAATGTATTTCGACACATGAAACAGAGAGTCAACTGACATGTTACTGCTGTGAACATGTAGGATAAGACCCAGTCATCCCATGTTAACTTGACAAGGCATTAAAAGAAAAAGAAAAAAAATTGTATTGATCTCTTCCTTTTCCAGTTCTTCTGAGAATTCTCTGCTTATAATCTAATCTCATGCTCGCTCTGCTTTGCGGCGTATTGACAGTATGTGTACAGGCTGCTTCTCAGAATTTGCTGACATGTTTCCATTTGCAAACGAGGTGCACGCAACAGACAGACGTCTGGAAGCTTTGCGGCATTTGCTGAAGTCACAGCTGGAAAGGATAAGGGCTTTATGCCAACCTTCAGGTTCTCACCACTGTAGCTTAATATCCCCACGCGCATAACATCAAAAGGAGAAGACCGGGGCATGTGGGACCCTTGTGCAAATAAGATCCCTGTAAGATCTGCGATATATAAGAAAGCCTTTGCCTTTCAGCAGCCTCCTATCCCACATGATCGGGGAAATTCTAATTGAGCAGCCGGCCATATTTCATGGTCTAAAGTAGTCGAGCTGCTGCAGGGACGCTTGGAGTCTTTGATATGAAGCATCTAAATGAATGCGTTGAAGGGCAACACGAGAGGACGGACTGAAAATTCCTGTGAATTTGCTGCTCGGGTTTTCAGAGTGCGAGCGTTGGCTGACGGCCATCCTGATCTTGACCTCGCTCTGATCTTCTCTGATCTTTATTGATGGGACTCTTGTTACGAGTGCCTTTGGGAGAAGGCGGGTACTTTTGATCTGCCGCGGCAACACGGCTGGCGTTGGATGGCAGTCAAAGGGGGAACGCACTGGCTGTGATCACAGCCCCTTTCGTTTTAAGCTGGTCAAGTTTTAAAATCGCGTTAACAGAGGAGCTTATGGTGACAATCATCACTGGATGCCCCATAAGAAATAAATATTTTGTATTTTTGTCTTTCATTACGATATTTTTGAGGAGAAAGTCCAACAATTCAGTCATCCTCCATGTAACAGTTTCACTTTTCTAACCCATACAAACAATATATTCTCATATAAAATGGCTTACCCCAAAAAACTGTATAATTCAAATGTTGTTTTTTTAAAAGATTTCTGTTGATATTTTAATGGCTATTTAGCAAAACAATTGGATGTTTTACCTCCTTGAGTCCCATCCTTGAGCCCCATCAACCCCTGATGAGGGGTCAGGATACTTTGGAAAAAAAGTATATCGCATATCACAAGCTAAAAATACATCAATAAAAACGTATCAGGCCTGGACAGAAAGCTTTGACTTCTTTCTGTGCTCCATATCTGAATGACTTTGATGCAATGGCAGCCAATATGATGTGTTAGCTTCACCTTGACGCTGAAAGAGTTTTCAAGTTTGTAATTGCTCAGTTCAGACTGGGCAGGTCATTTTTTAACAGAAACCCCAGAAACAGCCCTGGGTCTTGACATTTTTTCTGCAAAACACTGTATTCTAAGCCAAAAAATAGCATGCTTGTTGTGTTTTTCGCCCATTGCGTGCATAAATATTTTGTGGTGACACGTTTGGGATGTTACAAACAAAAAAAAAATGCAGAAATTCTGAAGAAATAGTAGCCTGTCAGAGCAATGTGTCTTTAAAAAATGTCCGTTCATTTATCGATACATCAATTTCTAAAACCCAGAAGAACGGATCTGCTCCAAAAGGGAGTTTAGGAATTGTGACATGAGTTGATTTATTTATTTTGCCATGCAGTTTTCAGGATAGGAAACACATGGTAGAAACTCAGCTTTTCCTGACTTGGGAGAGCTAGCTGAGCTGCTTTTTTCTGCCCGGGCGCGCGTCGTGCAGGTGAAGAGACACCACAGACTCTCCTCCTCATTTACAGGCAGGAGGATTATGTGCTCCGCTACTTTACGGAGTGGCAGACGGCATGTCGAAGCCAGAAGGAAATGACAGTGATTGAGTCGGGGTGCCACACAGGTGTGCAAACCAAAGGACCGGCGTAGGCGGCATCTGTGCATCACAAATCCTATTTCCTTGTTAAATAGTATGTTTGGTTTTTCTTCTCTCATGATTCCTTTCCTTCTGCCACTCAGGCGTTGTTAAACACAACACTGCTTCGATGAAAGAATAAGAGTCTTCCTTCTGATACTCAGGCTCCAGCTGTACAGTCTCTTTACTTTGATTTTATACTCCTTTCGCCACAGTTTTAGTAGTTGTTAGCACTCGTGTGTAACTCACCGGTGCTTCTCTACTGAAATGAATAATGCTAATAACATAAATATTTTTTTTTAAAAGACCTCTCTCTATCTGATGACATTTTCCCCCAAAAACGCTACACAAAAAAACTACACCCATGCTCAAATATAGGCTTTGGTCCGTCATGTAGGTGGGAATTTAGTGAATGTATATTCTTCTCCAGCGCCCAAACTCCTACATGGATCTATATTTCTCCCGGTTGAAGTTGTCCAAGCTTAGCTCCCTTTTCATTCTAACTTTATAGCTGAGGTGTTTGCAACACCACTAAGATTGCAGCGCCAATACCTTTTCTAATAATATATTCAACCGACAATACTTCTGAACAGTTTGAGTTTTTTTTCCGGATGTTGCGAGATGTAAAGCAAGACAGTCACACCATTTAGTGAATTGAGAAACTGGATTGGTATTTAAGCAAATTAACCTCCCTCATTTCATCTTAATATCGTTTCAGACGAAGGGTAAAAATGTACCATAGCCCATCAGACAAGTCTATGTCGATTCTCCTTTAATTAATATGGGTCAGTCAACATACTTCCCCTTGTTGTTTAGGGGGGTTAGGGTTGGGGTTAGCCTCAATTCAATTAGTCCCAATTCCTTTCAAAATATAGAAATAGCCATCGTATTTAAGCTATGCGAATAAATGTCTACTAATGTGGAGCGTTTAAAGACAGCATGCTTTTAGAGCAGAACAGGAACACAGTACTTTAGTGAGCTACTTCTCCAAGACTTTTTTTTATCCATAAAAAACATTGGTCACGACAAACCAAACCCAAACCCACTTTAAAGCCCTCTCTGGATTATTTCATTCGCTTCAAGTAAAAGCCCCAGATATGTTCCACATTCACTTAGAAAGATGAAGTAGCTTCTGCTTGTGCACGATAATTGGAAATATTCACAATTTTTCACATTATTAGTATTTATATTACGTGACTAATCGTCTGCTTATTTCCTTTATTGTTAACCATGCTATAGTCTTATACATCTGGAGGATTTGTTTTTCAGCCCGTAGTGAGTCATTGTGTGGATTTTGCTCATTGGCCTGCCTATACACAGGTTTTAACCTGTAAATACTGTCAATGTGCCACACTCCGAGCCATCGGAGGCCGCTGCAGACTTCGGTCTGGCTCGACCTTACAACGGCGGGAAGAATTTTTCAGCACTGACTTAAATTGATAAGCACGGGTCGTGACCTGACCTGGAGGTTGTCCCCTAAACCAAACCCAAAAGCAGGCCGAACATCATGCCCACCCGTCTCACTGATATTGTGGCTATTAAAACTGACTCATGTTTTGTCACTAGTCTTTATTAAAGTTAGCCTGTGGTTTAATTGGTGTAATGGTACCAGGGTATACATAGCATGGTGTTTTATGCACTTCACCCACCACTGGGAGTTACAGGTTTCTTTCAAAGTTGAATTTAGGAATCAAGCATTTGTAAGAACTTCACGGAGCAAATGTTTACTTGTCGACTTGTGGCAACAAAATAAAACCAATCACACGTAAAGGAAGGAGAGACACCCTTAAGAGTTGCCGCAGTCTAAAATTTCATACTGCGGGAGAGCGCTTCTCGCCGGGAGCCGGCGGCCACGTTTGATGAACTTGTTGACACAAATCACTATCATCAGCGTACAGCTATC
Organism: Menidia beryllina; assembly: GCA_013363375.1. Classification (NCBI taxonomy): domain Eukaryota; kingdom Metazoa; phylum Chordata; class Actinopteri; order Atheriniformes; family Atherinopsidae; genus Menidia; species Menidia beryllina. The sequence goes on from JABUIW010000010.1 coordinate 1,918,824, forward strand.
ATCATTATTTTCTCCTTGCACACTGGAGCGCTAATGCAGGCTAAATTGGGGCTCTCTAACCGGAGCGGTGCATGAATATTCATGAGGACAACGGAGCCTGGGTGCCCTCACAGGCACGACGACTTCAGCTACGGATCTCTGCTGATAATTGGAGAGGGAGCCACGGATGCAGAGTATGTGCGACTATGCACCAAATTCCAGCGGTGAGTCATTTGCCTGTACCATCTGAGTCTTGTATGTCCGTTAATTACCCATCAGAGTGGCTTTTTTCGCCTTTTTTTTTTTTAAATCTCCATTTAGTGAGCAGCTTTTAGGATAATACCAAAGAGTAATACTACTGAAAAATTAAACCAGCCATTAAGGCTATTTCCAGACTTTGTGTGTGTGTGTGTGTGTGTGTGTGTCTGACTAATGTGATGAACTTCTAGTCGGAAACAACTGAGGGGCCTTGTGACTCCTTGTTGCTACGGTAACTTATCAAATTGTTGAGGTGGATTGGCTGGTGCCTGGGGGAACATCGACACTAGGCCCAGATTAGAAATGTGCACATCAACAGCCAAAGTGCTATTTGGTGCTTCAACACGGGCTGACAAGAATTTGTTTTTGTTTTTTCTTATCTGAGCTGTTGTGCGTGCTTACTTGAAAAACCTTTATCGATCTCCAACTTTCTACAATGTTTACTTTTGTGGCTGATGACAATTCCCACTGCAGTTGTTTTTTTCCCTGTTCTTTATACAATACATTTATTCCACAAATGTCAGTAGTTTTCAGCAATAGTTTCCTAGGTTTCTTCACGAGTTTTTCTTCTTACATAGGCTGTAGAGAGAGAGTTTGTCACCCAACAATCCAGTATAGATCCTATATATATATATATATATACAGGGATTGGACAATGAAACTGAAACACCTGGTTTTGGACCACAATACTTTATTAGTATGGTGTAGGGCCTCCTTTTGCGGCCAATACAGCGTCAATTCGTCTTGGGAATGACATATACAAGTCCTGCACAGTGGTCAGAGGGATTTTAAGCCATTCTTCTTGCAGCATAGTGGCCAGGTCACAACGTGATGCTGGTGGAGGAAAATGTTTCCTGACTCGCTCCTCCAAAATACCCCAAAGTGGCTCAATAATATTTAGATCTGGTGACTGTGCAGGCCATGGGAGATGTTCCACTTCACTTTCATGTTCATCAAACCAATCTTTCACCAGTCTTGCCATGTGTATTGGTGCATTGTCATCCTGATACACGGCACCTCCTTCAGGATACAATGGTTGAACCATTGGATCCAGATGGTCCTCCAGAATGGTTCGGTAGTCCTTGGCAGTGACGTGCCCATCTAGCACAAGTATGGGGCCAAGGGAATGCCATGATACGGCAGCCCAAACCATCACTGATCCACCCCCATGCTTCACTCTGGGCATGCAACAGTCTGGGTGGTACGCTTCTTTGGGGCTTCTCCACACCGTAACTCTCCCGGATGTGGGGAAAACAGTAAAGGCGGACTCATCAGAGAACAATACATGTTTCACACTGTCCACATCCCAAGATTTGCGCTCCTTGCACCATTGAAGCCGACGTTTGGCATTGGCACGAGTGACCAAAGGTTTGGCTATAGCAGCCCGGCCGTGTATATTGACCCTGTGGAGCTCCCGATGGACAGTTTTGGTGGAAACAGGAGAGTTGAGGTGCACATTTAATTCTGCCGTGATTTGGGCAGCCGTGGTTTTATGTTTTTTGGATACAATCCGGGTTAGCACCCGAACATCCCTTTCAGATAGCTTCCTCTTGCGTCCACCGTTAATCCTGTTGGATGTGGTTCGTCCTTCTTGGTGGTATGCTGACATTACCCTGGATACCGTGGCTCTTGATACATCACAAAGACTTGCTGTCTTGGTCACAGATGCGCCAGCAAGACGCGCACCAACAATTTGTCCTCTTTTGAACTCTGGTATATCACCCATAATGCTGTATGCGTTACAATATTTTGAGCAAAACTGTGCTCCAACCCTGCTAATTGGACCTTTACAGTCTGCTCTTATTGGTGCAATGTGCAATTAATAAAGATTGGCTACCAGGCCGGTCTAATTTAGCCATGAAACCTCCCACACTAAAATGAGAGGTGTTTCAGTTTCATTGTCCAACCCCTGTATATATATATACACAGTATACATATACATATATGTACATTGTAAAAAAAGTTAGTGTCACACTGAGTAGTTACTAATGAAAAGAGCTGTATTTGTACTAAACAAACAGCATATACAACACTTCATGCACCTAGTGGTTGCACTTTTATACATGGTTCAAATTAGGAAATCCACTCAGTATTCACTTTTGATTAATCCATACATGTCCCCAGACTTAAGTGGGATGAAGTGGAATTCTGTGGGTTACCCTCTTACAGAAAATCTAACATGTGTAAATACAGACTGCTTTGAATAAGCCATGCAGATGTTGAGGGTAATCTTCAGAAACAAGGACCCACCCAGTTGAGAGCGAACGAGATGGAAAATTGGACTTGTGCACGCAGAGAAATCACCACGAGGGCCATACGGTTCATCTAACGGCCTACAAGACTAAGAAGGATCAAGACGGGGACATTTCAGAGGATGATTGTGTACCGCAGCATGGGAACCAACCTCAAAAAAGGAACATCATCTGGAGCGTGTGAAAACTTCTGAAGTTACCATGGCAATGGATCTGGTGTGCGTGTCTGTGTGTGTGTTTTATTCCGTTACTTAACAGTGCCTCCACATCATCTAGTCCTTGTTTCCGCATAATCAAATCACTGTGATTTCACAACTCTCGAGCCAGAATCTGCAAGTTGTGTGTGTGTGTGCGTATTGTGTCTGAGCTCAACAATAACACAGCTGTACCAGAGAAGACTCTGTGCGGGGCTTATGGGGAACCTCTGCACCTAAAGCCCATCATTATATGAGGAGCCAGACAAGACGTATGGATTGTCTACAGCGAAAGTCAGTCTGAGTGGAAGTTATTCCTGCAGCATGGGGTCACGTTACCACCGACAAAGAGCAATGGATTTATTGGATGGCTCTGTTTGACTCCTATAAAAGGTCATCAGCCCCTGAACTGGCTCACTGCTATGGGGTCCACCGGCAGCTGCACGTGGCTTAGCAAACCACACTGTTGTGTCCACGGCTGGGTGTCCGTTTTCAAGTTTTTCTCCTATCACTTGGGGTGATATTATTTTGTACTTGGTGTGTGTATGTGTGTGTGTGTGAGTGAGTGAGAGAGCGTGTGTTTCGCTCTCTGCCTCCCAGTATTTGCAATCTGGGTTGCGGTCTGTATGGACAGTTAAGACGAGTTTATCCTTTTGCTTGGCGGACTTCACTGTTAATTCCAATGAGCCGTAAAAGGACATTTTTCATGGTAATTTGCAGATGAATCAGTAATGAACGCACTTGTTGGTTTCAGCCTTAAGGCCAAAGTCTCTAACAGGATTAACAAAAAAAAAAAATTTTAAAAGAGCAGTTGTATAAGCATGGACATGGATTTCTGCAGCTGGCCCTCATGCGTTTGCATTTATGCATGCTTTGCTTTTTCCTTTTTTGGTGTCCAGAATGCCAATTCAGAGTCCCAAATCAGTTAAAGGGAACATCAATTAATTTTAAATTGTTTTTTAATGTGAAACGTAACCCTCTGGCTGAGTGAGTCTGGTTATAAGGACTGTTGAATGAGGGATGGGTGAGTTACACCTCCTTCATTGGCTCTAAGATTACAGGCCAGACTACTATCCTTGGTCCTGAAGCCAGAACTCAATGTAAATATTTCTGCAAAGTCAAAGAGGAGTAAGCAGGGTTGATAATACTTACATTTACAAGGTTTGCCTTGTCATGGATGATTTGTTACTCAGTCAGGGTACCAATCAATTCCCCTGTAGGTCATTATACCCAAGTTTCCAGTGGAGCAACTATAACCAGGAACTAGGAACTACGAACCACAGCTTATGTCCAGTTTGTAAATGGTAAATCATTCAACGCCAAAAAGAAAAGTTCTTTAAAGGTGTGAAAGCTTATCTTGGCAATCCCTCTAGAAATTTCCAAACATACTAGCATCTTATTTAGGTTTTTTCTGACATAACTCCTCTTGCAATGACATGGTTAATTTATTTTGAAGTTATAAATCATGACTAGCCCTTCCTTTTCACAGCTGCATGTGCTCTTCCTTTTACTGCATCATTGTTTTTAATTATTCTTATCTGGAGACTGAACAAGCATGATGAATAATTCTGCTCCGAAGAGAGGCTGATTTTACTCTCATTGAGGGGGGCATACGTGGTGCTACAGCAGAAATATTTGTGACACATCAATAATACATTCAGCCGCCTCTTAGTGAGTCTCTTGTCTGTGGACATACCCCAGTGGAACCATCATCCAACGGCTCTGCAGCCTCTGGCAACTTCGCGAGCGGGACTGTTCTCTAACTGCATTGTGTTCCAGTTTGGTTCGCCGAATAACTCACGATGGAAAACCCCAACTGCTTATTACCTATATTCAATTGAGGGGAAATACAGTCAGTTGGGTTTATTAAGGGTTAAGTAGGAAATTAAAGTAAAAATAATACATAAAGAGGTCAACAATAGTTCTAGTAATTCAAGCTGAGTTGGGGCATGCTAAGGAGGTATGAATGGAAGGACTATATGGACTGGGGAGTCCCGTACAGGAAAGTGCACCAACAAGAAACTGCCCTCATCTTTGTGAGTCAATATCAGTTTTCATTTTGTCCAAACAAACTGCTGACAGGAAGCCCATGGGTACTTTTAAGTGGAAACATTGCAAAAGACAAATACTGGGAAAATTAAAACCATTACACAGCTATTAAGTCGATTTGCATTTTTGACCAACCCGTAATCCGGTTAGTAAATAGCCCACATTCGAAAGCTCGCGACATCCTGTATACATGCACTTTTTAAAACTGTCCAATCAAGAGTGACGGCACACAGCCCTGGTGTATTTTCAGTGGGACCTGGTTTCACAAACCACTGAGCTGTGACACTTCACAAAGGAGGAAAAGGAGCACGCTCCAGGGTTAAAATGCCATACTAACCTTTTCACAGTTATACATTAGGGATCTATTCAGAGCAAGGTCCAGGATCATCAGGCTACTCTGTGTGTGTCTATACACACACACACACACATACATATATATATATATTTACTTGCACCAGACAATAAAGATCTCAACTTTACACACTAACTAACACGCACATACTAAATATGACAAAAGACAACTGCAGTGTTTTGAAAATTGGATTGGAAATTAAAAGTATATTGGTGGGCTAAAAAAAATACAATCTCTGTGTGCAAACAGAAAGAAATCATACTAACATTTGAGAATGCCATAAACAGCACGCAGTTGATGGTCAAAAGGTTGCGATGATGAAAAGAAAGAGAAAGGCCAAGCTGTGGCTTTGCTCCGCGAGAATAAAAGATGTAATACTTTAGAAATGTCAAAACACTTCTCGTGCTGTAGCTCTGCGTGCATAGTTCTGTATGCACAGTGCGCATTTAAGGCGAGCGGAGAAGGACATAATGGCCTAGTTCTTTCCCCTAAGCAACTCTTTTTGGAGTCGGAGGCAGGACACATAGTGCTCTGGCCCAGATACACCTGACTTCTGTTAGTTCCGTACAGGTATTTGGGACAGAGCTGCGTATTCAACTCACCGGTCAGGTGTGCGCTCTCATGACGTGTCGGCCCATTTTTCGCAACCTTCACTGCGAAAACCAACTTTATCTGCACGGGCAGATGCTCCTGTCGGACGGCCATTTTGTTTGCAAGCCCACTCCCCCTCTGGGGCGGACAGCCGGAAGGCGGAGATGTCAGTCAGATTTAATGACCGCTGCCTTTTGGTGGCCTTTCAGCTTTGGGTATTTCACGAACAAGAAAATATGTTAGGGCGCAATGAGTCGCTCAATGTCTTTGCATTTACAGTAGCTTGAATAAAAAATATTACACTTCCTTACGAGGGGGGAAAGGATTTGATTAATCTGATTACAAGCCCCAGATTCCTGGTGGGAAAACATAGGCATTTACTTAACGGTAATGAAAAAGATGCTTTAGTAAAGAAACTTGGCATGATAGATATATCACAGGTTAAGTTTGAGTAGATGAGCATAGAAATTCCAAATTAATTTGAAATAGAGCCTATGTTGAAAACGCCTGAAGATGGACCGGGAGGGAAGTGGGGGGGTCTCCTGTTGAATTTTTTAGTGATTGGGGGTGGTGTTGTGATGCCAAAGTGCCTGTCCAAACTGTCAAAGACCCTTTTTCTGAGCTCATTCTCTGATTTCTAAACAGAGTTTTGATTACAAGCCAAAAGCACATCACCGGGGCTTTTGACATGGTTCCTGACACCCTGGCTCTCATTGATTTCTCCTGCTGCGTAGGACGGCACGCTGATGTCAAAGCACCACGCCAGCCTGTCAAAGAACCTTTTCATGACCTCCATCTCTCATCTAAAAAAAAAGGAGATGCAGAGACAGATGAATGGGTCAGGTTGCATAGGTTCGTCTTAGATGTGTCATTGTGCACCATGTCAATACAGACATGGCGTTATGACTGGTTTGTCAAGCGGAACAACTTTAAACCTGTTCTGAGCTCAGCCTCGTTTGAGGCTTTACTCAACTAATCAGAGGATGAAAAAAAAAAGAAATTACAGAGTGGTGCGATGCGACATGAAATCTTAATTCCTGTGTCGTAATAGCATAAGTAGGTTTGGCTTTTCAGTAGAATTTTCCGCCACATTTTGTTCCCAAAGTAGCTACATTTCAACGCTGATGCTTTTAGAATGCAAATCTTTCGGGTAGGTAACTGACGAGAAGCCTAAAGTGTAGCTCAGCTTTTTTGCTGACAAACCCAGGAGGGACATGGGGCCAGGATGTGCTTATACACTGTGTGCACAATTACTGGTATGTGAACCATACTATCATTTTCATGCCGTTTTTCCCAACTCCAACCCGTATAAACTTCAATGATTATTGGATTTAAGCATATCAGGTAATATGTGTTCATGTCACGAGGGAGGTTGTGGCCTACGGAGATCATCCCCCTATATCCAGGTGTGCATGATCATTAGGCAAAATGGGCCAAAAAAGTCTTTGACAGTCAACAGATCAACATACTGACAGATTCCAAGAATAGTAGGCCTGAGTCTCACTTTCGCAGATGAAAATAAACAAGTGAGATGGCAAAATATTTGGTTTTCGTGTAATTCTGTAATAATTCTGCACACCAGTAGCTGCCCAATAATTCTGCTAACATAAATATTCCCTAAAGAAAGCCAAATCCTCCCTAGGTGCTTTCCTGAATACTCAGGTTTGGTTGGACTGAGAGCACTGCAGTTGTTCAATAATAAAATGAATCCTCAAATATACACCTTGCCTAATAATTCTGCAAGGACTGTAGCTTCTAGAGTCTCACAGCCTTGGTGCGTGCTTGCAAACCTGCCCACGTTTACACTACTTTAACGAGAACCGGGAACACCCAACTCTGGGAAAGTAGGTGTAATATTGTGGGAGCAAAATTGTGGATTGTTTGGATTATTTCCAAACTTTCTTGATACTTGCGAGATATTTTCCTTTCACCCAGCAATTTGGTAAGTAACTATGTGTTGATGATGAAATGATGATCCCCAAAAAAGCTTGGGTGAGATATTGCTGCATTAATTGATACTTGATGATCAATATTTCCATACGTTTTAGGGTAGATCATTTATCAGAAGTGTATGTCTTTTCACAAAACCATTTACAGAACTGACCACAGCTGTATCAATGCTCGCCCTCTTCATTCGCACAAATGAATGGCAGCTAATTAAGGTGGAGTTCGTCGTAATACAATCGTTTTGGGTCAAATTTGGGCCAGGATGAAAGGCCTAACTCAGCATTAGATTACCTTGGTATAAACTGTAAAGTCGGTAACTAATCTTAAAAGATATCGGCGCCAATCAAAGGTCAGGTCCGCGTTCCACCCTGCACTGACAGGACTGGAATCTTTACAGAAAATATCTTTGTAAGTCTGGTTGGTGGAGTCGGTGGATTTCTTTTGGCCGGGCAGGCCTACTTTATTTCGGTTTGATTTATAATAATACTTCTCAGTGAACACTAGTTGGAACGATTCATTAAATCTACGTAGAGCTTGTTTACTCGCTCTGTAAAGTTTCCTCAAAGAACTTTTGCAAGCTAGTGGAGTTAACAGTTAGTATTCCCCCTTCACCTTAACCCAGAAGCGAGAACCTGTGAGCGTATAAAATCTTGCAACCAGTCAGAACATTATTCAGAAAAGGAACGCATTTGACAGAGAAACAATGCATGGATATCTGAGATTAACTCGACGGTGCCTTTAATTGGTTTCAATGGGCAATAGTTGTTGAAGGAAAAGTTGGATCGCTGGGATCCAGTGCACAGGGGGCCTGCCAGCTAATGGGGTAAGACAACACACAAAGGCTCACCCGGGGTAATAAACGCAACTCTAAACTACAGAGGGCTTATAGTCCAGCCTGTTGAGCAGCCTGTGCAGACTTGTGCAAAGTGAGCTTGTAGTTTACCTGCAGGAAGGGGCTGAGCTCCTGTCATGAGCCAAGCTCAGCAGCGCGGGCGGAGGGAGGGAGCAGAAAAATGCCGATTTACTCCTCCATCGAGTAACTTAAGCCACATCCTGGGCCGACTGCGGCCACGGAGATACCCCAGGGCTTTCTTGACTTTATCGGACTTTCCTCTAATCAATCCCCGCGTCGATGCGAAGTGGCTAAAAACAAACAGCCTGATAATCTATAACAAAGCTCTGCATGCTCGTTTTTTTTTTTCCGAAACGGGTCAGGAGAGGGAGGAAAGACAAAAACAACCTACGCAGCCCACTTCAAATGTCTTTCCCCGCATTTTAATCCATCCTCCCTGCACAGAACCGGGCGGACGGGCACCCGCACTCACACCCTGACAAGCACGAGCTAACCTTTCCTCCCTCTGTTGTCAGCACCAAGCTGAGTTAATCTCTTTGAAGACTCCTTCGCTCTGGCTTCGGCGCCGCCGCTGTCATCACCTGCGCGTCACCTGAAGCAAAACAAGGTTACGTAAAGGGTGTCGCATGGGGGCTCCGAAAGGGAGGACCCCCGATCAGGTAGCGCCGCCGTTCCGAGGGGGACCGGGTCCGCCGTTGTCGTTAATTCCTTATTAATGGCCTCGATTACCACTGTTGTGACCAGACAAAATGTCTGCTGGGAACCACAGCGGCGCAAAGCTGTCAACAGGAGCAGTCAAAGATGTCAAAAAAACTCACTGCCGGGCCCGACTTTAAAGCAGTCCGTGTCAACCACAGCCTGTTCAAGACCCTTAAGCTCCCGTATTGATGGAACAGTGTAACACTCCCATTATATCAAGGGTTTAGACTTAATGCAAGTTCATTTTTGTAGGACAAATGAGGCAGTTGGAGAAATTAAATGAGCTGGTCACGCATAACACACACACACCACATCTCTCCCTATGTCCTCGACTTCAAACTGAAGCAAAATCTGACTAAAAACCTCCTTCGTTCAAACGATTTCGTCTGATTCATTGAGCGGACAAACTTCCCCCCCGCCCCTTCCTCGGCGTTTCCAACTGCTTTGGAAGTGCTCCCGCCACTCGTGATTTCTTTCCAAAAATCTGACTGGCAGGTGAGGTCCTTAGAAAGCATCAGCTTCAGCTTCTTCTGACACTCAGAGGAAAGGCCTCCTCCTTTGGACCTAAAAACTGCCGGCGAATGTACTTTCAAAATTTTAGACTCTCAATCATCGAATTACTCCTGCTAGATCAACAATCAGCTGCAGGGAACAGAAGCCTTTACCGCCCCCCCCAGGTTGCTCCGATTGGCTGTTGACCGCAGGAACGACTGTGCCGGAAGGGAGGCGGCAGTAATGACAGAAAGCAACTAAATCAACATGTCACACAAAGTCTCCACTGGTTTGTCATCGCCATCTCCAAAACAAGAGGCCAATGAGGCCAAGTGACAAACGAGTAACGAAGATTCGGGATGACACGACTGAAAAACGCAGAGATTCTTTCTTTAATTAACACCCATTGCACTTATTGACAGCCACATGTACTAGAAGAGCCTTTATCGCTTACGCTGGTATAGATGGTATAGCACGTTTTGATGTGCAGATGCATTTGTATTTTTCACTCCTGCTGTCTTATCTCACATTGTAACTAATAAAGATGAACTAAGCAGCTCGAAAGCCTTAACTTACCCCCGACAATTTCTGGACCATGTCAATGAAAACGGGGAATACATTTATTAACACAAAGGCAAAATACAGAGGAAGTCGAGCTAAGCTAGTTTTGTATTAAAATGGTTGAAAGCCACCGTTTGATGTAAGCGTCTTTATCATTTGATAATACCCACTTGGTCTTTGTCTAGCTTCTTTGTATTTTATGTAAACCGTCTTTGCTGAGCAAAGCGAAGGCCATTTTCCCAAGCTTTGAAAGAACAATGGTACCTGAAAACAAACCTCTAACCAAAGCAATCCATTAGTGAGATAAATATGGATGTGTACTAGTTACACTGGTGAAAAAAAGAAAAAAAAAAGGAAAAGGAAAAAAGATGCGTAGCCAAAAGCCTTCATCGTTAAATTAAGCTCGGCATCAGGAAGTAGATCATGGTGATGGAGTTCACTGTTCTCGCCTGTACTGTCGCACGCTGTACTAACACAAGGAATGCTAATGGAGATCTTCGATTGGTACCTACTGAGCCCTGCTCGAGCTCTGCTCATCTCACCATGACTTGGTTTAGGTGGTTTTCCATGACAAATGAGGTCCTAACAGAGAGACGGGGGCATCGCAAGCGCAAGACGACAATCAAAGACATCACAGCGACTACATATGGGCAAAACCTAGGTCTCATGTTTACGCATTTTATGCATGCATTTTTGTAGTGTGTTAAATAGCAGGCCCCAGTTAGTGCATATTTATCCTATGCTGCTAAACAGCATTTCCCAAAATCTATTTCCTAACACTGAAAACAGTTCTCCAGGCTTCTTGAAGAACATCCAAACGCTTAGCTCTCTACCTCAATGCGATGCTGGCAGCTTTTTTTCTCTCGATCTCCATTAAGATGATCCCACACTGCTTGAACAATGTTGAGGGCACGGCTATGAGGAGGAATCGTTCCTCCCCGAGGCCAGTTGATACTGATTTTCAGTGCACTCCTCGTGTCATTTGGCATAGCTTAGCTTTTATTGCCGATGTCCACTTCCTAAAGCATAGTTTCATCAGAGACCATTTCTGATATGGCCCCTGTGAACCGTAGATGGTCCTGTACTGGGTTGTGGATGGAGTTTTCACTTTCATTTAAGGACACAATGGAACATTTCTTAAGAGCATCCCTATTGTAAACAGTTTTGTTTTGTTTTTTGTCCTACAGCTTTTTTTACCCTTTTATCCTCCACTTTTTCAGTTTCCTACATTCTTTTTAGATAAATGGTTTACTCAATGCTCAAATGGACCACTTTTCAGCTCATAGCCTCTTGGGGGTAACATTGTTCATTGTTTTTAGGTCTCTCAACCTTTCATGTGGTTGAAAGTTTTCTTACATGCCACAAATAAGTATAAATAAATAATAAAAATTCCAAAAGACAGAAAATAACCATATGTTTGCAAGTTTTTGTTTACTTGCTAGGTTGCTTTTCTGGGATCTGCAGTTCAGAAGCTTTTCCTTTTTGTAAGTTTAAGTTAAATCCTACATCAAAGTTAGGAGGATTTAACAATCAAAAAGCTAAGCTGTTTTAATTATTTTATTGGACTGTTGCTGTAAATTTGCCTGATTGAAGGCACACAGAGACAAAAAGTAGACGGTCCTACTTCATCTTCTGCTGTGAATTGGGGGAAAACAAGTGAGAGAAATTGAGAGTCTGGGAAAAAGATGAAAGAACGCAAGTGGCCTCTGTAATCAACGGCAGTCATCAGCCATCTTTGGCGGTGTCGGATGTCTATGCCTGATGGGAAGAGCAGTCACGTACGCACTTGCTCGAAGGACGAATTTAAAAAAAAGTATTTTCCACAGAAGTGGAAATTCGCCTTTGGATTTACAAGAACGATCAAACAACATGAGGCAACAAATGGACATCGTAATCAAAAGCTCACTTCGTTTTCTTTATTAAGGCTTTGGAGATTCTTTGGAGCAAAAGAAGAGTCCACCCAGTCTGTTCATTTCCATGCTCTCCCTCCTTCAGACAGGAGCCTATTCGCAAACAAGTGCCCTCTTTTAAAAAGCAACTGGCTCGCGCAGATGAGGACTCTGAGTGTGTCAAGTGGTCCTTTGTCAGTCGATCTGGCTGTAAAGCAGAAAAGAATCTACACAGCCTGTTGTATCAGGTGGTTAGCATTCCATCTTTCTGTGTGTTTTTTTTTTTTGTTTCTGGCTTGGTGGTTAAATGGCTCACCATCCTGGAAAGAAATCCTCTCCACTGATGGAATGAGAGTAATTGTCGTTTAGCTGAGAGAAACCCTTAATCATAAATAAAAGCTGACATGTGACATTTAAAATTCGAAATGTTCTTTTATGTCTGTACGATTCATTAGACAGTCTAAAAAAACGTTAATGCGCCATCTCCTGCCCCGATCCAGATCTCAAACTAACTGGGATTTTTCCGAAAGTAAACAGCCGAATGAACATCCTCCAAAACCCATCAGCGATTCCACGTTTTTCCAGGTGTCACGGCCTTTATTCAAAACCCAAATAAGTCGAATATACCCCCTTGTCCTTTTCTTGGCAGAAAAAATAAATAAACAGACCGAATTAGAGCTTCTCTAATTGGGGGAAGAAAAGGCACCAGAAAGGGACAGCTCTTAAATGAGGAAGGAACCAATGATTAAGTGCCTGATAGATGAGAATTAATCACTATTTATCCATAAAACTGCATCCCCCCCCACCACACGCACACACACACACACAATGGGGCTGTTGTGAAACGGTGTCAGAGAAAAGGGAGCAACACGCAAGCCGGCAGGATGTGCACCTCAATCAATTCCACAGCCTTCCTCTGCTAATCACAGTATCTGCCAAAAAAGCCCCTCTGGCAGCCATGCTTGGACATCAACCTGACCGCTTGATTATGTTTGCAGCCCTGTGAGCCAAACGGCACTCTCATATCACCGCCTAATGTAGGCCACGTGCCGCTTCTCAGAGAGGCCACTACTGTTTCTAAGAGACGTGACGGGCAGTAAAAGACGCGTAGACACTTAAGACGGTATTCGCACCGCTATCGGCTCCCAGCAGCTCTCTGAACAGGGGGCAGGTTGAAAAATGAAGAAGAGAAAAAAAGAGAGAGAGAGAGGCAGCTGTTTTACAAAAGGCGGCGCCGAAGCGTTCGCAAGTTAACTGTTGTTGCTCTCTCTTATTGTAGCACGCTGGCGGACACACTGGATTACATCCCCGTGATGCCAGCATGGTGTAATTACATCAGCAGGTCCATCCCTGGTCTATATGGGTGATGGCGGAGATTATGGGGGAAAATAAATAAATAAATAAAGCAGCCACTGGTGCTTGTTAGTGGGTCAAAAAGAGGCGGCACCTGCTTAAACGGAAGACACGGAGGGCATGAAGACAAAAGGAGGGTACACTCTTTCTCTAAGATTGGGAGGTTCTGCCCTTAGCCTTGAGCTTACCTCCTTCAATCCCAGACGTCTCCCCTAAAGCCTTAATGCATGCTAGACGTGGGGGCTTAGGTCTTTGATCAGCAGCTGCAGAGAGTGGAGCACGGCACTCAAAGCTGAAGGGGCCGCTCCTAACTCATCCCGTAGCCACTCGCCTTTACGGTAGCCCGAGCCGGACCGACCAGATGCTGTGGGCTTAATTGGGTTATCCTTGGAAGAAGGTGCACTCAAGCCACACACACACACACACACATACACGCACACGTACACGCACACGTACACGCACACGTACACGCACACACAGGCATTTATGACCACATCCCCGCAGTGAGATGACCTCATTTACCCAAGTTTTGCCTGCAACTTGGCCGGAACGTTCCGATGACAGCTCTGCAGCAACATTTTTAGAGTCCATCACAGAGATTCTCTGCTGAGCTTCCCGGCTGCTCTGCCAAGAGGCTTATTCCCAAAACACCCCTGACAAGGCATCAGAAATGAACCTGACTTCTAGGCACGAGGCTAATCTCTCTTTAATTATGCAATTAACAGTCTTATTTCCTTTTTTTCTCCATTGCAAATAGTTGGTCTTTTGAAAAAGGGTAGTTTGAGAATTTTTTTTTTTTTTTTACACAGCACACCTGAACGCAACGCCAGAACTACCTGCACTGAGAGGAACGCTTATCCTCCAAGTGTGTGAAAAAGTGTATTATCTGGTGTGTGTCTACAAATAAAAACGCTGATATTTTAAGTGGCCCCTGGATGCTACAGTTCTCTCTACAGCTGCTTGAGTGGGAAGTTTTGGTTTCACACCTCCAGCATTTCCAAAACACAGTTTTCTTCTTCTCTCCTCCTTAAAGTGTTCAACAACCTGAAAGGCAACATCCAATAGGAATTCGGACATTTTAACTTTGGTCGGACTTAGACTGTAAAACTAATTGACTTTGCAGGACTAATTCTAAGCTACAACTGTCCAGTTTTTTTTTTCGCCCCCTTTTTTCTTTTTTGGAAGCGTCGAGTGAAACCTGCGCTCTACTTTTCGTCCCCATCCCCTCCTCGCCATCACTTACCATCTTCCTTTTCGTCGAAAACTGGCCTCTTTGAAGAACTATTGGCGCCCATCCTCTTCTTCCACTTGCCCCAGTGAAACATTGATGCTCAGATAGCATTCCTCGCCTCTTGAAGAGAAACTACAGCTCCGCGTTGGACACCCTCCTTAAGAGACGGTCGCGCCACACGTACATTTCAACCCAAAACGGGAGTCCGTTATTTCGCTTTTCTTTCCGCGCGAGTCAAAGTGTTTGACCGAGCAGCGCCTCGTGCTGCTTGGCACGCGCCAACGAAACGGGTGGCGTGCGGAACGAAGACAGTTCTGGGAGTTGGAGCTGGAGGGTGGAAATAGTCACTCGGCGTTGGCAGTGCTCAGTTGTCTTCCGCAGCCGAACCAACAGCCGGGGCTGACTCTTGAGAGTGAGTATCGCGTCAAGCTAGCCGCAGCTAGCTGTGACAAAACAGGAAGTGTGGCGGTGCTGCTTAGAAATAAAACGAATCTCTCCCATACCTCAAATACAGACTTGAAGACTGATTGGTTTATAAACACAACTTCCGTTTAAGCAGCTTGTTCCATGCACTATTTAATTTTGAACTAATAATAAAGTTAAATTAGGGATACATTCTAATGAAGTACTCCATGGCATTGTGTCGGAACACCCAGAGGGCTTATGGAAACATATTGCTGCACTTCTTTGTTTTGTTTTTGGTTGTTTTACTGTCTTTATTTTTTCAAACATGTTATGACCTATTCTATACATCTTGCACCTGAATGCTATTCAATTAACTCACATTTCTGAATCTAATTTAGATTTTTTTTTTTTGTCAAACATCTTCTTGCTCTCTACGCTTTCATATTTCTGGCTGTCACACGAACCGTTCAAATGTCAAGCAAAAACGTAAGTTTCCTCTCCATTCAGTCTTTCTTTGCAAAGGCGGATTTTGTTATGAAAGCGCAAACAGGAAGTTGCATCACAGTATTCAGCCTAACTTGACGTCAGAGAGTAATGTGACTACTGCTGGCCAGTGACTGCTGCCGACGAGGCTCCGCTCACAGACTGTAGTGCATATGAACACATCAAAACATGTCTATGTGAGAGGGAAAGTGAGGCGGGGATGCCTCAGTAAGAAATTAGTTCTTTTTTGCTTCGACAATAACACTTAATTAACTGTTACCACATCCAAATAAACATAATTTAATTATTTCACTGTATAAGAAGATGTATGGGTGGAGCCCAATTCTCGAAGGCTGACAAAGGGAAATTATCTATTTAGACACTATATTGATTAATATCAAATAGAAATATCTTATTAAACTAAACTAATTTGAACCCATGAGGGCTGTGAGTGACACAAGTGTACTGAGCAAATTAACTGGAAAAAATGGTACATGTATAACTTTACAAATCTTTTACATTCGGTAGCGGTACTTCAACGTGATCTATGGGGCCTATTTGGTCATTTTCTTACATCCCTTATCATATAATTTTAAAGAAAATGGGCATCGGTTCTAATGAGGTTAACCAAAATAATAAAATACACTACTTTTATCGTCAATTGGGACCATATGCAATGTTTAATGATGAGATAACGTAAGCAGCTCTTAAATTTTTTGGGCAGAATAAAAAGATAAATACAACCTAATAATTTTATTTAGTTATTTAGACAATTATCAATGTTATCTACGTCGTTATTTGAGCATAAAACATTTCACATTTGAATTAAATATTTTAAACAGATGTAGAGTTGAAACTTTGCGTCCAAAAACTTTTTTGCCCGCTAAAGGTTGCCGTAGTTTGCGTGAAGTCGTTGCCATGGTTACTTCTTAGGCTTCGCCAAATGTTAGCTATGAGAATGTCTCGACCGACTTTCGTACTTTAAACAGCTCGCGCTCCGAAACCCGCGAGCGGGCGGTTGTTCGCTAATGTTAGCCAAAGTTTAACCTCGGAGGACTTCCGCTTGCTGCCAAGTCGGGCGGGACGACGAACTGTCATTTTCCCTGAACCCAGGGGAGAGGAACCGCTAAAAGACCGTCGATGGTATGAATCCAAAAGATGTCGACGTCCCTCCTGCCATGACTCCCGTGGAGAAAGAGGATGAGGCGCAGCCACGCTTCGTCTTTGGGAACACTGTTGCCAAACCGCCTGAGAGACGGGAGCCCGAAGAGGGCTTCTCCACAGAGACGTCATGTCTGAGGAGATCCAATCTCAAACGTGTTCCAGACAGAATCCTGGGAAATGGCTCATTAACAGTCAGTTTTTTTTTTTACTTAAACAGTTACAAAACGCAGCATGCATAGTATAATTAACCCCCCATTGTGCATGTGTTATTCTTTTGTTTAGTATCTGAGTCTGGAGGGAAACCAGATCTCCATCATCCCAGATTCTGTGTTCCTGAGTTTGCCCAAGCTGCAGTGGCTTGACCTCAGAAACAACATAATTACAACACTGCCTGCTGCCATTGGCTCTCACAGGTCAGGCCCATGTGCAATCCCCCAATTAGTTTGTCTTTGTTTTATATTCTTAGGAGTTATCCAAAAATTCCTGTTTTAAAGTCAATTCATTCCTGACACCACCAATGGGGGTTATGTTCCTTTGATTGTTGGGCTCTTTTTTAGATTAAGGACTTTTTTTTTTTATCTAAATGGATGCGGATTGGGAAAATGACTTGATAAGGGCACAGCTTTCTCTCCTTATCATCTCATAATCTCTGACTGGGATGGTGTAGGTCTTTGAAAACCCTGTTGCTGGAGGGGAATCCTATCTCTGAGCTTCCACCAGAGCTGGGTGAGTTGAGCTCAGTTTTATGCAAATAACTTTAGATAGATAAGTGTAAGCCTCCTTTATCATTATTATAAACTAATCAGGATACAGCGGCCCGTTCAACTGCAGAGCGTGGGCTGCTGCAAGCCATCATCATTTGCCTTTGCTGTCCAGGAAATGTGATTACCCTCCGAGGGCTGAACCTGAGGGACTGCCCCATTCGATTCCCGCCGCAAGAAGTGCTTCACCAGGGGCTCCAGTCCATCCTGCGCTTCCTGCGGAGTGCTCTGGCCGAGCGGCCGGTCAGTGCCCAGAAGCCTTTTCCAGGTGAACCAAAGGCACCTTCACTTTGCAGCAGCGGCAAATGGCCGTCTGCTCTTTTTCCTCAAAGATAGGACACCCGGTCACAAAAATAGCTCCCCGGCCTGGTACCGCTTCGCCGGCGTGACTCCCGTTACCGTGGAGACGGCCTGTGCCGCTCACTGCTCCGGCTCCGTGCCCCTGTAATATTTTTTTTCTCATCTGGATGGAAATGATCGATAACTCGGCGGGCTTCAAACGCTAGCTATCTGTCACTGAGGTCTGTCCGGAGGTAATCACTGCAAGAGGCCCGAGACAGGTCTCCACGAGAGGCTGCCGCTGCTCGATGACCACAGCAAAAGCCCTCAATCACATGATTCATCTCCCTGCTCGCGGGGTTATTACTGTCAGGACCCCAGATTCAGTGGGAAATCTCCTTTTATTTACTGCGATTGCCTCTGGGTGCAAGTCCAGCCGCAGAGTCACCTGCCTTTATCAGGAGTGACAATGTGTAAGATGCTGACTGATTGGGTGGATTTACACCAGTCCTGGATTCAGCGTGCACCCGGTCACTCAGAGTACACAAATCCTGTGCTTGGTTAAAAAAAAGGCTTTACCAGCTGGGATGGCTTGTGCACTCACGCCTTTTTTTGTTCTTCCATTGAGTAAAATTGAGCATTTTCTTGTTTTGGAGGATGCCAGACTTTGTGATTTTCAGAAATTTCCACCAGAGAAATGGCAGAGAAATGCCAACATTTATACGTTTAAAGCATTTATGGTGCTTTAGATTTCGACTGATAAATGGTAGATCAGAGATATCCAGATTTTCGCAAAGTGTATGTTCAACATTCAGCCATGGTTAATCTTGGGGTTTGGATTTTTGACATTTTAGTATATAAATAAGCCTATTGGCTAGAAAGCGGTGATGAAAGTTAGATTAATTGAATCCACCACTGTGTCTGGTCTTTTGGAGAGTTTCTCAAACTGATACGTGGAGGTTTGCCTTTCCACAAAAACTCAGAAATACATGAATCTAGTGATTTAAACCAAGTAACTGATGGTTTTATGGGGATCATTGGGAAGAAGTCATTAATTTTGGGTAGCACCATCATTTTTATGGTTTCCAAAGTGATGTGTCCTCGTTTCCATGGTGGTTTTATTGCCAGTGGTGGAGAAGCTCCAGCTGTCAGAGGTGACGGGGTCCGGCGAGGACGTGCAGGACGAGTTGGCGGAAGAGGATGAGATGCAGAAGTTCAGGGAGCTCAAAGACAAGTTTGTTCTGCTGGACAGGGCTGAGCTGGGCTTGGTGGCACACTGTGACACAAAGCAGAAAGTGCGCCTTCCGTCTGTCCCCAAACGGTAAGCAAACGGTGTTTGAATGTTGGAAAAAGAAAGACATTTGTAATACGGGTGACTCTGGCACAGATCACAGAGTCCTCGAGGACGTCAGTCGGAAAACCCTGGTTTGGATACCAGATAGCTGAGCATATTAACAGAGAAAAGATGTGTTCTCAGCTTCCTGTGAAGCTCATACACCGGTTTTTAAAATGAGTTTCGTCTTGGTCATTTAAAGCTCAACTTCCTTCATGCCAGGATCGATAACTTCCTGCTGTTGTAATGTGGTCGCCTCACATCTAATCCAATAAGATTGAAAATAGTAATACTTCCAATATGCAGAATGCTTCAATTACTATATTTGCAAATTATAAAAATTCCTATTTTTAAAGATAAAGTTGGAAATATCAGGTCCACTTTTATTCAGTGTTTTCCACACTTCTGTTTTTTTTTTTCTTTGCCTTCTCTTTTTTTTCTCGATATTTATTTATTTCCCACCACTTCACTGTTACCCAAGTATTTGAGGATTTTCTGGAGATGCAGAGACTGACATTAAGATCATCCCGTGGAGTGTTGAGCCAGGCATTTGAGCAGACAGCACTTCCACAGCTGGTGACCGCAGAGGTCAAAAGCTATCACAACCTTCATATAAGCTCACCTGAGACAAAGGGTGAGACAAACATAGACTCACTAGACATTAGAAACGTGGCTGCCATCCGGCTGAAGGGACGGGAAGCATTGTCATTAGCAACAAAGGATGAATGGAATCTAATCAAACATCCGAACAATAAAACCTTCAAATGAGGATGAAAATATGATCTGAAACCAGAACAAACTGTGGAGAGAACTAAAGATCAGATAGATGACTGAAAACCCTCAAACTACTCAGATATAGAAAAGAGCCGGGCAAAATCCTTATCGTACAACCTTGAATTGAGAGAGAAAAATGCACATGGTTTAGAAAATATTGATCGAAAAAAGAGAGTTTGTAATTCTTTATGTTGGTTACATTCTATTAGAACTCCTATATGACTTTATGGCCGACATATAGCATAGACAAATACCACTAATATTCAACATAGTTCTAGTAACGAGCTGGTTTTAGCATGTGATTGTAGACTTCCAGGAGCTAAGATGAGCAACAAATCTGGAGTTTGTCTTAAAATATTTCAGGCAAACGTCGATATTTTTACAAACAATTATACCGAACCAAAGCCCAAATTCACTCAACAAAATTTTTTAAAGCCTCACGGGGGGTTCAACAGCTATCACTCCAATAATTGATTCACCACACGAGCAGTCGCATGGCAGCTCTGTAATACAGGGAAGCGTTCAGAAAATCCCCTTTAAGGCTTTAGCATGTTAACCTCAAGTCGGTATCGACTTCTTTGGCTCCCGGAGGCTGTCTGGGATGGAGCCACAACGAGGTGGCACACACGAGTGCAGCGCTCAGACCAATCAGGCTTTTTTAAAGGGAGCTTTGATCAAAGCTGCACGTCCCAAAAATGCCCTGTGATGGTGTGCTGCTGCATCATTTCCCTTCGCAGAGCCGTTAGCACCTTTGACACCGCTGCATTGGTGCAGCCAGTGCTCTACAAGCACAGATTGTACAGCAACACAAGCATACAGCGCCTATTATCATCGTCTAGAAAAAGGCCCAGGGACAGAATCACCCGCTCATCGGTTAAGAACAGGCTGAGGTTTTGAGTTTAAAAAAGAGTTGGTGCTTCAGGATTTATTACAGAGCAAGATTCTAAATTACTTTCACTTGTTTTTTTGGAGGGAGCATTTTTTAAAAATATATCTTGAAATGACTTTTTAGAGCTTTTCACGTCATTCTTTGTTTGAAAAATCAAAACCTGAGGTGTGTATGATGGAATCCTGGTTTATCCTAGTTTGTTATTTAAACATGTAATGGAAAGGTTTAGAAGCCTCACACAGACTAAATTAAAATCCTATTTTTTTTTTACCTTTAGGATACCTAAACCCATATTTGTTGTAGATGCTTATGAGTTATCCAGTTTAATTTTCTCCTTTTTATGAAGTTTAACCATTTGGGAATAAATTCTTATTACCCTCCTGTTATTTTTTCTGGCTGGAGATAACTTCAGTTCCTAGGCGAGGAGGGCCAGGATATGTTGGGAAAAGTAGAGCTAAACCCTTTTTTAATAACACTCTGCACAGAACCGGCCGAATGATTACAAGAAATAACCCAAGCCGTGTCCACTGGGGCCCAGAACACTGGAGAGCAATGAGAGTCTAAACTTTTGAGGGTTTTTTTTTCTCTTTGCCCAGGAAAATTGTACGGTCCAGCATGATCCCTGAGCTTCCCCTGTATGACCCTCAGCCACAGAAGAGGCCACAGGAGAAGAAGCAGGCTTCATTGGAGCAGAAGAAAACGTAAGTCTATTCTAGCCGGTCGGTTGATTCTTTTTTTCTGACATTCCGGTGAAGTTTGCAACAAATCCTTGGATCCGGAGGCCTGAAGGTTTCTTCAGCGATCAGTGACAGTAATATCCACTATCTTCTTTTCTTTCTTTTTTTTTGCGAACGTTCACAAACAATAACAAACTGCTTCGTTGTCCAACTCTGCTCCCCCCGTTCGAAGCCTGGAGGCTCTTCAGAAGTGGCGCACACAGGCAAAGGCGACGCAGGAGAGAAAGGCGTCCGAGTACAAACAGAAGCGACAAGACAGACAAAGAAAGGGAGAGGTAGGTGTGGGGTGCTGTGGCTCATGTTTTTACCTGTCAACCGGCCAACCGCCAGAGGGCAGTAAAGCGCCGTCAACAGCCTGCTGATGGTAAGGAGGGAAATAAATATAAGGTGATAAGGTAAAACTACATATATATACATATATATGTGTATGTTCGAGAACATTGAGTGAATATTCAGGCAGTCACCAAGCAAGAAATGGCTGCTTTAGAGTAATTTGGCCATCAGCTGCATAAGTTGAGGAGCAGCCAGTGATTTTAAAAGGCGGAAAAATGTTTGGGTGATTTAGCACAATGAGGCCGTTATGCTGCGGTCTTGCAACCGTCGCTGCCGGCTGTAGCTCTGTATAATGCAACAGCTGTGTCATCCTTTATGTACACACGCCGCACAAGCTCCGCAATCAAAGGGGGCAACACTGTTGTTCACAGCACAAACAGCACGGCGCTCCGTCACAGGGAGCCGATCCAAAACCCGCTCCGGGGACGGGGAGCGGAGCCTCACAGAGGCAGGGATGCTGCACAGCCACCAAAGAGGCGGAAGAGAACAGGTGAGCAGGCCGTCTGAGTGAGCAAAATCACAGTCCAGAAGGCCCGGACCGGGCCAGAAAGCTTTGTTTGCCCCAGTTTCTTTGGATTCTTTTCTTTCTAATCAGCATTTTTGCGAGGGAATATCAGCAGTCTGTCATTAAAACTGTACAGGAACATATTTTTAGGCATGAAAACCTCATCCAGATGGGGCTCTGGGTTTACCAATGTGAGCCATGCGGATAAAGGTGTGACACTACAGACACCTAGTGGGCAAAGAAAGGTCATGCACGCATCAGAGAAGATTAGCAGTATCTTTTGTTCTGTCTTTATGGCTTTGGGAAAAAAACAGCTGAACGTGACCAGATAGCCCAAAATGGGCTCTTCTGTTCCAAATGACTGAATTAGTCGCAACCAAGGAGCCCCTGCCTTTCCAATATGACCATCTATAAGGCCTAAGATGCCATAGGCCGCAGTCTTTTGATTAAAAATGTTGACTTTTTACCCATTTGGCTTTCAAGATCTGCCCGGGAGCTTGAGCGACTGATCCGTGCCCGTGTGGAGAGGATGCAGGAGAGGCGAAGGAATCCCATTGGCTCGATGACCCAGCAGATGGCGGCGGCAGAGGAAGATCTGAGAGAGGTAAGGCCCACGATTCTGTAGTCAGTCCACATAACCCGAAGTCCCATTACTGACATTTGCTTCTCTTTCTCTGGTGACAGATGAGGAAGTTACAAGAAAGACTTCTGGAGAGGAAAAGGAATCTATGGAGACAGGGGGGAGGCAGTTTCTCTCCCTTCACAGCAAACACCTGACAGAGTTTGCTTTCCAAATGACACGGATCACTCATCTGATGTTTTGTGACTGTGAATAAGTAAATATGGTTTGAAAAGACTCATCCCTTTTTCATGTGGCATCCAATATCCTCATATTTAAAAAAAGAAATGTCTCCTGTGGACAATGGAGTGTATTTTCCTTCTGTTGTTTTTCTGACTTATGCAAGATACATTTCTCTTTTACATAACTTCCCTTACTCCTCCTAAATAAACTGTGGCACTGCAGAAGGGGTGTGAAAATGAGTCTGTTGTTTAAAGAAATATTGATTTTACATGACATACAAGGAAGCTTGCTTTGGTCAAAAATAAAATAAACAAAAAACTGCCTAAAATGACCTTTGGAAGAAGGTGAATATATTTTTAATTCAAATTAAACATCCCAACTGGAGTCCAACTTCAATTGTATTTTTTCATTTCCATTTTACTGTCTTTTGCATACATAACCACTGTGTTGGCAAATTTAACAGTTCAAAGATTTTTTTCCCTCACTGGGTTCGGTTATTATGTGAAAACAGAAATAATTGCTGTAAATTCAACAACAGACGTTTAAAAACGACTGATTTTTTTAATCATTCGGTTTCATTACCTTAACCTATTCAAAAACTTAGTTTAAAAAAACGTTTTCGTGTTTAATCTGACTCCATATGCTACTATACAATCAAACTCTCTGTTTCGAGCACAAACGCCTTCAAGTGTTATAGACGGGAGAAAAAGCTGAGGCATTCCAGAGATAAACTCCGCGGTAATGAATGCCATCAAACGTCGCAGTGTGAGACAGAGAAAGGGTAGGCCTTTTCTTGGAAGATTTTTTGCTCCTTTAGCACAGAGAGCGTGATGTCAGCGGTGGCAGTACTGTTGTAATTGACTTGGTGGGGGTGATGGCGTCATTTTATGCCCTGGTGTAGCCTCCTGCTCCATTAGCGAAGGGAGACGGATCTTGGGCCGACGCGACCGTGGCTCCCTTGGCCGGGATAGAGTACCGCGGAGCCGGACAATTCTTCCCGGGAAACATGGAGGCTGTGGCCGAGGAGCTGCGGGCCGGCTCTCGGATACCTGTCACTATCGATCATATACTTAACGATACACTGGTGGTGACGCTTACCTATCGAGAAAGGAACTATACGGGGATATTGCTCGATTCCAACAAAAAGTGAGTATCATTTCTGTCAATTTCTTTATATCCCTATGTGAAATTAATGCACCAAACGGTGCTAACGGCTAATGTACCTTTGGGGCTAAGTCAAAGTTAGCTCGTTAGCTGTCTCTGCTAGCACACTAGGCCTTCTTAAAAAAAGACATAGGTTATTGTGGCTGACAAGGTAGCTGTCGGCTAGCCGGCTGGCTAATGAAAAAATACAAATAACGTTTTACACCATAGCGACACAATGAAATGTGTTCTATTACTTTGGGGGACAACCATGCCATGATGGTAACACAGTTTCCAGAGAATGTTGAAGACTTTTGTTGTACAACAGCTACTGTTAATGGGTTTATCTCTAGCTTATTGTTAGCCTAATCTAATAAAGAGCAGCTGAAACGTATTCAATAGAAGTACACCTTGACTTAACAGTATAAGTGTATGGAATGTATTTGCATGTATCACATGCAAGTGAATGTGTTGTGGTCTTTCTGAAATGGTGTTTTTAAAATTCTGTATTGATGGTTCTGATTTGAGATGTGGCCCTGTTTGAGCTTATCAGTTCAAATCTGTACAAACAATGGAAAATTACAATACTGGGATATGATCAATCACAGCTTTGATAATCTTGCTGGAATAAAAGCTTTCATAAGTTGCTATAACTGTGGGCTTTGTCTGCTTTAAAAGCCCCCTTTCTTTGACAATAACCATAACCCTTTTCAAGTCAGAGAACCATCCAAGTATCTGACATGTATCAGTGTCTTTACCTATCTGCCCCATTATTATATGTCACATGTAAATGCCTGGTTTTGTTCCCCGCGGTGTGGATCTTAACACCAACTGGCTTTAGACTATTAATAGCCAAGTAGAATCAAAATCTGACCAGCTTTGCCCCCTTCTTTATGCAAGAGTTCAGGCTGCCCTGAGAATAACCCACCCAAAAGGGAAAAGACAGGCCTTGAAATAACTTAAAATAGGGTTATATTTAAGGCCTTGACAGAAGCAGAATTTGTCTTCTCCCTTGTCAGCGAAGGGAAATTCATTTCCTGTCATTGTTTTCCACTCATTTCTTTAGCATTGTTATTTTTTTTAATGATAAGGTCATATTGCGGTCCCTTTCATAAGCGTATCTCCACCATCTAGTTACACTGTACACAAAATGAAAGGAGTGAGGTGAATCATGGCTGATCGCGTTGTGCGCCCTTGTACTTTGCTTAACTGGCACTGTGTGTTCCCTGTCACAGGCTGAGCTGTCGGTGCCACGTCCATCACAGTGAATGCTAATATTTGGCACCTTTTAAGGGTGCATGTTCGAAGGTGAGAGGAACAACCCTCACCAAGAGACTTTTTTTTTTTCTTTTCTTTTTTTTTGATTCAGTGATCCCTGCCAGCTACTTCTCTTGGGGAGGGAAAATGGGCTCCCCGAATGTGCACTAATTAATAATATCACCACACGTGAGCCTCGAGCAGGCATGGGTGTAAAAACAAACCGAAATCTCCTGGCTACATCTGTGAATCCCGAGTGATTCATGGGATTGTTTTTGTTCAGTCAGATGTTTGAGGGGTGGTGGTGGGGGGGGGGCTCCTGGGCATCCTGTAGACTCTTTGTCTGCTGCCTCCCGACTAAAGCTGCACAGCCATGTTACTTTTGCCTGCCAACCACCTCTCGAAGACCTCTTGGCATTCGAGCCTTCGTTAGAAATGTTTGTTGATCTCAGTGTGGATAGGGTGCACAAAATCACCCAGGGAGAGTCGGCAATACCATAGCTGTACTTTTGCAGCCCGAGGCAGAACGAGGGATAACTGCATGGATTGCACAGCCGATCCCAACCCCCACACACCACAAAAACTTTCAGCACACAGGTGACAGGGAGAGTGGCGCCTGTCGTTTTTGTCATAGAAACAAATTGGCGAACTAGAATTTTTTTTTTTTCTTTTTTATGCCGCCTGAGCTGGGTGTGGACTGACCACCAGGCAGCTTTGGAATCCACTTTTGGCCAAACAATGAAGGCATTTTTAACAGTGTCACTGACGTTGGGTCGGCTTATCGAGGTGAAATACAAGCGCAGCATCACAATGTGGTGATCTCCGGGGAATTGCTTTGGCAAGCAGACCCATACTACATGAGTTTGAATAGAGCACCGGGAAGTAAAAATACCCACAAGCGATAAGTAATTAATCTTGTCTTTTATCTTTTTTTTTTCTTCTTCCTCTTCTTAGGTCTGGGCTGTTCTGCCTGCCAGATTTGACAGCGAAACTCGGAAGCTGCCCCATATCTAAACCGGCATGCGAAATCCCGGAAATTCTGAGTGAGGAGCCCGTTCCCAAGTCCCCCGGCCAGGCTCCGCACAGACCAAAGGACGAAAACACGCTTCCCGAAAGCAGCGTACCTCCTGCACCTGCGTCCTGCCCCGTCCCCGCACCGGTCCCCGCCGGACAGACTTCTTATCCTCCTTATTTTGAAGGAGCCCCCTTCCCTCAGCCTTTATGGGTGCGCCACACCTACAGCCAATGGGTACCTCAGCCCCCTCCGCGACCAATCAAAAGAAAGAAGCGGCGGACGCGAGAGCCCGGCCGCATGACCATGAGCACCATCCGTCTCCGGCCCCGGCAGGTACTTTGCGAAAAGTGCAAGAACACGTTAAATAGCGACGAGGACAGCAAAGACGGCATGAGCAACAGCAAGGCCTCCAGAAAAGAGAACGCCCCACAGAGCGACGACGAGAGCGACTATAAAGACACCAAGCTGCTGAGAAAAGAGGACGTCGTCGCTGGCAAGGACGCCAAAAGGCGAGAAAACGGCGCCAGCTTTGACAGCAAGCGCCTCCGAAAGGACAAAAGGGGCGAGGCCGAGGGGGAAAAGTTCCCCGCAGGCAACGTTATCCCCCACAGCCCCGTCATAAAGATCTCCTACAGCACTCCGCAGGGAAAGGGGGAGGTCATGAAGATCCCCTCCCGCGTTCACGGCTCGGTAAAGCCCTTCTGCCCCAAGCAGCTGGCGCAGAACGGTCTGGGCGAGAACGGCAAGGCCCCCGCCGTCACCACCAAGGAGCAGCGGCACATCCTGGACGCCACGAGGTCGGGCCTCACCGTGTCCATCCCCAAACTCAAGCTGACCCGGCCGTACGCTAACGTGGGCGGAGACTCTCCCCCGACCAAGATCCGCCTGAGACCGCCTCAGAGGGACGGCGAGGAGACGCTGGTGGAGTACGAGGCGGAGCTGGTCGGGGACGCCAGGAGGCGAAGCCCCCGGGGGCCCGGGCCCTGCCTCCCCCACTCGGAGGACTCGGGCGAGGGGAAGAACTCCCTGGAGCTGTGGTCGGGCAGCTCCGGGGAGGAGGCCGACCGCAGCCACAGCGACCTCACGCTCCTGATCAACTTCCGCAAGCGCAAGGCCGACTCGTCCAGCCTGTCGGTCTGCAGCAGCGACAGCCTGGACGAGGCCAAGTCCTTCAGCTCGGACGGCACCTCGCCGGAGCTGTGCGACCTGGCGCCGGGCGAGGACCTGTCGGTGACCTCCTCGTCCTCGGCCGTGCCGCGCGAGGACTGCAAGACGGTGCCGCCGCTGACCGTGCGCCTGCACACGCGCAGCATGACCAAGTGCGTGACGGAGGAGGGCCACGCCGTGGCGGTGGGCGACGTGGTGTGGGGGAAGATCCACGGCTTCCCCTGGTGGCCGGCGCGCGTGCTCAGCATCAGCGGCACCCGCAAGCCCGAGACGGCCAGCTGCGAGGCCCAGTGGCCGCAGGCCAAGGTGGCCTGGTTCGGCTCGCCCACCACCTCCCAGCTGTCCGTCGCCAAGCTCTCGCCCTTCCGAGAGCTCTTCAGGTCCCGTTTCAACCGCAAGAAGAAAGGAATGTACCGGAGGGCCATCCTGGAGGCAGCCAAGGCCGTGGGTCACATGGGTCCAGAGATCGCCTCTCTGCTGTCCCACTGCGACACGTAGGTCAGTCCTCTGTCCAGCACTAGCGTCCACATGTTAGCACTGGAGAGTTACACCTCAGGCCGAGTAATTTTGGAGTCGGCTTCACCCTCCCCGCTCGGTTCAGGGTTCGGTGCACCGACTGGTTTTATGATTAACCATGAGATACCAGTCTGAGTCAGCAAAAAAAACAAAAGAAACCGTGGGTAACAAATGAGTAAAGCCTGGCTCAGGCTACAGATGGCGGTTCGGTCACTCGGACCGACACGTAGGCCCGAGCCTGGAGCATTAGTCAGAGTAGCACTCTCCTGCTGCCTTTCACCGCTACTTTTCTCACACCGTCAGTCGCTTCAAAAGTAAAAAATTCAACAGGCCAAACAGAAAACCTTCCATCTTCCCCCCTGTCACAGACAGCGACGTCACATACAGCCATACATAAGAGGAAACGTCTAACAATCGAGTACTAATGACACTTCTCTGCATTATTTGCATTTCTTTCGAACAAGATTGGATATCGTACTATATCATTAGCCTTAATGAAAAGCTTTTGCTCTCCGTTTTCTCTCTAGAGCTACCACTGGGTGGGTTCCCCCTCCCCATCCTTCTGCGTGTGCCTGCAACAAGGCAAGAAGGACAAATCCTTCCCCCATACCAGTTTTCTGTTTTCCTACGTGTGAGATGCAACGAAAGTAGGGACTAGTCGTATAGCACCATCGCTCATCGAGGGAGCCAGCCATATCCGGTATTTCTGTTCACGGCCTCCGCTAATTAGAAGCCCTTTGTGTTCAGCACTCCATTTACAGCGGTGTGTGTTTCAGGTCCTGTGACCCGGTCCAACCGCTTAATCTAAAGGACGGCGTTCGATTATGTCCGTGTCAAACTCTGATAGAAGGAGAATATCGCCACACATGGAAGAGGCAGACAGGAAGTGTCCGACCCCTCCTGTGTAGCCTGTGATTGGTTTAGCAGCCAGCAGGAGGTCGGTTGTGGCAGAGGAGAAATGTCGAGGGGTTGAGATTAGTCTGTATTTGGTGCTTTTTCCTCCCTCCATAGAGGAAAGGTTTCTTTTTCCCGCCCAATCGGCTAAACCGAAATCTCAACCAGGGGGGAAAGTGGCAGCCAGGCTCGGCCTGAGATTCCCCACACCGGACACGTGACCTGCCTTGTTTGCTCATCGTCTTTACTTTGTGCTGTCTTCTCCCCTTCTTTTTTTGTTTTCTTTCTCTTCTTCTTTCACTCTTCTGTAGAAGCTGAGGACTGAAGGACTGGGAGGTTTTTTCTGAATTCTCAGACTCTGTCATCAAGGCCCAGGGGGGAGTATGTGCGGTTACCACGGCTACTATTTATATGCCGTCTTGTTTTTTGTTTTGTTTTTTTTTTTTGTCCTGTTCTCTCTCTTTTTTTTTTTTCCTTTTTTTTTTCTTTTTTTCCACAAGGCTGGTGGAAAAAAATGGCCGCCGA
>JABUIW010000010.1:1959868-2017086 GCA_013363375.1 Menidia beryllina
GATAAAACATGGTTGAAATTGCGAGCTGTTCCTCAACATCCTCTCGGAACCCCCCAGTTTTCGGTACGCTGACATAATTGGATAAACGGAGGTCACCGTGTTGATGTGTTGCTTCGATAAATCTATAAAACCACCACTATGGTGTTACAGAAACGGTAGTCGCCTGAAACGTCTTCAGGCTTCAGAAAGAAGGGGGTCCCGTGCCATCATGACAGGGAAAATGAGTGGATGATTCACCCATTCATGGTTATTGCTACACATAGTAACCATGTTATAGTCTTTTATCAGTTGTTTGCCCAGCTGGACTAGATTGATGGTAACCCATCCCGTGTTAGATTGCAATCATAGCTTTCTTGTTTCGAGGAAACCCCGTTTTTTCTGTCACAGCCCTGCCTTTTTCTGCTTCTACATCATCCCCCGAGAGTCAACAACAAGCCGGGGAGTGACGTCCGCGCCTGTAATGATCATCTCTCCGCTGCGGCCTCGTGAGAGTCGTTGGAAGATCGCCAGTTTGTGGGAGATTTTGAAGGCAAAACGTGTGTCAGCTTGCCCGGATATTAGCAGCAATTTCACGTTATGATAGCCTCGCATCTGCAGCACCGGCTCTAAGCAGCCAGAAGTTTTGGTTGGAGGGGTTTTTATTTCTGCTCTAGTATTTCACAGCAATATTTTGAGCGTCTTTATTGACGTGCCCTGTGATGGATTGGCAGTCTGTCCTCGGGGGACCTTGCCTTTTGCCTGGTGACATTTAAACGTAGGCTGGTGTGTGATCTGAAGTCTTTGTATTCATGCTTCCTTAAGCCAGCACTCAACATGTCAGCAGCAGATCTCAGCATGCTACCACACTAATGTGAGAGATTGTATCTGAGCTGGGTTTTGGTTACTCGGTAACACTATGCGTGCTCTTACAGACTGCTTTAAATACTACCCAAGCCTCCCGTCACAAAGATATTATAAACTTTACATTTTTTAAACCACGCACCACTTTAATAGAATTGTTTTAGCCATTAGCCACAGCTAATCCAACTGTTAATGTGATTTACTATAACCCGTGAGGCTCATTTCTACCCACATTTATCTTGAATTGAACAGAATTCTCCTGATGTACTAGCTGAATCACATTTCATTTTTCTTCACGGCCCCTATTTTTTTATTTTTCCTTGTGCAAATCAGATCATCTTTCCGAGGAGCGCTATCTCACCACTGTAACATCGACACAGCCAGAAATGTCCCGGAAGGTATCGTAAAAGCTGCGGTTTTATGGGGGGGGAAGTCACTGAAATGACTTAACACATTTAAAACTCACCCCTTTATCTTTTTATTCCTCTGGTATTCACTTTGCCCACAGTCACATTCCTACATGTGTTCCTGTTTACTGCATCGATTATCGGCCTCATCCCCCTGAGCTCGGCTTTGAAATTTATCCTCCCACCCCGAGAGCGCCGAGGCTCCTGGGGTTCTTCTTCATCTGAAAACTGCCGCGAACCTCGGTGTGCAGCCAACGTCACATTAAAGGATCGGCACACATGCGCGCGCATAAATCCACATCGACTTAGGGCTGGAAAACTAGTTACAAGGACATGAGCTGTTCCTCTGAGCGGTTGTGAAATGTGATTATGTGATACGAGACAATGGAGCTGTTGTCCGTAAAAATGGAATAGGTAACACATGTGTGTGTTTGAGCACGCGCCTCTTTCATCTGTGTCACTGCAGTGTGATGGGATTTTTCTAACTGTGAAGAAGACCAAGTACGAGAACAGCAGTGTTTGGTTTGTGTGTATGTCTTGAGATCCATCCTGGTGTAAATTCTTTACATACTTGCGTTAACATTTTGTCTTCAAAGTGTGAGTGTCTGTCTGTGTGTGTGTGTGTGTGTGTGTGTGTGTGCGGCCCAGGCCAGCCGCTCTGCTCTTCCCATCTGTGGGCCCTGCCTCTTCACAGCTTGATTTCACCACGGCCTTCATTGTGGGACTAATCCAGACTATTAACATCGTCACATCGCGACAGACGCTCAATGACCCTCCGGATGGCTCCGCAGAAAGTCTCTTTAAAAACCCGCCGCAATCTAATTAACTTGGGTTGTGTAGGGGCATCCGGCTCTACGGTCTGCCTGTGTGTGTGTATGTGTGTGTGTGTGTGTGTGTGTGTGTGTGTGTGTGTGTGTGTGTGTGTGTGTGTGTGTGTGTGTGTGTGTGTGTGTTAGGCTAGCAGGATTCAGTTGATTAGCAGCTTTTTGAAGATGGGAGTAGGCCCAAGCTGAAAGCATTTCCTAAAAGCATCTGTGTTTTGTTTTTTTTTAAACCATTACTGTTGGGACCGTTTATATTTTACACTGATTTAATGTTCATTACCAGGTGGTTACTTATTCTAACTCACAATAAGATTAATAAACACCTCCAGAAATCCCAAATGCGCCAAAGCTGTTCCTTCTCGTATAAAAATGATATCACAGTAATCATGTTTGTTTGACTGAGTGTACAATAGTGACCCTATTTCATACGGTTACTGGCTCCAACACGCTTTCTATATTGCCTCCAGTGAAAGCTACATTATATAAATGGGGGATGGGTTGTACTGTCTCCAGAGGGCCACTTTATATAATCTGTACTGTTTTCTTTTCGTATGTTTGCGACTTTAAAAGCTAAGTGTTTTAATTTATTTTTTTCCTATTATATAAGGGGTCTTCTGTGGATTTCTCTATTCTGCCAACAGATTTGCTGCAAGGCAAGGCCAAGAAGCTTTATTTACATAATGTAATTTGCACACAAAGTGATTTCTCAGTGTGTGTCATGAAGTGCACAAACCCAATGTGTGTCATTAAAAAAGCCAAATGTAGATGTCAGTCAGGAGTCGGGTAAAGAAAGTAGCTTACTCTGTTAGAGAAAGCGTCAAAAGTAAAATCCAGAGCACAAAGATCCCAGCGAGACAGGAACAGAACAAGACCCGACTGCAGAAATACAGAGAAAGCAGATGAATCGCAGGAAATGGATGAGTAAATTAGCTGAAGGTGGAAGAAAGAATCAAACCGAAAGCGCAGTGTAGCTGAGACATAAAGACTTTGAAATGTTCAAAATGATAAAAATCTAACAAAGAAAACCCAGATTGGGAGAGAATAATAAAAGGAAAAACAGCATGAAAACATTCAAACCCGAGACAAAAGGAAGAAAAAAAATCAATTCAGTTGTTCTTTTTGAAGTTCCGACAGTTATTATTGAATAAAAAACTGGTCTGAGTTTTGTCCTGCCGTGGAAAACAAAAAAGGCCCTACAGCCTTCACACAGTATCCGGAATGACCATGAAATTGGCTCTCAATTCAGAGAAAGTGGATCATGAATTTGCTTATGTAGAACACGCTCGCACTCCCGGCTAATCTGCTGAAGCACCTTCAGTCTGGACGGTCTGTGTTTGACTGTTTTATTTTGATTCTTTACAGAGGCGTTCACCGGTGCTACCTCCGATGTTTTACGTTGGACAAAAGGGACATCTGACCGTCTGGTGGCGCTCTACAGATTCAGCAAAATCCTTTGTTTCTCTTTGTTGACGATTGAATTTGCTGACCGTGGGCTTTTTAATGCATAAATGAACCCGTGTTTGTCACAGATGGGGCTGAATGTGGTGAAGAAAAAGACCTAAACTGCGGACATGGCGGACGGACAAGAAATTCCAGGTGGCGGTGGACCACCATTTATTTTTCAGTAACTACAGAAAAAGGCAAGGCCAAGCTAGAAAACCTAAACCTAAACGTGACTAAACTGGAGAGACATAATGTACTAAGAGACTGGACAAACAACAATTGGGGGGGTGAAAAGGACTGAGAGGTTCCAAGGAATCAAATACATAGGAAGTGTATGCATAAACATAAATGCAAAAACATAAACATAAGTCAGGTTCAAGTATAAACTTCTGAAGTGGAGCTGGTGAGCGGTCCAAAAGGGAGCTGAGGAACTCTGGTTGAAATTGACAATGATCTAAAGCAGAAGAGGAGGAAAATGAAGTAAGAGCATAAAAGAAAGATACAGAATCTAGTCAATAAAGAAATAGACATTTGACTTTGAAAAGCAAAAGCAGGGAAAAGAAACACTGAAACACAAACCAAAAGTCATCAATTCCAGAACTTGTGACAATGCAGACAAATTACGACCATAAAAAAATGCTTTTTTCTCTAAAATGATCATCCTCCATATTTGCTGTTTTTTTTTTTTTTAATGGAAAAAATCTATCCATTTTCGTAACCGCTTATTCCCTAATGGGGTTGCAGGGGGACTGGAGCCTATCCCAGTGGTCAATGGGCGAGAGGTGGGGTACACCCTGGACGGTCCACCAGTCCATCGCAGGGCAACACAGAGACACACAAGGACCAACAACCACACGCGCTTACATTCACTCCTAAGGGCAATTTAGAATGTCCAATCGACCTCACATGCAGGTTTTTGGACTGTGGGAGAACGTCAATGAACGTCACGTAGTGTTGTGGATCTCAGTATCTGCTTTTTCTTTTCAGCCGACCTGATATTTCACCTCTACAAATGCCGATGCCGTTCTCCCTTACACTCGCTGTGAACATTTTTCTTGAAGGGGCTCATGGTTTTGGCGCAGGCGAACGGTTGAGTCCGATAAAAAAAATCAACGAACCAAACGACGTGTGAGCATCGGTGTGTGTTCGCCTCGATACACTCCGGGCTCTTGGCGAAAACGGCCTTAGCTCAGCTCTCTGCAGAAGAAGAAACCAGATCCGTCGGGGCTGCGGTTAAGCCGGGGAGCTTACTCTCTTTTTACCGTAAGTCAGAGCAGCTGAGTTTGCACAGCTTCCACCTCCTGAGAACTGTTGATTCTCCAATATCTGTGTGGGTGCAGACGTGCGCGTGTCTTTCCTCGGCTTTTCGGAAGATCTGAACGTATTCCTGTGACTCAAAAGGCAGGAGGGCCTTCTTTCCGCGCCGCCTGGCCTCGCTCATATTTGACATTCTTTGGCCTTGTATGGCAGGTCCTCGCCGGACGGCGCTCCAGAGGAGCTGACTAAGTCCTCTGGGAGCCGCCGCCCTTTCTGCAGCCCCCGCTTCACGCTCGCCCCCACATCTGGAGAAGGGACGCCGACCCCCACGCCCAGCAACGGGCGCCACCATTTTTTTTGAGGAGCCCTGGCGTGACGATAACCTCTGTCAACGCGGAGAAGAAAAAAAAAAAAAGACAGACGAGGAGCTCTGCGCTCTTTAGGCCTCCCTTCCCCGGTGTCCTTCTCTCTCCCGCACAGAATGCGCCTTGATGAGTCGGCGTTTCCGGCTCTGATTGCGGGCTCTATTCCCAGAGGGAGGAAATGCCAGTCTACGAGCTCACGGCCTTAGCGGCAAAGTAATTATTTCCGTTGGACTGTTTTATAAAAGGCATGGGGTTTCTGTATCGCGGCCTCATCGGGGGAATCTCGCTGGAGTGAGACGTAAACATGGTCGCAGGCGTAAGAAGGACAAGGGTTTTTGTTGTTTTTTTCCCCCGCCTTCGCGATAAGGGGCTGAAGTTTAGGCCCGTAATTGCTGCCTTGCGCCTCGGGGCATGGCATCAGGTTCAGCTCGGGGTTTCAACTCCCCCTGGTGTGTTCCAGGAAATGTTTACAGTAACGTCGGATGAAGGTCAGATACGGTATCGCGGCATTGTCAGAGAAGAAAAAAACAGCAGAGAAAAAAGCTGTAAACCGCGATAAGTGAAATGCCCAGAGAGCAATAACTCATCTGTTGCATCATCAGCATCACAAAAGATACTCATAAAATACTCAATGCTTCACCGCCTGCAAATGAAAACAAAACTCATGTCAAAAACAAAAAACAGGAACAATATTTTTACAGGTTGTGCTTGTAGAAATAAAAGAATATTTCTAAAAATGCAGCCAATTCAGTTTAGGATGTCATATAAACATAAGTACGTTCCTTTTTTAGTCTTAGTTTTATGTTTGAGTAGGTTCTGGTCTCAAAAAGGTCTGAATAAAGATATCAGATGCAAAAAAAATAATACCTGGACCTGGTCAAAGTTCAGCTTTTATTTTGGAGGATCTGAACTCTGTAGCAGTTTGAAAATGGCCTCTTAAGCCCTTCCATGTTGAAAAAGGCACTGAGAAACACTTCTTTAGGATATTTGCTGAGGTCTTTTCCCACATGGAGATAAAATTGGCATCACATTCAGCAGGAGTAAGGCTTTTGGTCTAGTTTTTATTACCTAACTTATTATATTGCGTAAAATGTAACGTGTCGCTCATCCTTGGATCTGATTTGCCGATACTAAATTCAGTGATTGTCTTGATTTCAGCCCTGTCTGTCTCTCTTTTCCTCATTTCATAGGCCTGCATCCTCCCCAGGTTTAACTTCACTGCCTGGGTGGTGCTTGTTTGCATAGTTTAACATTACTTGTCGCCTCAAGTCGCTCCGTCGGAACTCCTCCTAAGTCTCAGCTGCAGAATAGACGTATATTTAGATCCAACAGGCCCTGCACCACTCCTATCCTATAACTGCTACCTCTGAGCAGATGGTCTACCAGCAACCGAACCCAGATCCGAGCTGGGTTCGGTTCATTTAAGATAATAATCTTCCCGCACTGGCAGTCAGAACTACACCCTTCTGTTTCATCCTGCTGATATAAACACAGACATGTAAACTCAGATGGAATAACATAAAAAAAAAACAGCTTGAAACGCAAGATTTTTGGCAACGCTGACATAAAGCACACTGAAGTTTAACTGCATGGGTCCAGACAGACGTTTGCTTTCTCTTTTGTAGCCTCTACCCCCCCATGAGAGTTGGATCTGCTTAGCATTTCATGGATGACCTCTGCTACCTATTGATTGGAATTGGAATGGATTGAAGTATGGGATCTGGACATCCAATCTCAGATAAATACATATAATATAAGATCCGAGAATCACAATTTTTCATGCACTTAACAAATGCCATTGCTATTTTTTGTCTGACCCTTTTCTTTATTCAGTTTCTTTTGCTTTAATGCATCTATGGATTCTCAAGTAGATGGATTCTTGTGGAAAAAGTTCAATCAGAATGAAGGTATTAAACTTATTTTCTGTCTTGGATTATTCATGCAGCTGTTCTTGCTTTTGCTAGCTGCATTAGTGTCCACCATGAGATGTTTTTGTCTCCCCCAGCAGTTTCCCTTCTGAGCGATTCAGAACTTTGTCCTCAAGCCGATGCAAAAATCTCATTGATTCATAAAAGATCAACGTTTAACCCTCAGGGAACTGACCTTAGATTCCAGACCTGGACCCCAGACTAATTACTGGTTCCTTTGTTATTGTGCAGTATACTGATATTATTACATCTTTAACATTAATGATGGGTTTGAATTCATAATTCATATACACGTGTACCTTCAAGTGTGACAGAATTAACCCATTGGATTTAATTCTCCTTCGTCTGTGATGAATGAAAGACAGAGAAAAAAAAGATGGAGCAAAGAAAAATAAAAAATGGAGCCCATTTCTCACCCATTATTCCCTCAGGCCAGAGTGGTATCCAGCAGCCACCTCGCTCCCTCATAAGATTTCCACTCATCAAAGGCAGCTCCCGGCTCCAGCCCGCAGAGAAGTGAGTTGCACGCACACAGTCACACACACTCACACACACACAGACACACAGACACACACATACTCATGCAGAGAATCAGCAGGGAGGAAATCAATGACTGCCTCTGTGCTGGATCTCTATTTAAGCCATCCAATAAGGCCTTTCAGCCCCTCAAGCGGGGCTCAACATTATCCCTCAAGTGTTTGAGTGAATCCACCAGAATGAATGTGTCTTCGATTGGGCCCTAATCACAGACGCAATCACTTACAGTCTAATTAATGGCGGCGCGATCCGTGGTTAATCTGATAGGGGAATCTGAATTCATCACCATCGATGTTTCCCCCCTCCGCTGAGGTGAAGCAGAACATCTGGATGCGCCAAACGCACGCGGGAGACCCAATTGCCTGTTCGATTTGATTCTTTTCTTTTTAGAGATCTTTAAAAAGACGTTCAAAGTAAAACGACAAACTTTGGGTACTGGCTTGTCGGCCATGTTACACTGCTTCCTAGTCTGAAATCTAAGTAAGCAATGTCATTTTTTAAAATGTTTTTTAATGTTTTAGTCATGAAAAGTGATTCATGCTTACACCATGTAAAGCAGAGTGGGGATTACCAGGAAAGTGGCGAATGCAGGGTGGACTTTGCCATAAATGTGATTCAGCGAACAGACGGGACGGCTATTACCGTTCACAATCCAACAAGTGTTCTTCAAACCCAGTAAAAATCACACACCCCTGAGAGGGAGTGTGACAGAATGATTTGATAGCAAGTATTCGAAGAGATGAACTTGAACGAAGAGGTTATGAGAAAAAAGGATTTAGCCTCAGATTCCTCCGCCTTGTGTTGAATCAGAGCAGTCTCTTCTTCCTGTAGCTTAGCTCTGCGCTCCACAGAATAATAGAGAGGTAAGCACATCGCCCAAAACGCCAATCAGAACGCCTTTGTGCATTTCCAGGAAGAAAAAAAAAGAAAATCCTACATCGCTTTTACAGCCTTGGCTGGAGGCTTGTGCTCTTGTAAAAGGTTTTCATCTCTCAATTAAAGATTAAACTTCTCTCCCCTCACAAAAGAGGGAAAGGTTATGGGAAGGTATCGGAGGCCAGTAAAGATTGAAGATTGAATTTATTATCTTTTTTTTTTTTTTTTTACTTAGAAAACACAGATGTGACTTCCTGTATTTGAATCGTAATAAAAAGAGAACACATGTGTAGACCCAGTTCACGGTTCAACATCAGAACCAGTTGTGGGTTTAAAGGAAGCCAGTGGGTCTTCACACTGAGTCCACGGGACCGTAACAGGAAGATCCGAATGGAAGCCTGTCCAATGTCTTTGAGCCTTTAAATAACTATCTTATTAAACACAGGCCTGCCGTTTAAAAAACTGATGCGTCTGCGTTTGACTCATCCTGTAATAAAAAGCCACATCTGCTTAGTTCCATGACTCCCTCTGAGCAAAGCCAACAGATGGTTTTCTATCACATACCTCCACACAGATCAAGTTTGGTTAAATAGACGGGAAAAAAAAACAAGAATGTGCCTTCACTGCTTAATGATTTGACAGGGTACCTAGAACCTGCTAGCTTAATGACTAACCGGAGCCTGTAAAGGAATCGGAGTATATTCGGGACCTCCAGCCAGCTGTTGCTAAGAGTGGAGTCCAGGAATTCGTCAGTGTTTCACATCAGGCAGCAGAGCTTTAAAATGTTTAATGTCTTTATACTGACAATCCCAACGGCCTGGCTCATAGAGGATGCGGATGTAGGCCAACAACTTTAGATTAAATTGTATCAAAGTTAACTTTTTTAACGATAGAAAAACATTCCTATGCACCCTGTTGATCTTTTGCCTTCAAAAATACTTTGATGCTATCATTTAAAAAATGCTTTGGTTTACCAAAGAGCACACGCCCTAAAAAAAAAAAGACAGTGTGATTTTAATGTTTTACGCTGATTGAAAGTACAAATAAAATGATAATATCCCATTTTTTGGGGGGATATATGCTTTGTTTTTATAACTGATTTAAATTGAAGCAAAGCATGGTGTATATGTGAAATCAGATCAGACGCTACACAATTTTGTCTGTAGATGTTGCAGCGACACAAATTACAAAGGGACGGAAAAACCTTTTGGAAATGTTTTAGTTTGACGTTTTGCATGCTTGTCTATATCAGACTATTGTGATGAAATTAGTCTCTGATCAGTGAGAGAGGGTTGATGACCCAAAGATTACAATTTATGTTCTAGTTTTTGACAGGGATGCTGTGGTTGTGTTAAACCGGTTGCCAGTCCATCACAGACCCACACAGAGACGAAAACTCACAATTCTACTGGGGATTTAGAGCCTTTAAATAACCCAGCATGATCCCCACGCGGTGATGGTTTTTGAAATAGCCTTTTATTGGAGAGCAGTCAGAAAAAAACCTCATAAGACGTTTTACTGCAATCAAAATGTCTGACTTTCTGACACAGAAACAGAAAAAAAGCGAACCACAGCAGTGTTTGCTGGACTTTGGATGCATTTGTTCCCAAAAAGATCTTAAAAGATGATGCTTTGGTACATGTGCAGAGTTCAGTGTCGCATCTAAGCTGGACTCATCCGGTTTGAGGTGGTTTGGAAAAGCCAGGTTTTTAGCCGCTTTTTCGAAAAATAAAAGTGACATTTAACATTTTAATCTTCTAATCAGTTATATTTCTTCTGCTTTTCTTGGTTTATTAACCTTGTGAGGGCCTATTGCTGGGGCCTTTTTGCATGTCGCCCGTAAATCAAACTGAATTCCCTATGGCTGGTTGGGACATTGATGTCGCCTTTCACTTTATGTAGCGCCGACTCCATTTCCAGTCCATCCCCGTTTTATGGTTTTGTCCGTAAATTGTGGTCCTTCGGAGGCTCCGTGCCACTGCAGACAATCACGGAGGAGTCAGAAATGGATTGGCTTTCATCGCCGTTCCCGTTCCCGCTTCATCTCAAGGTTTGGGGGGGGTCAGCAGGTTATGGTTTGAGGTAATGATGTGAAAGGCTGCGTTGGAGTAAGAGCTGGGGGGGTGAGAGGGGGTGAGAGGGGGAGCGTGACAGCTGTCACGCAGCAACAAACGCCTCCGTCTGTGAATGGACGCTCAGTGACCAGGGGTGGGGGGCAGGGGGCAGGGGGCTCCTCCACCGCCCAGCTGCCACAAACCCGTCACTCAACATTTTATCGCGCCCCCTCATCTCCTCATCTGGACGGGGTAATGGACGTCTGGTCCATGAAGTGGGCACCGGCCTGCCACATCGCCATAGTGACCACGTGTCCGCCCGGTGCAATGAATCAAAGTGTTTGGTGGAACTATCAGGAAGATGGGAGCAGATAAGTCGGGTTTGGGGGGTCTGCAGGGGGATTACAGAAGTAGCTGGAGGCAGAGCAGATCCAATCCATATCAACAAATCTAACAAAAGTAGCAGCATCCAGTTAAAAGAAATGTCCTCCCCATTATCTTCCTCTTAAATAGCTTAAAAGATCTAACACTGCCACCATGTGGTAATAGGTGGTAACAGAATGTTTATTCATTGTTACTTTTATATGTGTGTGTGTATATATTTTGAATTTCAACCAAAAAGACAGCTGAAAGAAAGCTTTTAAAACTCCAAAAAAATCTATTTCTAGTGCTTAAAGACATTAATATGACAATTAAAGAAAAAAAAAGTCTACTCAGATTAATTTACTAGTTCTTTTGTGTTTGTGTGTGTGTTAAAATAGCCTCATTTATGAGAATGTGGGACAATGACCTGTAAATATGAAACACCGTGAATCAAACCACTCAACCTACTTCTAGAGAATGAACCGACTTTGAAACTGACGTCATGACTCAAAGAGCCAATACACAAGGAGAGAAGAGATTTGATTGAAATCCATAGAATGCTGAAAAGGGAGATCCAACTACTGTGCAGGGGTTCTTTCCTGAGGGTGAGAGAGTGAAGGATTATCCAGGAGTTTCCAGATGGGGGGTCGGGTGGGGGTGGGGGTGAGGGGGCTACTCCCGAATCAATAATTGTGCTTGATTTGTTTCAGCTCGGAGAGGAGGGTCACAGGCCTGCGGCTTTGTGGGGCCAAGTGTCAAAGTTTGAGGAGTTTCTTCTGTGAAGAACGTTTGGGAAAGAAAGTCTGAGGACGAGCTCTGATTTCCGGGAAGACGGTGGAACTCGGTGAAGGTGAAATACGGAGGAGAACAGAACGCACAATGGGGTTTTCTCAGCAGGAAGCAGCCTGATTACTTGAAAGGTAAGACAACAGTCCAGCAGAAGGCAGGCTGCTCCTGATCTTGGTGATGATGATGAATGGAGAACAGGTGCTTGAACCAAAGGCACAGATAAGACCACGTGTTCATGTCAGGCATAAATCATCAGAGTTTGGCAGAGATCAACGCATAAAACCAAACCAAACATCGCCACAGGATTGTTAAAAGACAAGAAGGAAAAAAACGAATAAACCAAACAAGGTTAAAGGAAAGATTCTGTTGGTTTAAGTTGAACTCGGTCAATGACATGCGGCCGAAAGCAGAGAGGCAGAGAACGATTTGATTTACAGGAAAAAAGAAGAGTTGCAGCCAACCTTCTGTCATCGGGGAGTTTCTTTCCCGCATGAATGATTAATAAAACCTGAAATCAGCTTCTCCATGGCTTATTCTAACCCTATAAAAAGCAACACTTTTAATAAAAGTTTGGAAAGGAACAGAATAGGACCAAAAAAGCTGTGTAATGCCAACAAAAAATCATCCCAGAGGGGCTTTCAGAATGAAGGAGCAGGGTTATGAAAAGACTGTGTGAGCATATAAAAGAACAACATATCTCAGTGTAAAAATACGAAGAAACTGGGAGACATTTTTTTGCTAAATATAGTTCTGAAGAGAATTTGGAGAAATTAACGAAGCCGAAAAGCCTTTGCTGGAGAAGTTGTGGTCTTTTGGAGGATTCCGCTGTGGACATCACTGCAGGGGTTCAAGAATAGCTCTTAAAAGTACCAGGAGGGAACGCGAGGGATCTCTATGCCTTAAATAAACAAAAAAAATGGGTTAACATTGAGGACAACGATTTGGGGAAAGGCAGAAAAAGAAAGGTACTGCTGTCTTTTAGTTTGTTTTTGAAACTCAGGACTCCAGTCAGAAAGGTC
The DNA here is from genome assembly GCA_013363375.1 of Menidia beryllina. Taxonomy (NCBI): domain Eukaryota; kingdom Metazoa; phylum Chordata; class Actinopteri; order Atheriniformes; family Atherinopsidae; genus Menidia; species Menidia beryllina. Next base: position 1,972,571 of record JABUIW010000010.1, read on the forward strand.
CAGGTTTCCACTTATGTGTGTAAGTGAGGCACCAAAAAGTCTACTTTCTATAAGAGTCAATAGACGTCCAGTCTTTAAGAATTTGCTTCGAAAAGGTTGGAACACGGGACCTTCTGCACATCTTTCGCTTTCTCTGAGCCCCATCAAAAAGCAGACGCATCTATCCTGAACTGGAACTTGGAATATTAAATTTTGTCCCAACCTAAAGAGCAAATGGCCAAATGTTTACAGAGCTACTTCCATTTCATGGTAGAACTGTCTTTTTGACAACATGCCAGTCCATCACAGGGCCACACAGAGACACACAAGGACAAAAACTCACTCCTAAGGGCAATTTGGAATGTCCAATTAACCTAACATGCAGGTTTTTTGGACTGTGGGAGGAAGCCAGAGAACCCGGAGAGAACCCACGCAGACACAGGGATAACATGCAAACTCCACCCAGAAAGGTCCTGGTTCCCCTGGGACTTCAACCCAGAACCTTCTTGCTGTGAGGCGATGGTGCTAACCACCACACCACCGTGCTGCGCACAATCCAAAACCATTTCCCAAAACGGGACCAGTCTGCTGTAATAGAATTGAGCAGCTAAACTTCAGTTAAGGCCTTAAACCCACTGGGAGCCAGATAATTAAACACAAAACCAAAACTTGGGCATAAGAAAGCAGTGGCTCAGCGTATGTTGAAGCTCACTTTAGCGTTTCCAGAATTTGACATGTCGTCATGGCTGCCACTCAGACATTCCCAGGTCATTTTGCTCAGTTTTGGAAGGTTCCCGAGCAGCGTGGAACGTTGGTGTCGAGGTATGAAAAGGATCTGTAGAAAGGGAAACCTGCGTATGCCATGTTTTCAACAGTGACACAACACAGAGATGAAGCTGTTATTCCAGTAAACACGGGTGGGAAAACTAAAAGCTGGATGACGAGTTAGATTCTTGTTAGTTCGTTCAGTTTCTACGGATTCCGTTTCATGTTGTTGTTGCGTTTTCCCTGAATTCTCATTTCAATGGGTTTTTGTAAAAAAAAAAAAAAGAGCTGTGTTCCAATTTTCACCTGCTCTGCATCCACCAATTACCTCGCCCTGTACATAAGCTTCTTTACTTCACTCTTCCTTTGTTAGATCCCTTTGTCCTCATCCCTCTTTTGGTTTTTGTTCCTTAGGCTTCTTAGTGGTTCTTTTGTCATTGTTTTCTCAAGTTTAATTGAAATATCCGGCTGTGCTTGCTCTAACATATTCCTTAATTAAAGCATTTCTTCTTAAATTCTTGTGTTGCCCTTTGAATCCTACAGCTTCAAACCTAAACCATGACAGTATAGTTACAAAAACAGTTTTGAGGATATGATAAATGAAGCCTTTTTTGGGGTTGTTTTTTCCCGTAAGTTGCATAGAGAAGAGGCAACCACCATTTGCCAGTGAAATAGCTTAGACTACTAACACTTTAATATGATTAATTCCTGTGAAGGAACATTAAGAATGCTCAAGCTGGAATGATTCGGATCACATCCCCCTTGTTTTTCAAATTATTTTCATTCACAGGACGACAAATAAACGGAGAAGACCTCTGAAAATGACACACTTATGTATTGTTCTTTACAGCTCATCGGGCTCTTATTGCTTCACATTCCCCTGGACGATTTGAGACGTGATGATGAATGTCTCAGTTTTGAAATTGACAAGGAAGTGGCGAGGGAATGAAAAATGCCAAAGGATGGTTAAGTCCTGGCGGACCGTCCAGGGTGTACCCCGCCTCTCGCCCATTGACCACTGAGATAGGGTCCTGTCCCCCCGCCACCCCATTAGGGAATAAGCGGATACGATAATGGATGGATGGGTAAGTCATTGATCTCTACTGCCATCTTCTGGACAAAAGCAAGATTGTGTCACTTTCTTTCAATGACTGCTCAATGTCTGACTTTTTTTTCTTATTTTTTTTGCTATTGTAGTGATTTTGCAAATTGATCATTCCTAACTCACTATTGGCTTTGATAAGATGACCGACATACTGCATACTATTGCCTCATGCTTTTTCTTTTTAGGGTGTGTGGTTCTAAAATACGACTGTTGTGCCAAAAATCGGAAAAAGCAACGCGCCATTTCCACACATGAAAGCAACCATCTGTAGGTCACGAGGTGGAAAATTCAATCATTTTCAGTCCGGCCACAGCCACCAGTTGATATCAATTAGGTCCCACTCTGCCGGGACATTTACATAAGGCTCTGGAGAGCAGCACAGAGGGCGGTTTGTTTCCCGTTTTGGCAGCAGCCGTTTCCTAGATACACACAGGCCTGTTTTCAGCACCTTCAGGAGCTTTGTGTTTGACAAGCAGCATAAAAAAGGGCCTAATCCCCACAGTTTATATTTAGTGCAGCTGTCTCATTACACGAAGTCTGAATCACAGGGTCGCAGGCTTGACATATTGCCAGTTATGGTTTGAATGAATAGAAGAAAAACCGGGAGAGGTGATCGTGTCCCTGAACGTGGAAACATGCTCCTCTGGGGGTTTTTAACGTGTTCCTGGTCCTAAAAAGGGCAGTTGATCGAGTGAGTGGCCTCAGGACTGTGACGCACAAGTCATTTGGAGAAACCCTTCGTTGGTTGAAATCTTTTACACAGAACTGATTTTCTCATCCCCCCAAAATATCTGTTATTGACTAACTTAGTATGAGATGGTGAAGCCTTGTGCAGGTTTGGGGAATCAACTCTAGATATGTGGAAAGTTGTACAGAAAGGGAAACGTTGATTTCAAGAATGACAGATTTTGGTGTACATGAGCGTTTAGTGCCCTTAAAGTCATACAGGTATTCAGAGTACAGTTTGTACACTGTGTAATTCCAGCCTTTGGAAAGAAGAGAATATGAGTGGTTTATATATAGGTTCTAATGGTGAAAATGGAGCTCCCTAAAGTGAATAAGCAAGGCAATGGGGAAATCATCTTGAGTCATTGGAAAAGTCATTGCATAAGGTTAATTTGTCTGTCATTACACAACACCAGATTGTATGCCAAAAGCACTAGATTTAGGCTCCCTCCCATCCTTCGGTTATTCTGAGTCCTCATCATGTTAATATGATACAGTGACATATTTTCATTCTGAGCTATCTACACCCTCCTTTCCACCCATTTTCTTTATCTTCCTGTTTTTCTGTCTAAGACCACAGGAACCTGCTTAGCTGTCATGGGGCGGAAAAGGGGAACACCCTCAATAAATTGGTGAATTAGTGGCCAACACAAGGAGATAGGTAGTAATGCAAACATATGTAAAAAAAAAACTGTATTAGTCAAAGCTAAACTTAGCTTTTTAAACACATGTAAGATGTCAAATCCAACAAAGCTGAAGCTTTCGAGGTCCGACAAAAATACTCCAATAATGTGGCTGGAGGTCACATTGCTCTGAAATGGACCAAAGTGCTTTGGACATGTTTCCAATTTAGATATTTTTTCAAATGGCTCTTAAAACTAGCAAAGTGGAAATAAACACTGATTCTTAATAATAGCATTACATTCAAATGTTTCTTCTGTCAGATGCTCTAATAAATCTGTTTTCATATCCACCACATTGATTCACATTTTTATCTTTAAGTCATTTAACCAATGATCTCTTAAATAACAATCTCCAGCAGAGAAAGTGAGAAGTGACAGAATACTTTGAATGCTTTCCTCGTCCAATGAGTCTTGGTGTCACATGTACTTTGGCCAATGACCAAAGACCCTCTTGGGGCATGAATATTAAGTATGGTGCTGAAGGTAAAACTCTCACTATAACTAGACTTTCCATTCTGAATTGGAATAACCAATGGAATGAGGATGGAAGAGTTGTTTCTTTGTTAACAGTTTTATCTAATGATAATTCCAGAAACATGTTTGCACTTCTATACCTGCAAAATCGAAGCTGTTCCTCATTGTGAAAAATTGTGATTTAGTTCTTTGAGGAGGTAGTATGCTGAAAACACAAAGCAGGAGGTGATGTTGCCAATGCTGGCTATTTTCATTGGTTTAATATTTGAGTACCCTGATGTCTTTAAAAGAAGGAAACTAGATTAAAAAGAGAAAATACATTCAGGCATGGGGGGGAAATACAAAAATACCTGGTCTAGGAACCCTCTTGCTGTGCGGAAAAATAACTCATTCCTACTCTCTGCACTGCTTTCTATTTACAATTTTACAAGTATTCGTAAATATTACATTTCATTTAAGTTTATAGGATCCTGAATCTTCACATTTGCCAACTGGCCATCTGGAGGGTGCTCCAACAAGCCATAAAAGCCAGATATTTTTAAATAGATGCACTATTTCTCTAAATTCAAGTCAGAACTGTCTTTTACAAATCCAGGGCATTTTGTCTTTGTAGCCCTATTTTTGGCTTTAGACAGAAGAGGGAAAACAAGTTCAGAGAAAGGAATAAAAGTAAGTTTTGTGAAAATCTTTTTTATGTACTACGCAAAAATATTAACGTGATGAAATGCAAAAGCTATACAAAAATTGCTAGGTAGCAGGTTTACGTATTGTGTCACATGTGCAGTTAGTTTTCTTTTCTTCTAAGTGATATCAACAGTGAAGCAGCTTTTGTCTTCTGAATATCCTATTTTCATCAATTTACTTTAAATTAGCCTTTTGACAATTTGGGATGTTGGTATTAGCCATGTGCTAGATCAGGGACTGTTATTTCCAAGCAGTTTCTTTTAAGACAGAAATTATTTAGGCCATCTTTGAGGCCATCTTTCAAAAAATAACTGACCTTTGTCCCAGTAGAGTATCATGCTCCAAATTAATTGGTAGAACAGGATAAATTGGTACAGGGTGATATTATAAAGCACCCAGGGGGAGTTCAAAAATAGGGTTCCTCGCAGTGGGATCCTCACTGGCCAAGAGAGGGGGAGCTGGAGAAATAAGTGAGAGATAAAAATACACAGTCCAGGCCGAAAAAACATGTCTAATTTTGAGCACTGACCCAACTGAAATAATGCGAAAGGGTTTAGAAAAACCCTTACAGGTTGCTTGGGTTTTTTGTGGGACAGTATGTTTAACACATATCAACGTGTTTCCACATACTTTCATCTGGCAAGTAAAGCACAAGTAAAGAGAAATTTCATCTCACGATGGAATCTGTGTTAATTGTACGATTACCTTAGACATTTACCTTGAGAACGACGGCCGTGCCGAAGTTCAAAATTGGCACAAACAAAGCATTAACCTCGTCACTGCCAAACCCATGTTTCTAAAGCTTGTGCAGACGTTCCATTCAGCGTGTACGAAATCTCACTTGGCGAGAAAAAGATTTAAAAAGGGTCTAGGAAATGACGTTTGGAGGTATTTCTGTCACACATTAAAGCTCAGTTGTGAGTCTTTGTATAATAGTCTGTTCTTAACATCTCTGTCTCAGAAAATGTTAACATTGCTAAGCTCAAACATTTGTTCTATTAGATTGTAACAAACCTTTGTGGAGATCTGTGGACTTTCAAGGTCACATCTGGTTTGCTATCTATTTCAGAGATGATCAGTTGCTGGATGAAAACCATCTAGTACAACTCTGCCTCAATTATGTTTTTCAAAAGATGTCACGCTTTTTTTTTTGCTACCTAAAAATATCCTTATGCCATTCACAGGACCACATCTACAACTGACCGGAGGAAAACATGACTCATGAGCTTTCCATTGCCAAGTGATTGCTATTTCGCCTTTGGGTGTAGGTGCACATCTGTCTCCACAAATTTTGATTGTAAGCTTCAAGTATGGCCATTTTCCGATGCTCCTCCTCTTCGATTTTCGTTGTTTGGTTGGGGCCAAAGCATGAAGGGAGTGAACACTGGATTGACATCTGGCAGAATTCCAAATGAAACTTCTTCAAACGACATGGAAAGAGATACAAACAGTCTCATGACTCAGGAACAGAACTCTGATCACACTCAACTACTGTCTCTATGCTCCATTAATTCCCTCACAAAGCTCCCCTTCACTAATGAAACTGTTCTTCTCATGTCATATTCCCATGATGATAAAACACGCTCTCTTGGGATATATACATCAGGTCTATGTGACAAATTCTCATGGGTAGCTGGAGATAAAACTTAGTGTCGAGGCAGTTTCAGAACATCGTTACGAGGTTGAATCCCAGGGACACGTGAGAGCCTGATTATTTCCAGGTTTCCCTATTTTTAGATAAGCGAATTTAAGCAGCAGAGAGATCAGGGTCAAAGAGCACATACTTGCTTGCAGTCTGGAATTCCACCATAATTTTTTCCATTACCCAGAGAGCAGAAGGAGGGACTTTTGGCCAGAGAGTAGAACTTCTTTATCAGCAGCGTACACATACAGACACACACAAATTTTATTACTCCCTTCCAACATCCCCCTCCCCGTGGGATATCCTGCTTAAAACTAACAGTGTAGTATTTACTAATCTTCATGGAACACATTACCTGGGTTGTTATCTGTGTGCTTACGGAGCGCTGTGCCCATTTGTCGTGTTGTTTTAGGGCCATTTCAAATAGCTTTGCCCTCTCTGTATTTGATCTGAAAAAAACTGAAAGGTTTTGTTGACATAAAGGTCATAGTCTGACAGCTGAGATACAGTCAGTTTAATATTCAGGCTATATCCCTCCCCCCACCTCCACCCCCATAGAAAGGGCCTATTTCGGGTGGATGTTGTTAATGGGTTTCTCATGACCACGGAAAGGATCCTGTGATCTGCTGTGTTTCGTGGATGTTCGGGGTGGTTTTTCTGATGTTGCAAGGCTCACGAGTGCATTCACTTTTGTTCGGAATAAACCGAATTATTGATTCGCTCACGATGTTCCGGTAATGTCTCTAATGGATTTGGTTTGTTTTAACCATCTAATGACGGCCTATTTAATTTGCACTGAGACATCCTTTGACGACATATTTTCCCTCAATCATTAAAAAGATGAAACGTCCACATCCATCCATTATAGAAGCTGCCCGATTGTTACCCCAGCTTAGTTCCTGTAAGAGGGGGGGTATATAACTTGTTCTCTAGATGATCTGATTTCACGAGTATGCCATTAGCTTTACTCAAATCAGTGCTTGAACAAACATTAATTTATCATTTCAACATGGAGCAGGATGAATGCTTACTCATCATTTTGTGAATGAAAGGATCTGATTTGAGAACCTCAGGATCTCATCTCCTCTGATGACGTTATACTGTTTGTCTCTTCTAACCAAGATCGTCAGCACACTCTTGAGCAATTCGTGATTGAGTATGAAACAGCTGGGATGAGAATTGGCTCTTCCAAATTCAAGGACGTGGTTGTCAAAGGTGGAATACTCTTTCCTTGTCGGAGATGAGTTGCTGTCTTAGGCTGAAGTGGAGCTCAAGTGCTTCAGGAATTTGTTCTTGGGTGATGGAAAGTGTGAGAGACACAGGGACAGGCATACTGAAAGCTTAATCGGCATATGAGGAATTAAAGAGACAGAAGGCAAAGCTTTCAATTCACTGGTCCATTTGTTTTAGAACCATCACCTACTGTCAGATTCTCATAAGCAACTGAAATAATGATGTCATGGATAGAAGCAAATGTGCTTCCTGAGAAAAGCAGGGAAGGTTCTGTCAGTCGTAAGCTAGAGAGCTCGGTGTTCCTAGATGCACCGCTTTCCTTCTAAGGGCTAGTAGGAGCAGATGTCAGATTGGCGATGATTGGCGATGTCTTTTCTAGTATCCGCTAGTATCAGCTGTGTTCCTCAGTGTCCACTGTTCCTCTTTGTGCTGATTCCTATAGTGGTTTGGCTCTGTCGGCCTCTCCTCGTTTCTCAACATTACTTAGTTTCGGAACCTGAAGTTAGGGTAAGGCTCATCTGCTCACCCTCTGACATCTTACCACAGCCACCCCCTCACCATCTGACAAATAAAGAACACCTTTATGAATCTCTGTTTGGACATTCCTAGCATAAAAAAACTAAATCTGACTTTTAATTGGCTTTCAAGAGCCGTGGCAGACATCGATTTTCTCCTCTTCAGATAACTTCAACAGTTAATGGAACAAAGACAATTCAAACCCTAGCAATACATTGTCTATGCCACTTTACTCTACGTAAGGTCTAGGGGGGCTGGAACCTATGCCAGCTGTCATAGGACAGCAGCCTGGACAGGTCATCAGTCCATCACATGGCCCAATAGAAACAATAAACCACTCATTCCTTCCTTTTTGCCTTAAAATGGTACAACGATTGTTATAAAAGCAGGTACAAACATAGTGAATATACATTAAAATGCGCACTATAGAGCAGTCTCGGATTTTTTTTATTTAGCATGTTATCGTTATCCTATGCTGTTCTGTACCTGAATGACTGATTCTATATTTCCACTGGCCAATAGTTTCCCCACATCCAGAACACGCTGAGACACTATGAAAATAAGCATGCATCCCCCCCATCACCAACACACCAATGGACTCGGCGTGTCTCTCCCATGCCAGACACAGCTGTGAGCACTCTCATTTTGGCGATAATCTCTCCACTCTCCTCAAAGACTCTTTGTTAACCGTGACTGAGCCCCCCACCCCCCCCTGCCCCGCGCCCCCACTACATTTAGCCACACACGCCTGTTGCTGTTAGCATAAGCTGTGCCAGCCATCCTTCAGTCATTGTAAGATATCTGCTGGGATTTTTGTGGGTCATCTCTACACATCTGGATGGTTATTAAATGCGTGGAAAATTCACATGAAATGCAAAGCGACAGCACTGCCCACAGCTAAACCTTAGCTGAATTATCTCGATTAACTTAGCTCCGGCACTGTTACTTCATCTGTACTTTTAGAAAAGAAGCTGTCAACCACAAACCAGAGTGACCTATTTCTAGTGACCATTGTGGGCTATTTATGGTGCTGGGCTCGCTCGAACCTATCAAAAGAGATCATGTTAAGATGTGTGAAAATCATGCATTGCAAGATTATACGGATGATGTGAGAATTATGTCACACTTCGCCAGATGTCGGCTTTCAGAATCTAAACACTGAACGAGATGGAGAAAATTTCATAGATGTTTAGAACATTACAATAACTGTGAGCCCCCCTGCACATAAACACAACCGGCGACTGTACTGGACACATATTTTGCAGCTAAGAACAATCCAACTGCTGCTCACTGAGAAAACCTCTTTCAGACCAGGTTACTTGTGGCAAGTAAGTGCCAGATCTCAATAAATGGGTTTTGTGATGCCAGGGAAAAGCCATTAGGCCGTTCTCAATCACAATATTTAAACATTACATGCAGACTCGGCTACTTCTCTGGAAATCTGCGGCAAAATACAGTCATGTGTACTGAATTGGTTTTAGCCTTTTAATGACTTCGTCATAGTCCCTGCTACCATAGGAAATCTTTATACCAAAGACTGCATGCCCACATTTGGAAAAACACATCTAGGTTTGTGGTTTCACTGAGTAATGGACGGGGCAGTCCCACTTGAAAAATATGAAATGCTTCAATGTGTACACCTGTATGTCATCTGGGAAGAAAAACCAGATGAGCCACTGGAAAATGTCTAAAAATGATTTATACACAGCCTTTGCAGTTAACGTCTGAAAGATTCAGAGTTAACCAAGGCAGCTGTTATTATTTGTGTTCTCTTCTTTAAAGTTTTTCTTACGGTGACTCTGCGTCATCTGTAACAGCCAATAGCCTCATAAGGTGTATGAAATCATACAGCCTTGTTTATTTGCTCTAAGCTGCTAACTGGAAATGAGCCTGATTCGGTCTTCTACGGACCAACAATTCAAGGGTTTCTCTTGAAATTTGCTTTTCAACCAGATGGAAACAGATTGACGCACTTGATTTCAATTTCTCGTGTAATAGCTAGAAAAGTGCTGTTTGTTTCCATTGTTGCTAAGGGGTTCCAAGAGGAAATCAGCCTACAAAAAATATGTTTTGTGTTACCAGAAATGAAACTGTCTTTAACTGTAACTATCCATTTTCTATACTTGGCAATTCCAGTAGCTTTTTGGGGGACAGGTATGGTACACCTTGGGGTGGTTACCCCGGGATACAACCTTGTACGTGTGTGACTTGTGTGACTTACCAGAGTACCGCGGCAAACATGCTCAGGCAGTAAATAGTTGTTACTTTGACTAGTCAAGTAGTGAATTAGACAAAGTCCCTTTGTTTTTCCTCAAGTGCCCTCTCTGAACTTGATGGGATGCACATCGACTAGACAAAGAAAGACAGGATAGATGTCTTAAACACTTAAGAACTAACAGCTGTGCAGCAAATAGAATCTAATCATAAAAACACTCGGCAGGATTGTCGCTCTGACGTAGGGAAACTATAACTATTCTGGAAAACTGCAAAAACAAAAACAAATAAACAGTTGATTAGGGTTTAAGTATTGTTCAATTCAAAGAGCCAGTAAATGAAAAAAAGGAACACAAACTAAAAAAAAAATACATATATTTTCCTAACAGATGGACTGATGAATGGTTGGTCCCACTCACTATATTTTCTTGCAATTTGTCTCCATGAATCTTTTATTCAATGTATTCCAAGGTGGATAGCAAAGAAATCACCGTAGCTTCTTTTACCATTTAAATAACTGAATAAGCTGTCATCATGGCAGCCACAAACCTTTTGAAAACTGCGCCTTAGAATGTACAATAGTTCAATTGTTCCGACCTACCACTTTAAAGGTCACTCCTCCACAAGTTGCCCAATTCCCTTGACTGTGAAACATCCAGAGACTCATTAACACTAATCTGTACATAAACAGAAATGACTACCAGTGACTTCTTAATTAAACTTGACTCTCTTGTCAAGTCACATGCCACAACTTGCTGGACTAGCTCAGAGGTGGAAAAGTAAGCTTAATCTCTGCCCACAAATCTGTGTCGAATGGAATTTCTCACTGGCAGTGACGGTTGATGCGGTTTATGGACTAATAAAAAAATAATTAGGTGGCGGTTTTGAACTGATGTGTTGGGTTGCAATAGTTTTTTTATCACCTGATCAAAGGTATTTGCGCTATAGTTAAGAACACGTGTATGTCTTGGAATAGTTAAAAAACAACTCAGACACGTATTTATTCTTTAAATAAATACGCTCTGGTATCTCGGCCAAAGACAACATGAAGGTCAAAGTGAGAAAAATATATGGGAATCGTCCATGTGTCCGATAATGGAAGTAGAGGCGTGCAAGGAACGAGCCCTCGTGTTTACGGTGCGCTGGCCCTTTAAGAGAGCCCCGTGTTTCCATTGGCACGGTGACGTCAGAGCAGCGAGTGGCTCCAGCCTATCCTCTCTCACCAGTGAAGGCTATGGTCCTGGAAAAGCTGTCCTGCTTTAGGAGGGAGAGTTTTACGCTGCTCAAAAGGTAGGGAAACACTCGTCCCTGAAATGAGCTAGGGGCACCCGCCGTGGATTTAAAACGGAAACTTTTGCCATGGCCACGGAGGTGAAAAAGTAGCGCGAGAGAGCGAGCACGCGAAGCCGCAAGCGAGCCAACGGACCCTTCCACAGCAAAGCAACTAGATGCACGGCCACTGCTGAGAAAAAAAGAAAAAAAATGCTCCAGCCGAGCCGCTCCAACCCCGGCTTCAGTCACAAATTCCCTGTGCTGTGACCGCTTTTTCCCGAGACATTCTCCGGCATTTCCTCTTCCGTTTTCTCACGCCTTTTAACCCACAAAGTCTGCCGTACGAGGTCCCAAGACCCACCTGCGAGGGAGAATCATGGCAGCGACAGAACCACAAGGCATAGGAATAATGCTGGTGACAGCCAACGTCGGATCCCTGTTCGAGGATGTGAGTTTCTCAATTGACCGAAAACCGTTTGCCGTTGACCTTTCTCTCAACGTCTAACGCTGCATGCTTGCCTCTCTTATTATTTTTCATCCTTTTTTCCACCAATTCCATTCTGAGCACTCCATCTTCACGTTGCGTTCAATGACGTCTCAGCCGGTCACGACGCCACGGTATCCCGAACGGTTCTGGTATTATCACGTAGAAGAAGAAGAAGAAAAAGAAGGAGCAGAAGAAGAAACACATGGGGTGGCGGGGGGCACGCGCGTCGTCGCGGTGTTTTCCAAGAGTTAAACACACACTGACACGCGCTTTTGTCTTGACCTGACAGTGGGGAAGAAAAAACAAAAGAAGGTGGGGGAGAAAAAGATGTTCCTTCTCCAGTTTTTTCGTGTTCCAACTTGTTGCTTGTAGGTAATTAGGATGGAGTCTGATGGAGTTAGAATGTGAGTCTTTCTCCGGTCTCTGCTTATTTTTAGGGGGGCCAGAGAGATGCTTTTGTTGATTTTTTTCCTGTAGAGTGATAGAATTCTATTAGGGCTGCTCCAAAGCATGTGTAAACAAAGGGTTGGCATCTTACTTTCATCATTAAGCAAATAGGCTACATTTAGTTATATTCACCTTTGGTAAATCCTCCTACTCTGTTGTCTTAAGGGAGCAAAAGCATACTCTGTATCAGATGGGTGTGCCAGGCCTCCTAAGGAGTGGCGGTGCACGCACCAGAAGGATATCTCGGGTTGTTATTGTGTATCTACCTCCAGAGGTTGGCCCCCAGCTCAGTGCTGTGTGGCTTGGCATTGGATGGCACGGCAAAGCACAGTTGTAGAGCTTCAAACACTTCAAAAGTGGTACTTTAAGTGACCTCTCTCGCTCATGGGAGGCAGGAGGCCGCTTTCTTTCACAAGCGGCGTGCTCGGGGTCTTGTTCTTTCGTTGTCGTTGTTGTTATTTCTCTTTTTTTTTTCTTTTCGCACAAGTCTGAGCCAAAATGCATGTTTCCCTGCTCCGGGTGTGTGATCGGGCCATAAGCGAAGCAGTCAAAAGTCTCCAGTGTGTTGGTACCCCTTGTGATGAATATGTGGCTTGAATGGAGTCTTTGTGGACGGCTTTTAAAACCGCTTCCATTATTAGATCAGTTAGTAGTGTGTCGTTTTGTGTGTGAAACGACGCGGCCTGATCCCGATTCTCCATTCAGTTATGGAAAAAAAGGAAAGAAAAGGGCTTTCTAAAACTGGGATGTACAGTTCGGCCCCGTGACGTTTCCACTCTCCGATGCGGAGAGGGAAAATATGAACAATCTGGTATTTGTGAATGGCGGCTTCACAGCAAATCGTACTGCCGTCACAGTTGAAGCGCCAGCCCCCTGTATCCCACCCAGGAATCCCCCTCTGGAACCATTCATCAATAACTTTTTTTTTAGACGGACAATCGGATATTTTTTCCCAAATCGCTTAAGGATGCATGAGCTGAAATGAATTCAAATGGATTTTGTTGCTAGGGCTGGGCCATTTCTAGAAAAAGTTAATCCAAAATGTAGATTAGAGCAGCTTCGAATTACTGGGCCTTTTCTTATCGTAAAGTGTTACTTTACCAGCAAGGAATAAGTCTTAATATGTACAGAGGCTGAGAATGAACTCCCAGTGTGTCGGGGAAATTGCTTATTTATGTCATTTTTAAATGTCTAAAATAGCAATATTACCAGTCTCCTTTTACTGTCAAGCTGAGTGGAGTGGTTAAAGTCAGGCCCTATTTTTCTGTTGTTGTTTTTTAGTAAATGCATTAATGATCCATCAGCCGTCCACTCTTTAAATAGATCCACCAGCTAAATATTGTGACAGGCAAGAATGTTTGTTTTGAAAGGCTAGCTGAGTTCTTTCGATGCGCATTTGAGCTTTCTCAGACCTTTTTGGAGACTTATTAACACAGAGCATGAAATATAGGCTGGCAAGGATGAGTGGTGAATAACAAAAAAAAAAAAAAAAGAAGGAGGGGAAAAAAAAAAAAAAAAAAAAAAAGCAGGTGGGGTACAAGAAACAATAAAGATAAATGTAAACGTAAATACATTGCTTAATGAATTCAGTTTTTTTTCAGACGGTGAAATAGGAAATAACTCAGGTCCAGTTTTCCAAAGTCCAGTAACGCTCACATCAGATGGCAAAGTCAAGCATCATATCCTGTCATGCAGGAAAATGGAGAGCCGGCGTGGCTCGTAGTTTTGCATAAAATGCCTCAAAAGGAAGCGGCAGTTTTCAGTAGCCATTCGAACAGCTTGGAAGGCAAAAGACAAGACGCCCTTGAGCTGGGGCTGTTTCCCATTGTTGACCCTCTGAGCTGCGCTCCGGTTAATCTGATTACAGGAGTAAATTGGTTCACCCTGTGTTTAAAACTGCCGTCAAGATTTAACCTGTGATTGCCATTTGAGTCTCCCAGCTCCGTTTTTTTTGTGTTTGTGGGGCTGAAATTCTTTCAGTCTGGTCTGCTTTTGCTCCTTCACCTTTGGCAGCCGTGGAAGACGGTATTGCGCACGGTTGCCACGGGCAATATTTGGTCAGGCCTCTGTCGCCTTTATCTATAGGTCAAACTCTGGCTTCCCGTGGTGGGCGCTCTTAAAAAGCTTTGAACAAACAGCCAAACGCGTTGACCTCATTTGAACCGAGCTACTGTTGAATGACGATGAGGGTAATTACGACGCTGTCCGTTTATCCCGAGGTTAGGTCTAAAAAGCTGCTCGGATTCGGGTGGAAAAAGTCGCGCAAACGTGAAAAAGAGACCAGGAGCCGGACACTCGTTGAACTGAGTGTTGTTCTTTCAGTATTGGTCTGTTTACAAAGGTGGACGTTATGCCGGCGGCACTTGGGTGTCACCAAATAACCGCACTGCGCGACCTAGGGGAGGGGCTTTGTTTCGAGAGGGGCCGGAACTGCGGCCATTACTGTCACAGGGTACAATTTTCTTGTAGAACGCGTAGACTCAAGAGTATCCCGACTTAGAAGAATACTCACCGGAGCTGCCGCCTGGTGTTTGGGTGTGTCCAGACTTGCCTCGGCTGTCCCAGATTCGGGTGATTTAGCCTCGTTTCTGCGCCCCGAAACGTCCATCTTCTGTCGGGAAACGGGAGAGAATTTTGTCCGGGTTTGTCTTTCCCGAGTGCTCTTAGTTCCTAGGTTGACTGTGTGTTGGACTCGGATCCCTTCCCTTAAGGAGATTCCGGGGAAACGGCCCCCTAGGTGTGGTTTGATCATCATTATCCACTATTTGATCCCTGTTGGTAACAGAACCTGGCCTCCCCACTGTTATTAATAGACCATATCATGACATTTGTAGACTTTCCAGCACGGAGCTCAAACAGGATTAAGCCAAATGATTAAAATCTGACTAACAGAATCATCAGCTGGTTTATCGGAGACCGTAAGGTTGATGTTGATGGCCTACTTTTCTCAGACCTGTGGGCCGCACTTCATGTAATCCCTACGACGGCGCCCACATTCTTCCCCGAGAACTCTTGTTGCAGCAAACGCCGGGGGTTTGCATTTCAGTTCAGGCCCTCTGTTTTCGATTACGTCCACATGCTTCAGCGTGCCAAGACAAAAACGACCACACCGGTGATGCAACAGATTGCTATAAATAGAGGGCTTTTTCTCAACTTGTTTGTTTTTATTCATTGTGACTCTGCCTCTGTTGTCCTGTCAGAAGTTCTAAGACTTGGATTAAGTGAGGTGTGTGGTTTGGGAAGTAGTAAAGAGGACTTTTTTTCCCCTCCCTTTCCTTGTTATTTGAAGAAATGATTGCGGACAGCGGAGATCGTGGACACCGAAGGCCGTAGTCACATGGTAGATGGGATTGAATTCCCTGACAGAATAATGTAATCATCTATATGTGTATTTTTAGCTTTGGGAATATTCTGGAAAATGCGGTGAAGTGCTTTAAACGGGTCAAAATAAAGAGAAAGTTAAAGAGAATTTAGGATCAATGTTAAGGGCTTAATTTGGGTCCAGCTTCTGCTTTTTTTTCTTTTTCTAAAGCTTAGGGTTGATTCATGATTAAAAATAAATAAATAAATCTCCAAAGAAGAAGGCCGCGACTAAAGGCTTCATGCGACATCTTGGGTTTGCGTTTCTTCCTCTTCCAAGCCAGCTCCAGTGTGTTGCTGCATGAGTGGAAACTTTATGAAAGAAAGATCAGATGAAGCTGTACCGGTTTGCTCCCCACTTAACCCTCCTCCATTTGGTTTGATGTCCTCCTCCGTCCCCGGAGTTAGGATTTGAAGACGCAAGCTCCGAGTTTCATACAGTCGGAGCTGGTGCGGATAAATAGAAGTCGCCGATTGATATATCTTTAGACATTAAGAGTGGATGGCCCAGGTATTCAGAAGCATGTCAGAGGTATTACCAGAATGTAGGCTTGACTGACAAGCATTTATCAGAGGCTTACGCTGGAATGCAACATCGCTTGCGGTAATAATAGCAGAGGACCAGAAAGTGTTGCATTCTGTCGTCAGCTAATTACTGTTACTCAATGAAGTGTGCGGAATATATTTCTGGCAAACATAGGTGTTGATTAACACTTCCTTGAGCTCATTTCGAAGGTGTTAAGATCCCCGCCGCATCTGGGGGAAAGGAAGACGTTAGGGACCCTGCACCATATGGTAAACCCCGCTGCCTTTGCTTCCCGCTGCTCTTTGCAGTCTGCTTCTTTTCTCTCCGGCTATCGTTTCAACGTGTGGTATCTGGAACTTCCTAGACATAAATCCAAAGGCTTTTGGGAATGAGAATCTTGGCCGTGGGAGTTAGGGCTTAAAGCCCTAACTCACTTGGAGAGTCGAAAGTCTTTGAGTCCAAGTCACCCGTTCGGTGCCGACCCAATGCCTTGATTATGTTGTACCGTACTATTAAGGTGTCCTGCTTTTCCATCAGCGACCGGCAAACCATTCACCCCTTTTTCTTTTGAGCGGACAGTTTGCTCACTGGAGACGGCGATTGAGTCTTGTCGCTGATCGCTATCCAGGTCAGGGAGAGCCATCGCGTTAGGAGCAGTCCTGTGTTTAAAAGCAGGGGAGAGGGCGATGGATACCGAGCCGAACTGCCCCTGTCTGTTTGCCTGAGCCGCGTCTCCCCTGGAGTCGGGTCACGGCGCCCCCATTAAAAGCCGGCTCGGGCCCAGACTTGCAGAGGCGGACGTGCGATGGCGGGCTGGATTGCGGGGGAAGAACCTGCGCTGAACTCAGCCGCCCCGAGCTTTCCATTTCCACCAGGCAAAAATAAACACACATGGGAGGAGAGGGGATTTTACAGCCCGTGTCCCCCCCCAATCTCCCCCCAGAGAGAGGGGATGTGCCGGCACGTGAGTCCAGATGCAGATAACTGCAGCGGTGCTACATGGCCAAATCTTTCTAAGAGTTCAGCGACCTCTCTCCCTTCCCCCTCCCCTGAGTTTGTGAGAGAGCAAAGCAAGACAATGAACAGCCACTTTGGGCCCAGATAAGGAACTGGGATAAAGGTGGGAGTGTCAACCCAGGATGAAGGAAGTTTGGGCTCTCTCCAAAAACCATAATTATGCATGTTGGGAACGCCAGAGCAGGGAGGCTGAGGATTCCCTGATGAGATAGAAGCAGGAGTTTAGTCCTCTGAAACTCCTCTTGGAGCAACACTATGGGGCATCCTTTGAATCTAAAACGTTCACTTTTGCGTGAAAACGCGGCTCTCGGATGGCCAAGTGGCAAACAGGTTCCCTGCATAGTTGATTAGAGCTGTGATTTGATTTGCTGCTTCCTGCCACACTGTTTTCCATCAAAACAGAGAGCCTCATCGCCTGCCCCGACGGGCATGCGGTGTCCAGAGGGACTAAATGAGGAAAGGCGACGTGCTTCATCTGTAAACTCGGTTTTCATTAACTGGTTTATGACATTTACAGGCACAAGCAGGTTACTTTGGCAACTGGGTCAGCACGAGACGCTCGGTCCAAGCGAGCATAAATGTTTGATCTGGTGCCAGTTTAAGTGTTTTTCTTTTCTTCTTCTTTTTTTTTTATACCCGAGTAGTTTTTAAGAGCAGAATTCCTTCCTCTTTTTTTCCATTTCAAAGCATTATAGGAATTTTAAAGCTGTCGATCAAAATGAAGATTTTTTTTATGGTAAAAGAGAGGAATCATGGGCTTTGTCAGTGGATAAGGGGGAGACAACCGTCGACTGCAGCCCATTTGCAGAGAGGTTTTACCTGAAGCTGGTCATTATGGTTGTGTCTGCCGCAGGCTTTAACAAGCTACCTCCATGTCTAGACTAGACTGGAAGTTAACCCTTTGTGACCCTGGGCTTTTGTTCTAAAAAAAGCCCTCTAAACCCCTCTGGGTTTTTGGAAAACTTTTAACTAAATCCTCTTATTCCTCAGCCTCAAAAGATACAAAAAAAAAGATCAAATAGATACAGTGTCTGACTATAGCACCAATTAACTGTGTGTTTTGTGTGCATGTATGCATGCATACACACACACACACACACACATATATATATATATATATATATATATTCAACATACATGGGACGACTTAAGCCGGCTGCTGGCCCAAAAGCATAACGTCAATACATTTCTCCTTCCTTCTCTGCATCAACCCATTTGAGGTTTGATTTCTTTTTTTAAAAAGAAGAAAGAAACAGGATGCATGGAGTTGTATGTTGGTCACAGGCGTCAGAAGACTCCCCACTAAAGACCATTTATTCCAGCAAACAACCAGAATTTAACAGAAGAAGTATTTGATCGTTGCTTTATTTCAGAATGTAAGGAATGAATTGGCTTGAAAGTGGTGCTTCACAATCTGTGTGACTGTAATAAAGTGTCCGGGAGTGAACCGGTGGATGATGGAGTAATCAGAGTAATGCAGAGTAATCTCTGCACTCTGACTCAGAGCCCACGCCTGCTGGAGCTCAGCCTTTTGGAAGCAGGCTGATCTGCTCGCAGAGTCTCACACGAGCTCGCCACCATCTGGCAAAGTCACTTTTTTAATGCTTCAATCATCATAAATGAGAGAATCATCAGAATCACCAGCCCTAAAGTTAAGACCAAGCTGTTCAAAACGGGTCAGTGTTTGTCTTTGGAGTAACATAAATGGCCCTCTCTGCCAGAAAAACTCTCTTTTTTTTTTTTCAGTTTAAGCCAGAGTGGTGCTCTCGTATTACCACATTTCCCTAATTGAGCAACGTCAACTCGGTCCACAATTTGTGGACACAAATTGCCACCACGCACATCGGCTCCTACATCGCTAAAAATCATGCCTTGACACTTTTGTCATACGAAGCTTTGGGAGTTTCGGGGTGGAGTACCGACCTGCACAAGTCAGATTTTTTACAGACTTGGTGAAACATTCACGTCCCTCTCAGTGCGCCGAAAAGGCTTCACAGGTGGACCTCAGCACGGTGGTGGTCAGAAAAAGTCTAAGTGACAAATATTACTACCAGAGATAGCGGCTACCTCTTCTACTGTAATCGGGGGCTATATAAGACGCATAGAATCAATTTAGTCTAAGTTCAAACTTCTCCTAATACCTCCTTCTTAAAAAAAAAAGATCATTATAAGACTGTCTGGACCCACACAGAAACCTACAGTCCGAACAGATCCCACTATAAAACGGGGATTGTCAATTCCGTTATTTAGTTGGGATTGCAAAGTCTGTTAGGTATCTCTTTAGGTTATGTTGGAAACAGCAGTCTGTTGGAGGGTTGCGGCTCTTCCTTCGTTACTCATGGCATCCCATTCAGCATCCGTCTACAGACTTCCTTTGTGCTCCCCTATGGACAGTCGATCAATCATTCCTAGGAGAGCGTGCGCATATTTAACCTCAGGCCTTTGACGGTGAGCGCGTATCGTCAGTGTTCCTCGTACAGTTAGCGGGCGGGGACGGCTCATGTCAGGGCATTGTTTGTTTGCTATTCATTATGCGGCGTCCCGCACCGGCTATTCTTCTGTCTGCGCTCTTCCTGCAGCCTCTGGCCCTTTAGGATTTCCTGCTCGGGCCCCCCCACTGTTCCTCGGAGCACTCGGATCGCTTTACGCTCCGCTTCCATAAACATCAGGTGTCATCGGGTCACGCGCACACTTAAAAAAAAAAAAAAGCAATACTCATTCATGGAGTATTACGCAGCTCGATAGTTTATTTTACATCACTTTAGCTTGAGTCTGGTTTCTCTCAGCAGCTTGCTAAGCCGCAGTGGAAAACTCCCTGCCAGCGAACATCGGTGTCTGACTCTTTGGACAGCCTTCTGGTTCCCATTTAAGGCAGGCAAAGCAATCCATAATAGGCCCTTTGCTACCGGCACTCCATCTCTGCTAATACTAATACAGCTTCAGGGGAAAGGGTTTGTGCAAGGGGGCCGCAGATGTGTAAATTCACGCCGCATCAGGAGGGAATAAACCCAAAAAGGAACGGTGGCTTTCTGTCAAGTCAGTGGCGGCGTTGTGTTGAGAAGACTGGTGCCGCTTCCTTCCTGCAGATGCAAGCGGAGGGCAAGAAACAGCCTGGTAGTGGTAGTGGGTTAGGGGGGGTGTCCCCTTAAATACGCCGGTTTGCAGTTTAAGTCTGAGCAGCACTCGACAAATACTTGGTCACTCTTTTAAACCGACGGTTTAACACGTTTTTTTTTCCTTGTTCGGCAGCAAACCATGTTAAAACAGGTTTTTATTTTGGGTTAGTCTAGATTCCAAAACCGCCAAGAACCCTATGGGCTTCGAAGTACAATCCACTGCAGTGTTTGCAGGAGAAGCACAGCTATTGCTGGTATACAATGCAAACACCGCAGTAAGCCATGTCTGTTTGACTGAAAGTCCATATGGGCTGTAGCAGTCTGGAAACTAATTGGAATTCAAACATCCTTTATTTGTTTTTTCTGGTGGGACCCTTTTGTTTTTTTTTCTCCTATGCGTGGGGGCGGGGGAAAATGGGTGGAACTGTTTTATTTAATGAGGTTGTGAGCACGTTGTTTTTACATTATGATGGGTTTTGATCCTAAAAAAAGGAGAAAGGGGAAAAAAAAAAACTAATTTTAGAGTGCTAAACGTATAATTTTTTCCCTGGGTTCAGATCGTTTAATTTGCTCAGCTGTGTTTTGGAGTGGGTGGGCTGCAGTTTGACCGCTCCCTGTTGATTTCCGCCGTGATTCTGATAGACGCCGGGGGGCGGGGGGGGGGGGGGGGTTTGGCCAGCTTCCAGGCTCGTATGAGTGTGAGCTCGGCGCGTTGGTTCCGTGTGGGTCCCCCCCGCTGCCTGCTCATCCCCGGCCCCCACGGCGGAGGGTTTATCTCTCGGTCTTCCACCACCGGCTGTGAAGTTTCCACTCCCTCTTCTCTTCACAGCTCCTGTCACCCCCCACCCCCCCGATGGCTATTTTTAGATGCAAGCCACAAACACATCCTTGTCCACAACATCCTTTTTCTTTTTCCTTTCCTTGTGCTCACTTTGAAAACAAGCTAACGGATCCAGTTATGGAAGAATTAAGCTGGGATTGGGTTCTAAATGAACCATCCCGTGGCCTTCTGAAGCCACTCCATGCACGCCTCTGCTTCATCAGCTGATAAGAGTAAGAGAGACGTGGCCCCCGGGGGCTGCAGGGAGTCGTCGGCGACCTAAACGTGGACAGAAAGATGGACGCTGAGCTGCTGGATTGACAGGGCAGAGATAAAGGAAAGTGGACTTCACACTCACAGCGGCCTGCACGTACACACGCACACACACTCACACTTCTGGCTGTTTGCCAGCAGCCTGTCAACACTAGTAGGCTCACAGATGAGACTCCGTCCACATGACGGCCACCACAGGACGGGCCAGCCCCCCCCATGCCAGTCCACCGAGCAGACGGTGAAGTCTCCACTGGGCTTACCGACGAGAAATAAAGTTAGAGCGACTAGATGAATGCCTACTGAGAAGGGAGAGCATTCATCAACATGCTAACGCTCCCGCTTTTGTTTGTTATAATTTTTTTTTTCTGTTGCTTTGACAGATTGAAACCTCTTTTTTAAAATTCGTTGAGTGAAATTAAGACGTGCCCCAGCCCAAACCCTGCTGGAAGGCTGGAGGAAACGGCTACGCTCGAGCTGTTAGGGACATGAAGTCGTCAGACTTGACAAGATTTGGCATCTGCCGAGATCTCCTGTCTTGTAAAAGGAATAAAAAATAATTGCTTGCCCGTGTCTCCACGGGTAGTTTCTTTATCTCTCTTCGTCTCCAGATGAGAAGATAAGAAGGACTCGGGGAAGACGTCTGTATTTTGAGCTGGCATTGTGCCACGACCCTTACACTCTCGTCCTGGTTGAGCAGGAGCTTCCAGTCTCCCCGCCTCTCTGAACCCGTCACCAACAGTAGGCCGCAGCTTATCACTGGAGCTCATAAAAGAGAAACATATAGGGGTCCATTTCTGTTTCGGGTTGCGCCGGTCTTTACGAAATGGTGCTATTGGCTGGCCGGGGTTCCGTCAATGGCCATTTGGCAGCTATCAGGAGAGAGCTGTCAGGAGAGACTAGCAGCATCTCCAATCAAAGCAGCATGTTTGCTCGCTGGTGCTTTTATTAGCCGACCCTAAAAAAGGGGGCTGCTGTTGACCATCTGTCCACACGTTTGTCAGACCACTCGGTCAGATTTACATTGTTTGGTTCAGTTTGTCGGAGTGATGCTGGTCCCGTTGGACGCTGGGGTCGGGTTAGCTCTTTTTATTTTCTTTCTTTTTAAATGATTTTCAAGAATGAGCCGTGGAATCTGCAGATCTCATTAAAGGGCTGAGACGTGCCAACGTTTGACACGCCACTTGGCTCTTTCCGGTGTTCGGGAATTCCAACCTCGCGTCAGTTTTCCGCATTGACGACACGGGATGGTTTCCACGCGGGCACAATAGATTAAAAAATACAAACAAACAAAAAAATCTGGACTTGTCAATGCGCCAAGGTTCACGGGCTTATCTCCTCGAAAAGGAACTTTGCCCCACAGTGTTCGAGATCAATAACATCCTAAATCCTTAACCTTTTAGGTTGTTTACCTTGAATTGTAATAACTTTTGTGAACTGTGTTGAGTTCACTGACCTTCAGGGTAAATACGAAATACAAATGTTAGGTTTGATGCTTTTCCAGTTCCACGTTTTTCACTTCCAAGACGATACAGACATTTGAGGCTTAGTGTCAGTCGATACTGATCCGATCTATGGAGAAAAAGAGCGCTGAATCAACTACAAACATACAAAACAGACATAAATGTAGCTGAATTAGACTGACTAGACCCGCCTTTATGGTTCGGTCGCATTATCACCCATAACCAATCTAGAATTTTTTCAAAATATCGTATGGGTGCATCTCTTACGTCAACTAATTTTGTTTTCCTTCCTGGAAAAATTATGATGCCGGGTCGGTCATAGGAATGAATAATTCGATTAAGAAGGTTCCACACAGTTAAAACACAAACCGATTATCTCTGTGGAACCCTCTCCCATTGATAGCTCTTTCCAATGAGGGTTTATCTGCTCAAACCCGTTGGGAGGAATTCATGTTTAGAATTTTTGAGCCGTTACACAGACTTTGTTTTAGTTTTTTAATCCCCTCTCTCCCAAAATACCAGATTCTTATGTGTGGCTGGGAAAGAAAGCAGTAGCCGAATATATCTGGATCACAGTTGTGAGACGAAGTGACAAAAAAAGTCTTAGAATAGAAGAAGAAGAAGTACCATTAACTTGGAAATATGTCTCATCATTGTGCCTAAAATTGTTTGTGAATTCGTTAGGAGGTTCATTCCAAGTGAATCGGAAGTCTGGATGTGGAAATGCAGGGGAGCGCCGGGTTTTCCACAGCCGCCTGTTGGGATCTGTGGTGTTTAGCCCCGTTTGATCGGCAGCGGGCGTCGCGGCAACACGCTGTGGGGGGGAGTTCTGGACAAGCCCGGCATCTGGAGCAGGGAGATTATTTCCAACTTTGCCTTTCAATTCCTGTTTACATGTCTTTCACAACGACCGGTTTACACCCCTCATCCTGTCCGTGTGTGTCTGCGCGTCGCCTTCCCTTGTGGGTGTGTGTGTAGCTTTTTCTTTTGTTGTTGTTTCTTTTTTTGTCTTTGCACTGATTATCTGTCGGACCATAAATGAATGCACGTTTGTTTTCGGCCGGAAAGGTCATCTGATGGTGAGAGACCGTTAGAGGTTCAGATTTGACTGCGAAGGGGATCACAGCCGAGTTAACCGAGTTAAACCTCTCCCAGATGGGAAACGGTTTGTTTCTGCTTCAGTTGTAGAAAACTTTTGTGTCTGTAGAAAACTTTCAGGACATTGAAAGACATTGCGAAAAAAATCAAACTGTGAATCGGAGCGTAAAGTAAGAATTGAAGTCGACCGATTTAGATTCTGAGTGACTGTCGTTTTGGATTTCTTTCATTTAGTTTCAGTTAAATTTCATGGTTTGGAAGTGATTTTCTGCCATAACAGATGAATATCAAGCAATATGAAGGGAAAGTATGAGTGAATCTCTGAACTTGGTGACACGTGACCTTCTGATGGTCAGTACTCTTTGTGTAGCAGAAGCCTACTTTGTCATCACTGTGTCACTCCGTGTCTAAAGCACTCTCTCCCTCTAGGCCAGATGGCCTAGACGTCCACTAGGACGGTCTTCAAACTCTTTTCCAACTCCTTCCGTCCAACTCCTGAATGGTGAAATCCTTTCGAGGCAAAAATGACCAAAAATGGAAAATGGCCAAAGGGACTGTGGGGGTTTTCAGGAAACTTTACTCGTAGTTTGTGTGTGTTTGTGGTAGTATCCTTACAGATTTAGCCAACTGGGGTAAAAAAAAGGATTTAATGAAAGAAGCTGATGTAAATGTGGACAAAAGATGGGGAATAAAACTTTACTAACCATCCCAAACCCTCACACAGGGTCCAGATGGAGTCTTGGATCCTCATGTGTGTTTTAGGCCCTTCAATCGCACAATAAGCGGATCCAACATCTTCAAGTGACCATTCTCGGAGCCACTGAAACGTTTTCGGAGATGGCGAGGGGCGGCACCTCCTTGTTGTGGAAACTCAACTCCCTCTCCGCTGTTTATTTTGGAAGCCTGGTTTCTGGCACTGGCTGGAGGGTCGCCGCAGAGAGGGAAGTGTTTTAAAGGAGAGGACTTCTCTGGGAGATAAATTCTCCATTTGAACATATTTTTGGACGTATCGGAGGAGCTGTGGGAGGGAGAGAGAGAGCCTGGCCCGTCCCATTTTTGGAAACAACTAGTTTAACCTATTTGAACCTCTTTTCGGAGCCAGTGTTGGTGTTCCTGCTCTACATAGTACAGCAGCTAACAGAAGGAACGATTCCCCTCTGAGCCCTCTCACCCACTAGTGCTCCTCTCAATGGTGTTCCTTGCTGTCCTACTCACTGCCTTTACCCCCCCTTCCTTGTTTTAAGCAGGAAGAACATAATTACAGAGATATCGGGCGCATACTGAAAACGTGACAGCCTGTGAAATGTCGTCGGCATCCCGCAGAGGCGAGCGTTCCTCGCCCTGCCCCGCCGCGAACAGGAAGCAGGACAGGCCCGCGAGATAACGGCGGACAGCACTCCAACAGAGGAAGATGCAGGCAAGAAAAACAAAACAAAAGAAAGACTTTAGGAGGCTGAGGACAGCTTGGACAAAGAGAGGAAAAAACATCCACGGGAGCGACGGCGCAATCCGGTGACCTCATCGGAGACCAGCAGGAAACGGAGCTAATGGCTCCCAGCCGCACGGCCCCGGCGTCCCCACAAGAGAGCAAGTCTCGAACAGGAAGCAGAAACGGAGGCTCTGCCACCTGAAGGAAGCGCCGCACGCACCGTAGCCGACTTCTCGCCTCCCCCCCACCCTCCTCCTCCTCCTTCTAACCATTTCCTGCTGCTTCCCGTCCAAAAGATTTATTTAGAAATTACTTTATTTTGAAAGAAGATGAAACTGTTCTGTCGACCAACCCTGTGCCGCTGCGCGACACGAATCCGGGATGGAAAAGCGGGTCACGTCACCCCTTTTTTAGAGCGAGAAAAATGAGCTGCGATTCACAGCTGTGATGTCGGTGCGTCTGACACCCGAAACCCCGCGGCGCTTTCATCCACCAGAACGTGTTGCACATGGCATTTGTCGCGGGCAATTGGTTAAAAATTATCTCGCTCCATGGAAAAAGCTTTTCTTTTTTTTTTTTTTTTTCACACCATTAGCATCACTTTTCAGACAAGACGCTCCCTTTTTACTGTATGTGTCAGCAAAAAGAGGCAATTGATTTGATTATTCCGGATGTTTCCATGAGCGGATTACAGTGTTTTTTGTCTCAGATATTTTTATTGAGTTTTGAGTTTTTCGACATATAACAACACATATACATATATTGTCACATATCGTGCTTTTTAATCCAAAATCAACATTAACTGTAACACCCCCCTTCATTCACACCTACAAACCATAATTCTTGAGGATTTACATATATTGTCATATATCGTACTTTTAAATCCAAAATCATCATTAACTGTACCACCCCCCTTCATTCACACCTACAAACCATAATTCTTGAGGAGTAATTATTCTGGACTGTTGTAGTGAACTGCTGGAAGTCAAGTATAGGACTGCAAGATGAATAGAGAAAAAAGATAGTTAGGCTCACACATTTTTGTGTTTTACCCAAAAAACCTGCAGACATATAAAAATCGATCCCTTTTTGAGCCTCCAAATAACCAAAAAAAAGAGAGCTTTTCAAACTTTTTGTGTGTATTTTTGAAGATCAGCTTCAGAGTTATTTGGTCCACCCTAATGCCAAGAAAGGCAACACAAGCTCTCTTGACTGATTGGCGATCACAATCTGGCTTTTCATATCAGAAGGTCTCCCTCGTGGCTTTAGAAAAAAAAAAAAAAAGGAGCTTGGATCAACCCATCCCCTTGGCCTTTGACGTTGGAGTTGACGTTGGAGTGTGAATTCCTCCCCTCCCAGAAAGACTAGAGAAGGAGCAGTTCCCAGTGGCTGTGGATTCCGTGTCTGCTGGGGATTTCCTGCCCCATGTCACGTTGTTTCCATCAGAACCTCCATCAGATTGTGGTTTTTCGGTGGCCGATAAGAGATGATTTATAGAGCAAGGGTGAGCAAGAGTGGCTGTTAAGCAATGTGGATGAACTCAAACAAACTGCATTTATACGCAGTTATGACATTATTGATTCCGATATGTCAAAAGAAAATCTGTTCTACAAGGTTATTGGAACTGAATGCAAGATTTTGTTGTTGTTGAAATCTTTATATTAGGGACATCTCTCCTGCTCTGTTTAAATTTTCTTATAATAACTCGGCCAATGCTGCACAATCCTTTTCCCCACCCTCTTTCCTTTAAGCTTCAGGTTATTGTTTTAGTAAAGATCTTCCAACGAGAGATGGTAACCAGGCCCGCGCAACATTTTATTGCATCTCTCAATTACTGATGTCGTGTGGAACGCCGGTTGATTTTCCAGGAAAGTGTCTGGTGCCTGTAAAAGTCCAGTTCTCGTTTCTTTTTCCAGAGCTTTTTTTTTTTTTCACCCCTTCAGATGGAGATCCTTCTCGCCGCGGCCTCAGCAGCTCACCGCTAACGGGCAAAATTCACCCGGGAGTTAGTGAAACGGGTCGCTTCTCGGGGGAATAAACGCAGCAGGGGCAAACATCTGGACAGATGCGGCGGGGGGGGACGTGGATTTGACCCGCCGTCCCGGCAGATAGAGGCATTTGTAGTGCTGAATGAGCTGATTGGGTGGCTCTGTGCTGTCGGTTTCAACCCCCCCGTCCGTCCAGCTGATGTCACCTAACCTTTGCACTGGACTCTGAGGATTCAGCAGGTAACACAGCAGCCACTGCCATTAAAAAGCTTTTTATCCCGCAAATGGTCCTGTGATGCAAACAGCCTCTCATCTCCATGACTAACACACGTTTTTCTTTTTATCTCCCCTCTTATGTAATTTTAACATGGGATCCATAAAAAGAAGTGGACTCTCGCCACAATTAAAGTAGCTTAAGGATGTATTATCTAAGAATATAGTGATTTTGATTGTGCGGTTACAACCGCCCTCAGCTGTTTCAACCTAAAAAGGGGGGATTGTCAACATAGATGGTATTTATCCCTTCCTGATTTGTGGTTTATAATTACAGTTCGGTAGTTGTGGTGGCATTTAAAAAAAACACCCTTCTTCTGAGGGGCTCGGCATCCCAGTGTTTGGCTTCAGCTCAGCTTTCACTCGCACCCAGAGAGACTCAGAGTGTCTTTCCCGAAATACATGCGGCGATTCCTAGATTCCCAAGTGTTGGCACCATTCCCCTGAAAAGAACGGAGGGCTTTTGTGCTCGGCTAAAACGGCCTATCGCCCCTTTTGTGCTGGAAACAAAGGTGTATGCGGGCAGCCAGACAGGTGAGATGGATTCATTTTTGGAGAAGAATTAGATAAGCGTGGCTTCACGTCCCCCCCAGGACCCATAATGTGTGCATGTGCAGGAAAAAAAACCTCTACAGTCCGAGAAGTTACAGGAAAACGACTAGCACACGGTGATTAAACGGTTTGTGTGAGGATGGATCACACCGTTTCTCCTTTTGGGCCTCCTCCGTCATATTTCGGGCATTTCTGCTTTGTCCTTAACGTACAGAGCCCTTTCTCGCAACTCCTGTAAGTAGTTTTTGTTCCGGGAGCGTCTCGTCTTCTCTAACTGTGAAGGCCAAACGGATCTCATTTGCACAGTTTTTATTACCATGTCTGGTTGTGCTGCTCACAGTGTTTTACGGGCCAGAAATCAAACAGAGGAGTGTCCACATCATGTTCGAACAGCTGCACACACCTGGCAACCTGTTTGCTGTTCATACAGGTGCTACCAGGCCAACACCTTAAACTTCATCCAAAGTAGTTTAGAAAAACAGAGAATATGCTCTGATCTGGCCTGGTTCGATAATACTTATTAGAAAAGGATTATATTGACTTTGTAATGCTTCAATATATTAGAGATATTTGCCCTTTTGCCTATAAAGGGGTGGGTTTTGTATCAGTTTATTAAAAAAAAGATTAGATTACAAGATTTGAGTTGAACTGAGGTTTTTCTTCTTCTTTTTTTTAAATATTGCTGTCGCAAATTGTTCCACATTCTTGGGAGTTATCATGCAAGAGTGTTTTTCTTGCTCAAACTGATACGATCAGAGTTTATGCTTAGTCATTCATATGAGTGCGTAACGCCTTCAGAGTTCCTGCTTTTTTACAGCGGCGTATCTCGGTGGTGCGGTAGTTTTAGCTCATCGTCTTTTGTTGGAGAGTTTGCTTATATGTGTTGAGTAACACGTGGTAGAGGTGTGTGTGTGTGTGTGTTTGCGTGTGTGGGAGAGCTGCATTGTCTGTGGGTTGCAGAGAGCTCCCCTAAGGAAGAGTGTCTATCGCATATTGCAACATGTCATGTTTCGCAGTCGAAAGCCAATTCCTGAGTCGTCTACGCATTTTTTTCTCTCCGCTTCCAATGATGAATGACAGAGTGTTACTTTTCAGCAGAAAGGAATGTTTCAATAATTGATTTGAAGGAATATGCCAGCGTAGGAGGTGCAAGGTTGAGTTGCACGGCAGATTGGACACCTCGACGACTTGGCGCATTAGCTTTTGAATGCTATCGTACGTGTGCGTCTCTAACTTTGTGCAGGGAGGAAAAAGCCTTTTGAACCACACGGCTGCGGCCGCCTTGAGAGCTGTTGTTTCCTGTTGTCTGATGACACTTGAAGTAGATAAATCCCAGCTGACTGGCGCGTCGATTTACATCGAAATGGGAGGCAGGGGGGTTGGGATCATAGCTGTTTGACTGCTCGGCGTCAGCCTCTCATCCCGCATTATAGAGGCTTAGAAAAGCTGGAAACATCAATAGAAGATGCCTTTTTATGCCGTCTTATCGTGGTTTCTAGGTGCAGAAGGGCTTAAAAGTTTCCGGGCATGCATTGAGTAGAAAGCGGGAACACTGCTTGTAATGTTCTCAGTTCATGTTAGGGACCTTTTTATCGTCTTACTAGCTTGAGAGACATCTAATGAGCTACCCCCCCAACTTGATGATGACTTCATGATAAATCTAGGAGTGATTTCTGACACTGGTATTTTCCCTGGATAAGTTTGGTCGTAGGACCTTTATTTACAATTCCTCATAATGGTCTTTGAACTTTCGGTTTGAGCGCAGATTTAAGGGGTTGTGATCCGGTCTCGGAAGTTGTGCTTAATCTTGGACATTTAGAATTGACTGGCAGCAGGATTGGGCTCGCTACATTTTAACAGTCAATTGTACACCGGCAAACACAAAAGGACACATTTAGTTACTAAAATATTTGGTACAAATTTGATTGTCCAGGTTTTAGAGGAAGCCATTGCCTTTTCTTCTTGAGGAAAATTGGAGAAGAAGGGGCATGAAAGAGCCCCTATTTTTTGAAAGGGCAGGTAAAGCATGGCCGTTTCCCGATGGTCCCGACAGTTGTTGATTACAAGGAAGTGCCTCGTAAATGGGGAGCGGAGCTTCTGCTCTGTCGGGGGGGGGAGGAGATGGTGACTCCATCACAGGGAGGACTGACCGGCGCCCTTATCACCCGATGTCTCGCCATTTTGTTTCTATCGTAGTTCGATTTTGGCAATGCATATGTAAAATTACGATGGAAGTCATTAAGCAAAGATAAAGAAACATTAAGATATCCTGATTCTGCCCGCTTGCAGAGTAGCTGCTCGCGTCTTATGCAGGTTCAACAAGTTTCTCGGCGATGCGTTTAAACCGCGTGGGCAAAGAGGGCTTGAGGGCGTTACTTGATGACACACCGGCTGCTTTGTTTGAAACCCCTATGCGTCTTCGTCTTCCCGTATCTGCATCAAAGCCTTTTCTTGAAGGGGGAGGACATCTCTCAGGAGCTAGCCTCGGTTTCTAATATAACGTTTCCATGTGGCTTTGCGCTAATTAGTTCCTTAATGAGGCCCTTTTTCGATGCGGGGTTACGTAAAGCACCGAGGAGACCTGCCTCCGCGCCGCCCGGCCCCTGCAGAGCACCCGGGGACGGGGAGCCACCTTCAGAAGGATGCAACGGCCAGCCAGTCCACCATCCCTCCCTCCTCTGATCCCCTCCCTCAGCTACAGGCCTCCATCTCCATCCAGCCGGGATATTTTTAGTCAGCTGCTCGCTCCCCTGAAAGCCAGTAACCTAGTTTCTAACAGTCTAACACACACACACACACACACATGCACTTTACTCCAGCTTTCCATAGAATAGAATGCAAATCAAAAAGCGTCTTTTGTACGCTCATAGCCCAAAAAAAACATTCATTCTCCACTTTGTTAATAATAATTTTTTTTTTTTTTTTTTGTTAATGAAGTTTTTGGACCTGAAAAGTCTTTATTCAGACATTAACAACAGGCTGTGCTGGTGTCATTTCGGCCAAGCGTGGGGGTAAATCAGTGCCATGCGCGGATTGTTTGTTTTGCAGACACCTCTCCGGCTGTAAAAAGCAGTCCCTGATTTCTAACAGACTTTGCATGGCAAATGAGGTGGTTACCTGGGCCCTACCTGTTGCCGTCACACCTCGGCCGCGGCCCGTGAATGAGGAGGAAAAACGGGCTCTTTTTGCGTTTTGCTTTTTTTTTTTTTTTCCCCTTTCCCAAATGAAAGACCGTTTTCAAACGCGGGTTAAACTTTCTGTGACATCGGTAGGGTTAACTTGCGAATTCCTTTCCAGTGAGTTGCTCTTCCTCTTCCTTGTTCTGTGAGCTGTGGCCTGTGGCACTGAAACCAGTTTTCCACCTGGTTTAAAGAGTTCTGCTGGCAGTGGCCTGCTCCGCCGGAACGGAGCGAGTGCAGATGTTTGCAGCTGGGCCCCCACAGTGTGAGACAGCCACCACAGAGGAAGCCCAGTAACACTGAGATTCCCCCTGCTTACAACCTGCTCCCCCCTGGCCAATTTAAAACCACGGAAATGTGGAATTTTAGCAGGCTTTGGTCCCCCCAGGGCCTACCTGGCCTTGTAAAAGCCCTCAGGATTTTTTTTAACCGCCATCTCCTCAGCCCAAAGGGAGTGCCTTGCTACTCCCCCAACCCCCCCCCTCTCTTTTTGTGCGTTTTTTGTGCCTTAATATATCCTAATTTGATTTTCCACAGCAGCTAGATTAGCGTGTCAGGGGAGCAGCAGATGAGAGCTGGATATAAAGATGTCCTTGAGTTTTTTTTTTTTTTTTCTGCCTCTCCATCAGTAACGTGCGTCACAGACAAAGACGGATCCAGACGGCCATGTTTTTTTGTACCTCCTTTTGTAAGTCGGGACAGAAAACGTAGCTTTTTATTTCGGTGTCGGACCTGCTTTATTTATTTATTTCATTTTCTGGTGTGTTTATGTGTGTGTGTGTCATATTCGTGCCAGGTGTAACCAAGCAACCGTTGCTTTTTAAAGATTCCTCACCTCCACTCTCTTTTTTTCAATTACGGGGGCAGGAAGCTTGTTTTGAAAAAAATAATGAAATAACGGCTTCTCTGGTGGAGTTAAAGCCAGCGGAAAACATGAGGACGTTCGAGCCGGAGCTCGGAACCTCATGAAAATAACACAGCAGCCCAAATGGGGGGGGGGGGGGGGGGGGGGGGGGGGCAAGACAAAACAGCTGGCCTGCAGTAGGTGGAGAAGGAGGAAGCTCATGTGGTGGCCATGTGTTCCCAGCAGATCGCCACGGGGGTCCTTAATGGAAGCGACCCTGACGTAACTACACCCCCGCAGCTCTCAGTCTGTGCGGCCGGCTCCACGGGCAGGGGAATGCTGAGGGAGAGTGAATCACAGAGGCCCCGCCGTGAAAAAAGGCCCGCTTTTGTGCACGCCGCAACCTTCCAGTCTCTGGAGGACCAAAGGCTCCGACCTTTGCTTCGCCGCCGAGCTGCTTCTTCTTCTTTCTTATTTTGCCCGACGCAGAAAACGCAACCAGAGATTTAGCTCTTTTCTTTTTCTTTCTTTTTTTCTTTTACCTTGCTGCTGGGCATTCCAGATAACTACAATATGCTTTAATTTTGGGGAAAAGAGGCAGAAATAATAGAGTAAAACTACAGTTTTTTCAGGTTTGTTTGAACGCTAGGTAGGCATCATTGTCCAAATGTTTTTTCAAAAATTGTCCTCCTATATAAACCTTATCCCTGTGGTTCAGTTTGCCCTCAGTTAGGTGAGGTCCATCCAAGTGAGCATATGAGGCCCCAGGGTTTGATGCTCAGTTCCACTTTTTTCCCTTCTTTTTCTGAGATCCAAATGTTTTTTTTTGTGATGTCGGTCATCAGTTTGTGCCATACATGAGCCTAAAGTGAACTTAAAAGACTTAAAAGAAGTATTTCTGTGTGCAAAATAATTCCCAACTCTGCAGTCAGTGGAATAAGGGGGAAATTAAGGTAATGGTAAACTGTAATATGAACGTAATTGGGTTGCTGTCGGTGCGAGGAAAAGGACGTTTGTCGTTTATGTGAACAGCTGGGAAGTCGTCAGGGGTCGGTTCAGCTTCAAGGGGGCAACATTTGATTGGGTTTCATTGAAGGGAAAAAAAAAAGATTAACCCGGCTGGAGTGCTTTACATGGGATTTGTTCAATTCAAAGATGGCTCATTTGCAAGTGACACGACTTATCTTGCTATCATGGCAGACCTTAGAAAACCCAGGCCTGCTGGGTCTGAATGGGCTCAAGGTTTCACATCGAACTGAAAGGGAAGGTCGGGACGTTTGCATGTCAAAGTGAAAGTGACTTCTTCTGGACACCCATCGCACAAAAAAAACACAAACGCATGCGTTGGAAGTCTCTTTTGCTTCCCTTTTTATGTTATTTCTTATTTTCGAGATCCATTCTGTGCGAGGGTTGTGATGTTTACTTGTGAGCTGATAGGCCTGTCAGCAGTGCAAAAAAAGACAGATAATGTTGTCTTTTTAAATTTTTTGGGCTGCTTGGATGTGGAATAGATTTGAATCTAGTTCTCCACCACCGTCTGAAAAGTAGGCCATCGACTCAGAGAACGGCTGCAAAGAGGGAGGCGGTGGAGAGAGATTACCCCGAGTGAAGCTTCCACCGGAGGAAGAGGCGGCGTGCGCTAGTGGCGGGTTTATTTTTACCCCCCCCTCACTTTCTAATTAGCTTCAAATTAAGACGAGGGAGGGCGCCGGGGAGCCACGGGTGTCACCACAGACCCGAGCCGTCCTCCCTTTTTTCCCGTCTCCTATTAGCCCACTTTCTCTCCGAGGCCGGGGGGGGGGCCTCTGAGGGCCCGATCGGTCCTTCTCTGGGCCGCCCCCCCCCCCCCCTCTGGCACAGGCCCACACATCTGCTCAACCCCAGAACCGCGCCAGAACAGATGTGGATGCTCCTCTGGGCCGCGGATTCCCCCGAGGACACACTCACAGGCCCAGCTCTGTTGGATTGATGTGGTTACAGCGGTCGGCCCTCAGCTTGGCGGGGGGGGGGACGGGGGGAGAAGTGGAACCGCTGTTCAGGCGGCATCACTCGACTCGAAGTCCAACCTTTCCGTTCCCTTCCGCGCCTCAATCTGCCCCGACTCTTTTTCTCTTCCTCCATCCGTGTGACTGATGACAAGGTCCACTGCACATTTCCTTATATAGACCTGTGCTCTCTGATCTGGCTGATGCTGGGACGAAGGTGCACACACACACACACACACACACAAACACACACACACACACACGCCGGCTAAAGGTGCCCTCTTCAGATGTAGAAGTAAAATTATACCACAGATTAAATTCTTATGTCACCATCCTGGAATAACCAGTTCAGCATGAGGAGAAAAAGACAGCTATCCTAAATCTTATGTTTATACCATAATGCTTAATCTTTTAGTTTTGTGGGCAGCTGTGAGTTTTGATGTTTTTGTTTTTTTTGGAAACCAAAGGCTTAAAACTGCTGGGAAAATGTCCCCTTGAAACGGAGCAGCGTTTGGGGTGAACATTGTGGCTTTTACATCATTTAGACTTCCAGTTTTATTGGATTATTTTCTGTGATGCTGACTTAAAATGTAACGACCCCAAATGACATTGTTGTTATCGGGGCTACCAAAGGTCAGATCCTGTGTAGAGATGTTTATTCATTAGTCCTACAGACAAGGGAATTAAAGCATTTATATATTATTTCATTTATGACAGATTAGGGCCTTTTTTGGTATTAGGAGTACAAAAGTATATATAAAAATGAGAAAAGAAAATATCCACTTCCCCCTTTTAGAGCCCCATTACAAATGAAGCAAAAGAGTTCAGAAGAGCACTGACCAATCACTCACCTGGGATTTTATTCTTATTTCAGTAACACGCCACAGACCTATATACCGCTTCCACCGTTGCATTCCAACCCGCTCTCGCTCACGATTCAGACAGAGTTGCCCGTCTTTGTAGCAGCGGCAGAAACGAGCAAACCCTGACCCGAAAAAACCTGAAACACTCACTGGTCCACGCTGCTACAAAGTTATCGCGGCCATGAGCCGCCCGGCCTGCGAGGCTACAGCACCTCCTTTTTGTCACGAATACCAACCCGGCCTGCAGATTCCCAGCGTGTTCTTATTATAGACCGGTTCTAGCAGGACAGGGCCTAGTTATCGACATTGGGAGATCTCTCCTTAAATGGTAGACGGGCTCAGGGCCCCGCGTCTGTTTCCACTGCGCAAACTAAATCAAGTCCAGGTCTGGGAATAGCCTTTTAAAGCGGAGGATGTTGGATACGAGAGCCAAAAGGAGGTGGAGGGGGTCGGGGCGGGTGGGGGGGGGGGGCTCTCAGATGCCCTGGAAACGGAGATTTATGACGCTCGGGGATGCTGTAATTGAAGGGAAGCAGCTTCCTCTTAGTAAACGCGTGTGTGACAGTGTGTGAAGTGTTCAGATCCCTCACACACGTCCTCTGTTGGGTCTGTTATTTAAAAAAAAAAAAAAAAAAAGGTAAGGGGGGGAAAAAAAGAAGCGTGCCTGTTATATCGCGGATGGATGGTGTGGAGTTTATGGGGAGATAAGCAGATTTTCCCTACAAATCATTTTCACACCTTATCGCACAGGTTCCTCGGCGGCCGTCCGGTTGCTCTGGCAACGAAGTTTAAAGTCGGTAATTTACTTAATTTGTTTAGACTGGCGAGTGTCATTACAGGTGTCACTTTTAACCACATTATTGCAAGTACGTGCAGAAGTAGGACCATCTCTCATTCGGTCGTCCCAACAAAAACATTCTGCTTGTTTTAGTAACCTGATTTTGACTTTTTGACCTGATTTTCAGATGACAAGTTAACATTTTGGGGAGGAAACTAACTTTCTGAAATCGTCTGCTTAGCTTCTTATTTCATTCTCAGATATCATTTCACTAACGGTTTTGCCTGTTTTTCTTCTTTTTTCTCTCTTTCAGCCGGAGAATCTACAGAAAACATGGCTGAGAGAGTTTTACCAGGTAAGCGGTGCTCTTCGCTGACCCCTCGGTGCTACATCTTTATCGTAGGACGCACCGGGTCCCACAGAGCTGCACCAGAAGTCGCTGCTTATTGCTGCTTGCGGCCACCGTCAGTTAACATTTGAAATGTTTGTCTCTGGGACGACCACGTGGTAACATGTCCATCTAATTTTAGGGCTAGGCCTTAAATATCATGAGAACAGTCACTGTTTTGTTTTTTTTTCACCACATTTTTATCAGTCAGCTCTGACAGAATTCTGCAGCGACCGTGGACA
Source organism: Menidia beryllina (assembly GCA_013363375.1). Classification (NCBI taxonomy): domain Eukaryota; kingdom Metazoa; phylum Chordata; class Actinopteri; order Atheriniformes; family Atherinopsidae; genus Menidia; species Menidia beryllina. The sequence goes on from JABUIW010000010.1 coordinate 2,008,989, forward strand.
TGCTGGCAGATCGCCTTTTTAATTAAAAAAAGGCACGCAAAAAACCCCACCGCGCTTCGTATCCTGGCCTAAAATCTACAGACCACGACTCTTTCTGCTGGCCGAGGGGAAGCCAAACAGCAGCGCGTGCTAAACCTGGTCTGAAAAGTGGTGCCTAAAGTCACACACGTTTTGCAGAACTGTTCTGCGTTGTTTTCTTATTTTTTACCGGTAGATGCTTTTCCGTTTGCAAAGCTGCCGGCCAAGCCCTTGGTTTTTCCGTTGGAGTTTTCTGCCGTGCAATCGTAGGGATTGGGTGTTCAACTCTGGCTGTTGTTACGAATAGTTTTGTGTCACGATAATTGCTTACGGTGGAATATGTTGTCACCGGTTCTTACACAGAATTAGTTTCCGCTGACTCAGTAATTACAGGCTGTCACTTCAAAGCCACCTAAAATCCGCCTTAAACCAAAGGCACCTCAGTGAGAAGAGGGCTGATGTCATCGTTCGATCATATTTGCCAACGGGAGTGTAGCTTAACTAGTCCTACAGGTGACTAAATGATGTGGACCCATAATTCTCACGGCTGATAAGGTCAGGCGTAATGGCAACGGAGCGGTAGAAGAGACCAATAGCCAGGTGGGAGACGTGAAAAGGAAGTAAAATAAATAAATCACCTTAAATATGTTCAGTACAACAGAGTATTGGGGCCGCATTCAAAATGTATATTTTTTAAATTAATCATGAGATTAAAGTTGTTATTAAATATGGTAGTTATAAATTACAAGATTAAAGTCGTTATAAAACCCATCTATTCTTTTTAATGTCCTGATAGTTATGACAATCTGATGCTGATGTGCCAAAAGATTAAATATTTTGTTCGTGAAACCTATTTAAAGTACATTTCCACGACATCAACTCGCCTCTCAACTCTCCAGGAGAGAATGTTTCCGACTTTATCCTTGTAATTTATTATCATCATATTTACGAAAGACTTTTAGCTTGTAATTAATTTTTTTAAAAAGTTTTTTTAATGTGGCCGTAATACTTTGTCGAGGTTTAGAACTATAAAGGACCTTTTTGCACATTTTTTCTTCTTCTGTTTATTCTCTTTTTTAATAATGCAATTCCAGCCCTCCTTCCTTATCTGGGCTTCAGACTGCCTAAAGACGCTTATATTATCAGATTTTTTTGTCCTATGATGGACTGGTGCCCCATCCAGGGCGCTCCCCATTCCTCTCGCCCTATCACAGCAGAGATAGGCCCACTGAGTAAAAATGTTTGTACTTTTAGTTTGGTGGAGGCTCAAAGGTCCCGCCAAAGTCACTCCGTTTTAAAGGAGGTGCACATAACAGCAAGATGTTAAATACAAAATAGTGACCATGATAAAGGGGAGGGATTTAGGGAGAGACATTCGTAATAGTGTTCTAGGCAAAATTCTCTCTGATAAAATTAGCAACCATTAGTATTGAGACATTTAGCGTGTTTTTAAAAAAAATAAAAAATTACATTTCATAGCACACTTTTAAAATCTTTCGTAATGAGAACTTTTTCTTTAATTCTTTTTTCATTTCCCCGTTATAGATTTAGGAGTAAGTCACGGAAGAAGCCAAAACATCTACAGAACACTTTGGACGTTTTCAGCAACATTTGAAGCAGACCTTACGAGTAAAAGGAGAGATTAAACTAAAGAAGACTGCTGATTTAAAGAAAACATATAGACCAAGAGATGCACTAGAAAGGGAGATACGGCTCTAATTGGGTGCCTCTTCTAGCATGTCTCAGCCCCACGGCTTGACCTAAGAGCTCAGTATTGATCTGCCATGTCACAAATGTAGAGGGGGTAAAAAAAATAAAGAAAAAAAGGCTTTCTCTGTGTTCAGAGAGGATGATGTGGGGTGACTCGGTACGAGCGCATCACCAGGAAGTGGTTTGAGTTTGAGCAACTTTCCACTCGCAGCATCGACTCAAAAAGAAGTGCTACGGCGCGACCTCATTTGCCGTGAGCAGATGAACCGAAGAGATAGTTTGGCGCTCTCTTTTAAGTGGCTTTGCCTTAGAGTTTTTTTTAGCCACAGTGTAATTTATTGATATCATCCTCCTCTGACTCTCAGTCATGCGATTTTAGAGTCCTATGCATGACTTATTTCCCGCTTCTTTTGTGTGTCGGCAGGGAAATGACTGATTTTGTGCGGCCTAAGAAGTCTGCATAGCACTGAAAGTATTCCACAAAAAGGGTTCTAATATTTAAAATGTGTGAAATCTCATAGCCCTAAATCTGCCCTGCCTAAACATCACATGCTGACTCTTTGCTCAGATCCCTGGGCTGCACATTTGCAGCAAAATGGGCCAAAACTTTTCTTTTTTTCTTTTCTCTTCTGACCCATATCCACCGTGCTGCTGAGGGCTCTGTGTCCTGAACTCGTTTGACATTTTTGGTTAGTTTTAGAAAACCGCCTCGGCCAAACTTCAATGGCTGCTGTTCACAGCTGTTCTCATCACGTGTCAGGGGGAGAGGTCACATGACTGTAGGATTCTTTTTTTTTTTTCATATCGTGGGTCGGTGAGATGCCTTTTTCGTCTGTTTTACCGTTTGCTCTGATACCTAATACCATAGTATTTGAGGCCTTTTTATGCTTCAAGTGTTGGCATTTGATTGGAATTAGATTCTCAAAAGAGGGGGTGAATGAGTCAGTCGGATTTTTTATTATTTTTTTATTCAACAGCGGCTTTTGTTAAAAAACAAAAACAACAGGCGTTTGCGTGTATCAGTCAGAGTGGAAAAGGACGGAAAATGTCACGCCTAAACGCTATTCCCGGACTTATTTAGCCTCCTGTCCTCCTCTAAGGCAACCTTAGTTGAGGAATATCCGGTTAAAGCACAGGAACTGGGAGGACGCGCACGCCAGCGTGTTTACCATTCCAAGGAATGGCCTACGTCTCGGTGATGACGGACATCGTTTCATGCCCGGCCAAAAAGCCTCACACAGGCTGTCACTCGTCATCCAGGCAGGAGTTTCAACAATAGTAGTTACACGCTGGCACAAACACCCGACACAGATGAGTCGATACACAGAAAAAGCAGCTCCTATTTCATCCATAAATTAAAACCCAATAAAATAATACTAATACTCTCTATAAATACTCTATAAATAATACTCACTTTTTGGACAGCAAGTAGGCAGCTAGCTGTCCGTCTCTTCCCCTGAGGCCCCCATTGCTTCTTTTTGCTTGTTTTTAGCAGCCGGCATAACGAGCTTTGCTCCATAAAGGAGGAGCGTGAGGTCAAGACCAAATGAAAAAGGTATTTCCAACATCTGACGCCAGTTAGAAAGAAAAAAGAGAGAAAGAAAAAAAGACCGGAACAGCATTAGTCGCAGAAGAGTTCCAACGTCCTTCTTTTTGAGGTCCAGCGAATGCAGCATAATTGGATGGCACCGATATAACACATTTCCATTGGACTTGTGACCTTCTAAGGCATGTTTGATTTTTTTTTTACAAGCTGAAAGCAGCAGCTGGATTTCATAGTAACCGATTTTTCTCCGGATGCCCCAAGTCGTCTATCATTTGTAACTTTTTATTGATTTAATTTTTAGTTTCATTGGCTGCCCGTGTCCCCAAACAAAATCATTTAACAACTCATAATGAGACAGCTGAATAAAATCATGTGGCTGACGTCAGCCGCATGATGACAGTTAGCCTCCGCGCGTCATATCTGAATGGCCTCTGCCGCTCCATCTCCTCTGGTGCTCTGACACGGCCGGTGAGCCGGCCTGTAGGATTTACACAGAAACATCAGGCTATTATGTGCATGTAGTTGGCATCTTAAGTAAAAAAAACAACCAGCTACTTTAAGCTGGCTGACTACAGCAGTTGCTTAAATAGCCAGCAGCTAACTGGGGGAGAGTGTCAGAGGAGTTTTCCCCAGCTGTTCTGGAGGGACTATTTTTAGTTAAAGACAATTAATTGTCGACAGTAACATAATGTTGGACTATTATAAATTCAGCGTTTAAAAGTACAAACAAACTGTAATTATAAATAAGGAGGAAATTACTCCAAGAACGGGATTAGAATAGAATATTTATTTCAAATATATTTATTACAACTTTAATGGAAACATAAATATGTTATATTTTTTTATCTATTACTTTACTGTGTAATTGTTTTTTCTGCCAATGTCCATCATCATGTTTACATAATGTTGGACTATTATCGTTCAATATTTAAAAAACAAACAGTGTATGTGTAAACTAAGAAAATACAGCAAGGACAGGATTACAATAGATTAATATTTTAAATATGGAATGAATCCGAACAAATTAACAAATATTTATGATATTTTACTTGACTGTTTAATTGTTTTCTACTATTATTTTTTTACGATAGCTATGGGAACAAATGTTTAAGAAAAGAGTCTGGATCTGCACCATAAAGCACAGCTGTGGGGTTGGTATACTCTATTTCTGGTTTGTAATGCTTAGTGTTCATGTGTATTTGTATGTTTGTTGTGTAAAATATTTTCCTTTTTAAAATTAATCAGATGGAACATTGTCCTTGTAATGGGAGGGGGTTGAAACGAGGGCAAAAGGAGCATTGTGAGGTCTGGTGCCTTCCCGGTGCCCCTTAACTCTGAGCCCTTTGGCACCCCAAAAGATCTCTGCACGGCCCTGCGGATGGCGGCGATCGTTCCCTCTCCCCGGCAGGCCAAAACACGTCGTCTGCAAACGGATTCCGGCTCCCCTGTTTGCTCTGCGCTAACCTCAGGGGATATCACCGAGTGCGTCCTGGTTGTGTAGAAATTCTGTTTGCGCTGGGCAACGAGGGCGTGTGTGTTTAAGAGGAAGGTGTCGCGTCTACTCGCGAGTATGTGTATCTATGTATGCAGCGGGAAAAAAAAAAAAAAGACGTGCCCCCCGAGGGCGCACCACGCAGGCCCTGGCTTCACGCCAGGTCTGTGCGCGCTGCCGGCTGACGTCATGGAAAGAAGCCTCAGACTCTGAGCTCCGGGAGAGCAGTGGTGCTCCATCCCCGGCCGGGCTCCCCCCTCCTTCCGCACACCCAACAGCTGATCTCTGAAATGCAAAAGAAAAAAGGAGACAAACGCGATGCATTTCTTTACCGATGCCATGTAGGGTTCTGTGTTTGGTTCCAGAAGGGTCACTAAGAATCAGACCTCCTTCTGCTGAGCCGTTCAGTTTCAAATCCAGTTTCAAACCAATGCGGATGCTTCCCCGAAGGTTTAGATTATATTCATCTTTGCGAACCTTGCAACAACTGCTAAATAAAAAGTCAAGATGGAAAGAAAAGCTTGCACCAAAGAGTGCATAAAAGTACATAAAGGATATCAAATGCACAGAAGTCTAAGAATTTCCAGATAAATACGCATGATGAAAAATGTAGAAACATTTTTGTTCAGTATCCGTTATCTTCTGTCTGACTTTGAAGTGGCCTACATATGCTGGTTGAGGTTTCCAGGTTGCCCGGTCGTTCACACCAACGTCCAGCCTCCTCTTGAAAAGTCTGAAAACCGCCTTTAAGCCGCCACAAACCGGCTTCAGACGCAGTCTGCTTGCTCTGAATGCTACATGGACAGAAGACTTTTCATTACAGTTTATTTTTAGGCCAGTCCGCGGATTCTGGAGGCAGATTGACAACGCATGATGCCTGAATTCTGATTGGATAATTGCTCTACTGGAAGCACCCCAACCAAAACAAAGGCTGCCGCAGGAGGGAGATCATGCTCTGTGGAAATATTTTATTATTTTTATGTATATTAAAACATAAGTCGGTGATCTGATAGTGTTAAGGCCAGCGGATCGTTGAATATTTGATATTGGAGTTTTAGTTTGACAGCAAAACTTTATTTTCCAGGAAGGGATCGACTAGTTTTTAGTCAGTTTCACGTTCAATTCTAGCGAAAGAGCTTTTCTAAAACCCTGTTGTTGCCAGTTGAGATTTGAGCCGGGGCCAAGCGTTGCAGTGATGCCTTGAATCGCTGCGGGGCTTTTGGGGAAACCCAGCAAAACCGCGTCTTCGGGCGGCTGCGTGAAGAGGCCCGTCCTCGTCGGGGGACTCTCCTGCACTCTCTGCAGTTTACAATATCATTTTCACATAAGCAAAGCAGGGTCATTTGCCTGTCGGGCCCGTGCGCATCAGACTGGGTTCAATGGCATTCACCAGTAGTGTAAACGGAGCTTTGCATTGCAGCGTGGTGAATTGCATAATCCCCACCCCCCTTCTCCTCCCCTCCGGCTGATTTGCATTGGAAACTTCCCTGGACCGTCACAGGCCAGTGGTTGTGTCGGGCCCCCGCATCCAGTCTCTCTGTGATCCGCAGATTGGAGCGACAGACGGCGATTAAGGTCATCGGATAGTTTGTTTAGCGGGGTTTGCAGCTTCCAGGCCCCAGGTGTGGAGCGCCACATCGAAACAACGGGCCTGTGCAGCAGGAGCTGGTCTACTACTGGAAACTCAACCCGTCCAATGGGACAGCAGTGTCTCATATCTGTTAAAAAAAAACAAACAAATATTGACGAGGAGGAAAAAATAAAATCAAGTGAAGTATCTTTTTCATAGAGCAAAAATTGAACAGTTTGCACTTTTTTGCAGTTTCAGCTGCAGACATTTCAAGTTTGTGCTTGTAGAAAATCAGTGACTGTGCAAAAGTCTTCAGGAACCCTTTAATTTAAGAGATACGTAAATACATTTCCTCTGGAAAGCCAGCCTTTTTTTTTAGTCTTAAGCAGTTTTCAGTCCACTCCTCGTACCTGATTGTTTGTACAGAATGTTTTTGTCACCCAACACTGACCTAAGAATATTATGCTTGCAGAAAAAAGCCAGCCAAACTCGAGGGATAAAATCCATTCAGTTTCCGTATGAAACAGGACCGTTTTCAGCCTGGATTTAAACATTCTCAGAGTTGAGGCCTGTCTCACCTCTTCAGGACGACTCTTCGGGGGTTTGGGAGCGTAAAACCAAACGAAGCATCTCCTTGTTTGGCCTGAGACCTGAGCACCGGACTACCCTCTGTAGGTCTGGTTTAGACACTATTCCTCTGATTCTTGCCACATTTCCATGTTTTTGAGCTGGTAAAAGGCTGCTGTAGTTAATCAATTCAATGGGACACATGCACGCTTAATGCTCCTTTTAAAAAGTCTCCTCCTCGGGTTCTCAGATCGGCGTCCGGATGGAGCTGCAGACCCGGGGCTCGCGGGTCGTCCAGTTACTCGTTGATGGAAAATCCATAGGGGCGCTGCCACACATTACGTTTATCTTATCGAGCCTTTTAGCGAGCACAATGCCAGCCCGAGGTGGTCCGATGGCGTAGTCGTAGCTGCGGGGCCCCGGGCCCAAGAGCAGCTTGTCGACCCCCCCCGCCCCTCCAAACCTCTACTGGTCCATTTCCGAACCCCTGTGATTGCTGTGAATCACAGCGCCGCATTGATTTCCCATTAGAGGTCAGCCGCTCTGAGCACCTCCGACAGGCTGCCCGCAAACGCCTCGCCTGGTGTGAGAGGGAAGACGAGGGGGAGGCAGCACGAGGTTGCCTGACTCGGGAAGTACATTGCCGCAGTTTTTCTTTATAAATAGGGCGCCTAGCACATTTATTAGACCACCATCCAATGTTGGGTTCCTGCCACAGATACCCTAAATGAACGGAATTGACAACTATGTTGGGCTAACCAAATGCTGAGTCTCTTTTGCAGAAAAAATCTGTTTTTAACACTTACATTTGTTATTGTTATCAATGCATTTTCAAATATATCAAACGTAGGTAGGTAGGTAGCTATACAGATGGTTAGGTGGGTAGGTAGATAGGTATGTATATAGGTGGGTAGGTAGGTAGATAGGTATGTATATAGATGGGTAGGTAGGTAGGTAGGTAGGTAGGTAGGTATATAGGTGGGTAGGTGGGTAGGTAGGTAGGTAGATTGGTATGTATATAGGTGGGTAGGTAGATAGGTAGGTAGGTAGGTAGGTAGATGGGTAGATAGGTATGTATATAGGTGGGTAGGTAGGTTGGTAGGTAGATAGGTAGATAGGTATGTATATAGGTGGATAGGTAGGTACAGTAGGTAGGTAGGTAGATAGGTATGTATATAGGTGGGTAGGTAGGTAT